>JAZDUA010000578.1:0-307500 GCA_038098605.1 Gryllus longicercus | reverse complement strand
CGGAACAAAGCTTCCACGGCAATGCGTTCTCAAATTAACACCGTTGTGTCTTCCATTAAGAGCGCGCGATGTCCAGGAAATTGGAGCATCCGTTTGAAGCTTTTTGAGGGAAAAAACTAAAGGGTGGAATTACTTGGAGGATCGAGTGCACTGCCATTGTGTCCGGCGCCGTCAAAGGGAATGGCAAATGGAAGGTCCGGGGGCCGGAACCGCGGGGGCGGCGGCCGGGGCCCCGCGCTGATTCGATTAGGGGGGGGCCGGAGGGGACCGGCACCCCGCGCCCTCCTCGCCGCCCGGCTGCCAGGGGGGGCAGCAAGGGCGCGCTCCTTTGACGCGCTTAAAAATTCTCTCATATGTGTTCGGTTAGCGGGTTATTGGATTTTAATAGGGGATGCTTGCGCGGGAGGAGCCCCCCCCCCCCCCCCTTGTTTTCGTTGAGAATGGCTCGTGTGCGCCAAGGCGGGCCGGGTTGTTCTGCAGATCCCATTTGACACGCTTCATGCCGGCGTGCCTGGCGCAAAGGGCTCTGCCTGTGTAAGGACGTTATCGATGCAACGCTACAACGGTTCGGTGGCCGTAAGTGATAATTTGAATTGCGAATGCATTTGAAATGCTTTAGAGGGGGGATGCAAGCCCCGGACGCTTTTCGTGATTTAGCACTACGGGACACTTTGTTCGACGTACCTTGTTTCACTTTAGTGCGTTTGAGTGATATTGTTATCCGTTACTAATTCATTTGAATGGTGAGTTGTTCTTTCATTGATGAGCTTGTATTGAAACACACTGTCTTTTGTGTTCATCACAAAGGGAATGCTTTGGTTTTCTTTGAAATCAAATGTTTCAGATCTGCAGATATTACGTCCATTCAGTTACGAATACACAAGTGATAAACGTAACTCAATTTTCAATATTTAATAATTCATATTGTGTTATTGTAAAGTTACTATCTATATGAATTTAATGATTAATGTATCATTCCACAAATTCAATCCAAGTAGTTCTTCGCACTGTCCTACTATTTTGATCACTACTATCATCAATTCTATAATATATCATTAGACGATAATTTGTTTTCACAAAAATATATGGCTTTAATCATTCTCGAAAGTTTTATTCTGAACTTTCATTGTAGAATTCCTGTGAAAGCGCTTGGTCAGTGTTGACAAGGATTGATTGTTTGAAAAGGTTGTTTCAACGAAACGAACATCACACGAGAAGGAAAATAGAACACGGTCAATTATCCTTGTCTGTCAGGGATCCCTACATTCTCTAAATGGCAAAACATCAAACTAATGAAATAAAATATGTATAGTGCACACACATCGTTGCAAGCGAAAAGCAACCAGCATAAGTTGATGTTGCACGATACACCATTTCAGAGTAATTGATTAAAAAGGAGCCGCATTACTGTCAAGATTTCCCTCATCACATCCGTTCACTTTCACGTTCTTACACCTTTCTGCTAAGCTGTGCCTATTCAAATGATGTACTTCACCGGAAAGAACACCAAGGAATTAGCAACGCACACGCTCGGCGCAACGGGGAAACAAGAAGAAAGGTTTACTCGCCGACGCTACAAAACGAGAGATTGACGATCACGGTGCTTTGTGTGGAAAGAGCCACAGTTCGAGCTGCGGGATGTCACCCATGACGAAGCTAATGGGGGAAGCTATCGCGGCGGCGATGGTGTAACGGTTAGCGTACCGGACTGTTGTACCCAAAAACGCGGGTTCAAACCCGATCGAAGCCGTGGATTTTTAAGGGCGAAAAATCTTCGCCTTCCTTCGGAGGGGAAGTAAAGCCGGCTGTCCCATGTTAGTAGATTTACTTGCATGTAAAAGATCCTCAAGCCTAAATGACGCCTCTGAGCTAAATTCAAATCGCCAGTTTCTCGCCCAAGAAATACCTCCTTTCTCTGCTAGTTGATGAAAGGAGCGTAGCGCAATTTGCGTGGTCAGACGGAAGAGCGGGCCTGATGGCCTGAGTCTCGCCACGTAAAATAAGGCAAATTCAATTCAATTCAATTCAATGGGGGAGGGAAGAGAGCCGCCCCTACAAAATTTCAGGGGTTGCTTCCATCTAAACGTTAGAAAAGAAACTGGTACTATATTCGTAAATAACTGCATTGATGTTAGAAGATAATTTCATTTTGCAACGTTCCTGTGTTAAACAATGTAAGATCTAACCCTTTGTGTACAGACAGTTCCAGCCACATTCGTCATTCGCCGAGTAGCGAGTTACTGCTCGCTCAATCCCGAACAGTTGATGTGTTCGGCGAATGTTCGCTCCCTTTGATGTGTCCTAAAGACCGACACGCGATGGGTAGGGCGAATATCGAATGATCTGTGCTCGGCAAATAGCAAGCAAGCCCTTCACACTACTTGGGATTCCCCGAGTACTGCGTGTGTGGAGCTACCTTATTAAAAGTCTCTGATGACGTGACCATGGTGTTGTCTCAGCTTTCGCTGCCTACTTCACATCTGATCGTTAAGTTATTTTTCTAGGTAAGGCCTCCAGCTTCTGATAAGCACGACATTGGCCTTGGTCACTTATCTCTCCCCACCCGCCTTCGCCTTTAACATTCTTTGAGGATAGTATTTTCCAGAAACGCCCGAACTGCTGAAGCTTAGAAACTTTGGAACAGACTAACATGAGGGCACGCGACAAGATCGATCTACCATGTTTCAAATTCGGATCGCGCTGAGACTACTGAATCCCTGAATATCCGATTAGAGTCATGAGAAAATGATCTACCCACAATCCATTCCACTTTCAACAGCGCCAGCTAGTTCCTAATCATTTAAAGAGTAGTTGCTTTATAGAAGAAATTCAATTCAATTATTCCTTATTTTCCGTGGCGAGACCCAAAGTATAAGACCTGCTCTTCCGATTTACCTCGCAAATTTCGCGGTGCTGCTTTCCCCATCTAGAGGAGAAATGAGGTATCACTCGCGTGAAGAAACAGGCGATTTAACAGGCGATTTATATAACTAACTTGTAATACATGTAATATCTCAACTGCCTACCTAATGATTTTCTACCGTTAAATTTTTGGGAAAATATTCCATTTAAGTGGAAAATTTGACGGTATTAACAGTGTTATACTTTAGCTTAGAAGAACATAAACTCATTAGTTTGTTACAAATGAATTAGATGTGTTTTAAATCCAATATGAATGTAAAGAAACAGTAGGAAAGTACGAGTACAATACAAAGATAAATTAATTTAAAATTTCTTAATGACCCGAGTAAGACCACTGTCCCGAAAAGAGTACTATGTCATTCGTTCATGCCTAAACTCAGGTGGCGGGTGAAATGTGCGAGTGTTGGGGAAGCTCTTAATTGTTTTATAAATCAGAGGCGACAGGTCGCAGCTTGAAAGTCAAATTGCGGGCGGTGCTGCCGTGTCCGGGATTGTTGTCGCTCGTCGTCGTCGATTTTTGTTTGCGGCGTCGCGGCCTCTTCCTTTTGGGTCGACGACGACGAAACCGCCGCGCCGAAGGAGGAGGCGATACGTTCGCGTGAGAGACGACAGTTGAGCGTCGCCGTGCGATCGCATCCTGCGCGAGGGCTTGGACCTCCTGTTTTCGAAACAAGCGCCTCCAACTGGTACTGCGGAAAAACATGTTATATTTGGCAGTGATAAAAGGTTGTTTTTTGGGGGGGGCGGGTGCGAACCATCAGAAACGTGATGTGATCAATGAAGTCGTTGAGATTAACAAATAAAGAAATAATTGAAATTTTCGCTTTCCAATTATTCTTTACCTACAAAAATAGTCCCTTTCAATTACTGATATAAATTGAATTTTATTTCTGTAATCCTTTTATTTTAGAGACACTTTCTATCAAGGAATTGTATATATGTTCATGCATGTCAAAAATGGTATAGTACATTCTAAGTTGTACTTGTAGTTGTCCTTAAATTGTTACTTGTCATTTCGGCTGCAGTTATTCGTCTTTCTTTTACCATAACACAAATTGTAACGTGGTTTCTCATTTTCATGTGAACGATAATGTAGTTCCCCACCTCACAGTGTTTTCGCGAACCATTTCCCCCAAACTTTTTGTTAAATTAAATAAGTAGGCTGCAATGCAACATGGTACTCCCCTACTCTACCAAACCTCTGGTCAAATTGCCACGCACTCCCGAAGCCCCAGAAATGCTCGAAGTGGTGAGATCCGGGTGGCGCGGGGCGCGGCGTGGTGGAGCGGGATGGGATGGAGCGGAGTGGGCGGGGCGGGACGGTGTGTGGGTGCTAGTGGGAGCGGGGCTGGGTGGAGCGTGGTGGGGAGGGGAGGGGGTGAACACCGCGGGGAAGGAGCGGCGTGGGGCGGAGCGGGGTGGGAAGGAGCAGCGTGGGGCTGGGCGGTTCGAAATAGAGCGGGATGAAGTGGAGAGGAGTGAGGCGGGACGAAACGGTGTGGGGGCTAGGGGGAGGTGAGTTGGGTGGAGGGTGGGTGGGAGTGGCGAGGGGAGAACAGGGCGGCGGAGGTGCGGCAAGGTGAGGAGCGGGGTGGGAAGGAGCAGCGTGGGGGTGGGCGGTTCGAAATGGAGTGAGGTGGCGCGGGGCGCGACGTGGTGGAGCGGGATGGAGCGGAGCGGAGTGGGCGGGGCGGAACGGTGTGTGGGAGCTAGTGGGAGCGGGGCTGGGTGGAGCGTGGTGGGGAAGGGCGGGGGGTAAACAGGGCGGGGGAGGTGCGGCATGGGGCGGAACGCGGTGGGATGGAGCAGCGTGGGGATGGGCAGTTCGAAATGGAGTGGGGTGGCGCGGGGCGCGGCGTGGTGGAGCGGAGTGGGCTGGGCGGAACGGTGTGGGGGCTAGGGGGAGTGGGGTTGGGTGGAGGGTGGTGAGGAGGGGCGAGGGGAGAACAGGGCGGGGGAGGTGCGGCATGGGGCGGAGCGCGGTGGGATGGAGCAGCGTGGGGATGGGCGGTTCGAAATGGAGTAGGGTGGCGCGGGACGCGGCGTGGTGGAGCGGATTGGGCGGGACGGAACACTGTGGTGGCTAGGGGGGGTGGGGTTGGGTGGAGGGTGGGTGGGAGTGGCGGGGGGAGAACAGGGCGGCGGAGGTGCGGCATGGGGCGGAGCGGGTGGGGATGGATCAGCGTGGGGGTGGGCGGTTCGAAATGGAGTAGGGTGGCGCGGGGCGCGGTGTGGTGGAGCGGAGTGGGCGGGACGGAACAGAGTGGGAGCTAGAGGGAGTGGGGTTGGGTGGAGGGTGGGTGGGAGTGGCGAGGGGAGAACAGGGCGGGGGAGGAGCGGCATGGGGCGGATCGGGGTGGGAAGGAGCAGCGTGGGGCTGGGGGATTCGAAATGGAGTAGGGTGGCGCGGGACGCGGTGTGGTGGAGCGGAGTGGGCGGGACGGAACAGTGTGGGAGCTAGGGGGAGTGGGGTTGGGTGGAGGGTGTGTGGGAGTGGCGAGGGGAGAACAGGGCGGGGGAGGTGCGGCATGGGGCGGAGTAGGGTGGGATGGAGCAGCGTGGGGGTGGGCGGTTCGAAACGGAGTGGGGTGGAGCGAAGCGGGGAGGGGAGGCGGAGCCTAGCGGTGAGGGGAGTGGGGCGGAGCGGAGCAGCGCGGAGCGGGGCGGTGCAGGGATCGAGAGCGACGTCCCGGGCGCTCGCCCCGCGTAAATCAAAGCGCCGCGATCGCCCGCGCCGTAAATTATTGCCGTAATTCTCGCCTCACGACCGCACTCCCGGCGCGCGGCTGCCGGCCTGGCGCGGAGCGGGGGCGGAGAGGCGGGGGATCGACTCAGCAGGAGAGCCAAGCGAGATCACACGGGGACAGGGGAGACAAAGTTTCTCCATTGGAAGGAACCCATTGTGGATCTTTGCTCGTGCATCACTGTGTTATAGTCATAATTCTGCATATTTTTAGCTCATGGGGTAATTGGCGAGGAGGAGATCATTAACCGCAGTTCTGCACTCAACGTTTAGACGCAGGTTGTCTTTGAAGTACGAATTCGGTAAGATTATTAATGGATGCAATAATCACAATTTTGGTATTGAATGACAATTGTTGTTTGCAATGAAATAACAGCTGTTCACTTCATTTAAATTCATGCTACGTAAAGGGAATTTACAATCGCCTCAGGAAACTCCAAAGTTGTGCAGATATATTGCCAGGGAAAGGAATGTTAGATTTTTTTCGTTGATACTTTAGGGTTTTGCATGATGAAAGAGCAAATAAGTCGAAGTCTAAGTATTCTTTCTTTTATTCCTTATTTTACGTCTTTGAATGCTACCGAATTCAGCTGTTTTGACCAATTGTGAAGAGGCAAATTTGGACAATGCTGATGCAATGACAGCAATCGTAGCAAGGAAGGATGTTCTGGGGGCAGTGAATACCTGGGTGAGGGACAGAGTCTTGGAAAGATATTGACGTTTTCTATGTGTTCCACACTCGTACCGCTCATATCAGTGCGCACTGCACGTGCCCCGCGCTGGACGCCCCTGGGGGCAAAATCTTCGCCACCGCCGCCGCCGCCACCACCGCCACCGCCGCCACCACCGCCACCGCCGTCACCACCGCCACCGCCGTCACCACCGCCACCGCCGTCACCAACGCCACCGCCGTCACCACCGCCACCGCCGTCACCACCGCCACTGCCGTCACCACCGCCCAGCCGCCACCACCGCCCCCGCTGCCACCATCAGTCCCGCCGCCGCCTCTGCCGCCCCCGCTGCCGCTCCCGCTGCCGCTCCCGCCGCCGCCCCCGCCGCCGCCCCCGCCGCCGCCCCCTCCACCCCCGCTGCCACCGCAGCCATCGCCACCTCCGCCACCGCCACCGCTACCGCCAGCGCCACCCCCGCCACCCCCGGCGCCTCCGAAGAGCGCGCGTGGACGTCAATCGGGCGGCGAGGGTGGGGGCGGCGGCGCCTCGCAAGGACGCCGGCGGCGCCCTTCCATTAGGTCGCAGGCCACCGCGCCCTAATTAGATATTGTGTCTCATTACCTCTTGATTGGCGCATTGTCTCCGCCGCGACCACTTCCTTGGGGCGACAAAAGGCCGGCGGCACCCGCCGCCCCCGCCGCCGCTGGCACCCCGGCGGCGACCAAGGGCCTGCGGCGGCGCCGGCGGTCGCCCCACGAGGGCGGAGAGGGTCGGGATGGGGCCGGGCGGGCGACGAAGCGCCGCGGTCAGGGACCGGCGCAGACAACGCGGCGCCGGCCTTCGCTTCTTGCTCGCTCTTGCTCTTTGGAAGCTCTGCAGAAGGTGGGGAAGCTCTGTAGGCGGAGGGAGCGATTCGGCGCTTCAGACAAAGCTTAGTTAGACACCGGAGAACCAAGCCTTTGAATCAAGCCTTCCGGTTTGTCTTCAAGAATTTATGATGTCTGACTGCTCTGATCGATATTTTCCCATGCTTTCTCCCATCAATACCTGGCGAATGGCGGAGCGGTACTCTATCAAACGGGATACGGACAGCGCGAGTACTTTCTTGGCACATCATCTCCCCTTACTTACACTTACGTACGTCACTACACTACCACATGTCGGGAGATGAGTCGGTGCCCCGTTGCTGGTAGGAGATACCTGGTTCGGAAAAAACCGCAAGCCGATGTAGGTCGGCGCCGGATATCGCCATCCAGCGAAGGAGGATCACCGCCACCTCCCTCAATAAAGCATGCAATACACTTACGGAATTAATGATTTTAGCTGTTGACGGGGTCAATCATTTAGGAATTTAGAATATATTCTGATAATATTGTCATTGATGTAAGATGGTGTTTTATTAAAAATATATATGCATTGTGGATATTTTAATATTTTGCGCAAATATTTCATGTATCCACTCAATATTTGAAAAAGTGACTTATTTTCTTTTAAAATGTAAAATGTAATTAAAATGTTTTGAGTATGTATGGAATACCATTCTTCAAAAACAAAATTTGACTTCAGAATTTTTACAAGGGGGCTTGAGTACGAACTTTCTTTAAGACTGCTATTTCACTTTCTTTTTTGTGTTAAAGAAAAGTTTAAAATAGGTTTTCTTGAAAAATTGAAGTGTGACTCTCAGAGGTAAGCAAGGTATGAGAACTGGAAACCTAACATTAATAAATGAGCTCTTTGAAGAGTTTGCAAAAGCAAACGTTTCGAATTTTATCAGTCATCATACCGATTGCAATTACAGTCCCAGGTCGCGGTATTTGCTTTTGCATTCCTTTCTTCTAGGGAGCAAGTCCTCAGAAAACGCGATATGATGAGTCTCATATCTTCTTGTTCAATGCATCAATAGCAAAGGTGTAGAGTATGACCATCCTCAACGCAATGACGGCACAAACACTGCTGTCAGGATGAAAGAGATCTCTGAAGTTTGGAATTGTTGAAGGGGAATGAAAGTTAGAAAATCCATCGTACTTGTCTGGAACGTGAGTGGGTGACAGATAACAGATGGTATGAAGAGTCCTTCACCTCGCTTTATTCTCGACGCCATCCAATGGAAAGCGCCCATTTGAATATATGGTTAGACTGTGGAATGGGACAGGTAAAACCGGCTTGACGAACGAACTTACAGGGAAAGATAGAATGCTAAAATTCCTTTGTGATTACTGAGACGTAATGTACTTCCTCTCGATAGAAAGGATTTGTATGTAGGAAACATATTACTGAAAAAAAAAAATCTTTCGTAAGGAAACGATAAAGGGAAGATGTCAAATTAAGGAAGGGAATGTAGGGATATAGTTTGTAGAATATAATGTATGTTGCATTACTTCAGTAGCAGAGTGTGTAGTGGAAACGAGATAGAGAGTATTTGATGTTGCGAGTAAAACAGGCAAGTAAAATTGTAAGAGATCCTAGAAGGCACGGTAAATAGTATGCTTTAAAGTACCCTCCTCTCATTCACGACGTACTGAAGAAGCAGAGTAAACCAAGAAAAATATTTAGAAGAAAAGTGGTAAATGCACAGGAAAAAAGAAAGAACGAAAGAAAGAAAGAACGAAAGAAAGAAAGAACGAAAGAAAGAAAGAAAGAACGAAAGAACGAAAGAACAAAAGAACAAAAGAACAAAAGAACGAAAAAAAGAACGAAAGAACGAAAAAATGAACGAAAGAGCGAAAGAAAGAAAGAACGAAAGAAAGAAGGAACGAAAGAAAGAAAGAAAGAACGAAAGAAAGAAGGAACGAAAGAAAGAAAGAACGAAAGAAAGAAGGAACGAAAGAAAGAAAGAACGAAAGAAAGAAAGAAAGAAAGAAAGAACGAAAGAAAGAAAGAAAGAAAGAACGAAAGAAAGAAAGAAAGAAAGAACGAAAGAAAGAAAGAAAGAAAGAACGAAAGAAAGAAAGAACGAAAGAAAGAAAGAACGAAAGAAAGAAAGAAAGAAAGAACGAAAGAAAGAAAGAAAGAACGAAAGAAAGAAAGAACGAAAGAAAGAAAGAACGAAAGAAAGAAAGAACGAAAGAAAGAAAGAAAGAACGAACGAAAGAAAGAAAGAAAGAACGAAAGAAAGAAAGAACGAAAGAAAGAAAGAAAGAACGAACGAAAGAAAGAAAGAAAGAACGAAAGAAAGAAAGAACGAAAGAAAGAAAGAAAGAACGAAAGAAAGAAAGAAAGAACGAAAGAAAGAAAGAAAGAAAGAACAAATAGGCGAACGAACGAGTGATCGCAAGAACGAACGAATGAATGAACAACGAATGAAATAACGAATGAATGAACGAAAGAAAGGTCTCTGGAGAAACGCGAGTAATACATGAGGGGACGAGAACGGGTTTATCGATATACCGCTGGGGCAGGTATGTGATGATGGAACGTGTGATGAGAGGAAATGAAAAATACGCCAGAAGAAAGAAGAGGGGCTAGGGGTGCTGGATGAGGGGGCGGGGGGCTCGCCGCGCCCTCCCGCGGCGCACAATCGCTCTGTTGATTTCCGCCGCCTGAGGAATTAGCGAAGGGCGCTCGTGCTCCGCGGGTTAATGACTGCGCGAACGAGGTATTGACGCTGCGAATCACGCCTCCGCCCCCCGCCCCCGCCCCCGCCCCCCCGCACGCCGTCGCGCCGCTTCAAAGGCGCCGCCGCCGCCTCCAAGGCGACGAGCGCTCCGCGATACACGCCCCCCCCCTCCCACACGGCCCCCCTCGCCTCACGGCTTCAAACATCTCGAAAACGTTGCCGCTGGAATTCTCTCAAGGATTGTCAGCGGGAGATTTTTACAAATGTTAGTGTTGGGGTGAACTCTGCTCGGGTTAATCTGTTTTGCATTCCCTCTGAGTTGATAGTTTAAAATTTTTTTTTATTATATAATTTGACTGGCGTTTTGAAAGTTTTCATGCAAACTATTTGTAAAAAACACAACTAATACTATCGACAACTAATACTATCACTTTCAATCCATGTATTTTTACTTATTTCTTTTTTTTAAGAGAAATGTGTAATTTTTTTGGAAATATTGCCGATAAAATGTTAATATTTTTTCCCCCTTTTAACCCCGGGGGGATTAATGTAAGAGGTAAGAGTAAACCAAGTGTGAATCGATTCTTGCACTCGTACTCTCAATGAAAATAGATCTGCTGTCTACAGGTAGAGCACCAGAAGTGAGATCGGACAGTGTAGATGGTCAGTTAAGATGATAGTGAAGAAACGTCCTCGGGACCTTCATTTTTGCCAAGTGAAGAATGTTCAACTTCAATCCATTGTCACATAAATAAGTATTATTTACTTCTTGGAATGATTTCTCTACTATATTACTGTTGAACTAAATGAACGAAATAATGTGTGTATTCCGTAAACATGTACAACAAATAACCCAACAGGAACAGTCTGCTTGACATTTTGAATTATTAGCTCTTTGTGTCACTACCGTAAGAAACCCGATAAAATTGATGCTCTGTAGAGTGAACATTGTACAGAAGTGCATGTTTGCAGAACTAGAAATTCCTATCTCTACCTACTTATTATTTGCATTTACGTCTGAATGTGATATTGCACAATTTATGCAAACTCTTATGTTTGAAAAAATTCCAAAAGTGCGAAAAAATTAGAATACACTTCTAGTTACATTAGAGTCAGTTTATTTCCTTATCTTCCGTTTTTTCACCAAGGGACACTTAAGTACATCGGTTAACCCATAGCGTATCGAAATTCCCGAATCTCCAACATTTGACGGATATTTTCTGAATCAATGGGAAAAGCCATGTGAGGATGTGTGATCGACGCGAAGGATAAAAATGCACGCTATAGAGAAGCACAGCGCGCGACCTGTTTTCTAGGGTGCTGCTCTCATCTTCTAAGGTGGTTTTTCCGCCAGTCGCCTGTAAGAGATGAGGCAACGGAAGTGAACACGGAAAACCTAATAAAAGCAGTCAGCCCGCTTCCGGGGGGGAACACAAAATCTCAGATATTAAACTCATTTGTGTGTACGCACCGGACAATTAAACTGCGCGCGCCACCACTTCGGAGAGCCGCTTAAAGGGCGCATCATTGGTTGAGTTCTCATTGACCTCATTGTCCCCTCATAGGCCAGCTGTAATAACCGTCGGCAAGCGGAGCAGGGAGTAAGTAGTGTGTGACAGTGTAAGTTAGTATTCGGATGCACTGATTCCTTGGCAGTGTTTTTGGTTCTTACCGTTTCGGCTATGGAGCAGTTGTGGTAAAAGACTAATTAATTCGCCCTAAAATACCAAATGCATACATACATAAAATATTTTGTTGACTCGTATTTAGTTTATTTTTTCGAGTTGAAATACACGTACAGTACTGGAGTTATGTGAAATACAAGTACAGCGCTGGATGTCAGCCAATTCGTCCCATGTGTGCTTGCCACATTCCTCTTATGGATAAGCGCGTAGCTCGTCCTCACATTTGAGATCTCACCGGAACGAATGAATCCGATGCTGATTCATTTCCCAGAGCTGAACCATGGTAACTCGTGATTAGTTCTCATTTATTTACGTCTATGTGTGCTCCTCTATTGCACAGAGTACGACGGCGTTTTTGTCTCTAAACGATACTGAGCATAATATCTGATACGGGGTCCCAAAGATTCGCGACGCATGTTCTGAACAAAACAAGCGATCACACTAAAATTATTGATAACGTGATGAAAAGGATATTTTCTTAAAAAAAGCTGATCACGAGCACAAAAATTGACACTTGAGCCCATTAACCACTCGTGGGCAGCACTTTGCGCAGCTACAAGTAGAGGTAATAAATGTGTGCAGTACTAAATTATTTTAGAACACATCGAAGGAGACTGCGTGCGGTGATACATTCTCAGATTCAGGAAATTCAAAATACATTTACCTTCGTCGCGTTGTCGCGAAACGAAGCCCAATTTATTCCCTCTCTGGACACCCCTACGTCCGCCATCCCCGCGCAACAATAGCTTTCGTTCGCAACCAAAGACGCATGTGGCAGGGGGCGGCAGCGCCGGGAAGGGGCGCGACGGCGCGTGGAGGGGGCGGCAAATTAAGAGGCGAGGTCGAATGACGCGGCCCCCCGGGGGCGGCGAGGGCGACGACGGCGGTGAGAGTGGTGAGGGCGGCGAGGGCGGCGAGGGCGACGCGGGCGACGCGGGCGGCGAGGGCGACGCGGGCGGCGAGGGCGGCGAGCGCGGCGAGGGCGGCGGCGGTGGCCGTGGTCGCGGCCGGGGGTGGCAACTCTGGGCGAGCCCGGGCCCGCGTGTCCGTGCGCTCGAAACAGGCCGCGCGCCTCGCCTCGCATCGCCTCGCCTCGCCTCGCCGCGCCGCCGCCGCCGCGTCAGTCACCGGCCACCCTTGTCGCATGCTGCCGCTCGCCTTCCGCCCTCGTGCTGCCGCCCCAGCGCGCCTCCGCCGCTGGCGGAAATGGGGGATAACGCCCTGAGGTAAGGCTGCAGTGCGCTAGGAGTTACGACAAAATGAATGTGTTTGATTGATTGTTTCGTGTTGGCGGGCACGTCAACTCCTAAGATCATTAGTCACGGAAATGTAGTGCGTGTTTACCACGTGAGGTGGCGTTGATATTTTCCTCGTAGAATGGTGATATCCGGTGCCGACCTACACGTCGGCTTGCTAGGGTATCCCCAACCGGGTATCTCCCAGTAGCAGCCGACTGGTCTCCCAATGTGGGTGGTAGTGCAGTGCATGATTGTAATGTGTAAGGGACGGGGAGGAGGAAGGAAATATCGCGCGTGAGGTGGTTATAGTATCGCTCCGTCGTTGTCATGGCCTGAAAAACTGCCGATCAGGGGAGACGGCCGCTACATTTCTCCTTCAGACAGCGGCTAACTCGACCTAGCCTCTAGCTAGTGTCGAACATTCTACCCCTATCGGGTCTCGAACCCAAGGTCAGAGGCATTGCAGTTGTTCTCTTGATGTCCGGAGCCAGCTAAGCCGATGAATGTCTAGGACACAAGTCTGTTTGTAGTTTGAAGTTGTGTAAGTCGGTTTGCCTTAAACAAAGCATAGCCGTTCTTTTAACGAAGCAAAAACCCGTGGTTAAAATAAATAACTTATTTGTTTTCCTATCGCGTCACTAATTTGTAATTTTCTGCCGATTTTGATTAAAGTAATTTACATTTTTGTATATTCTGCCCTCGATGAAATGAGGAACACGAAGCAAAATCTACGTGACCTGACAAAGAAGACAAATATTCTGTAAGAATGCTTTGCGAAATTGAATATTGCGAAGTATTTTTTGGTAATCCAAATGTACTGTATTAAATGTCTAAATTAACAATATTGAGATACTACTAAATAAGAAAACAGGCGAATTAAATAAGAAAAATATATTTTAAAAAAATATTTAAATAAATCCGAGTTTGCTTAACCTGTCAATGTCGTTATCATCTCTTTCGCACCAATTGGTGTCATTCCGAATGCTCTGTACGTTTGCTAGTAATTTTATTGTGTATTGCTACACCGCCTCCTTCTCGGACTTACTCCCATGACATTTTTGATGACGCATTCAAATCTCGACGTCTTTACATTCATGTGAGTTTATTCAATTGCTGCTACTGTAGCTATCTTTCTATTGCTTCCAAATTCCTTTCATCTGTCACCTTCGCAGCAATGCCTGCCACTGTTTTGGGCACCGTAGTTTTTGGGTGTCGGTTGTTCCAATATTTTTCATCGCAAACTTTTGTCACAACTGCCACCGCGTTTACCCTCAGCAATAGTCGACCCTGCCACTGTTGCAGTTACCCTGACCATTGCCATGTTTACCGTTAGAGTTGCAATTTCCTTCGAGAGGGAACCGGCTGATCACCGCGTCAGATTTCCTATGCTGCTCCTTCAGTGGCGGTTGCGGTGGCTGCGGGGACATTCAGATGCGTTCCTCATCTTCTTTTCTGTACTCTCGAGAGCCCGTAAACCTTTGTGACTCACTCCTTCACGCGAAGCCAATTGCTGTTGCTGCTGCTCATGCTTTCTCATGCAGTCAAATAGCCAAGTTGGTGTAGCAAAAGGTTCTTTTACTGCGAGGTGTAGATTGTTTATTTGTTTCCCCGCGATAACAGCTTCCACCCGTAACGGTTTCTACAACAATTGTTCCGCCTTCTTCTGAGTGTGCATTATTCATTTGCCTATAATATGTAGCTGACAGAATTTGTTGGCACAGTTACCTTGACTTGTCAAAGCATTTTTCAATTTCCAAACAACCAATGGACGTGTTCTACAACGGAAGTGTTTTCTTGTATTTTGTTGTTTTTGTTTGCATGCTTACAGTGCTAGGAAACGTCCGTCCTGAATCCATTGACTTTCTCGCCAGCAAACGTGCATCGCAAAATACATCCCAAGCGCAACTCCTCAAAAAAACTGGCTCTAATGATTTCCGAACTGCAACATTTTAGTACCAGCGCATTCTTACGACTCGAGCTTCACAAATCCGCTTCTCCACGAGTGCACATGCATGCAAGATTTACATTGAAACTAGCGCAGGCCCGCATTGTCCCCGGTGGCTCCGAGCTGCATTCTGTTGTTGGAATTCTTTGGCGCATCTGCATGACGCACCCGGCGCTTGTGTCTGTAGACAATTATGACCCCATTTGGGCCGCTGCAAAATGGGGGGTAGGGCGCGGGGGACAATCGGCGCCGAGGGGGGCTCGGGGGCACAAAAGGACGACGCACCCCTCCCCCTTCCCCCAACCGACAGGGGCGCGCGGGCCACGTGGGGGCTGAGCCCTCGCACCTCCCGGAAGACGCGCGTTGCGTGATGTGATTTCCAGCTGACTCTGTACGGTGGATGTCTTCCTGGCACTCTGACACGAAATTAGTTATATGTGGAATTAAATGCCAATGAATGCTGGAAACTCTGTAGCCAAAGAAGTACTAACCAATATCCTCATTTTAGAAAGTTAATTTTGAACGGAATTTTTTTTGAAAGTATGTCATGATCTACGTATTTAGTACATTTACTGCATTATTGCGTACTACATTTAGAATAGGTAAGAAGTGCTTCACTGTAAATTAGTTTACGCTGAAACATTCAAAATGAGAAGAAATTCGGTCTTTTTTTGTGTTTTATTTTTTCCATCGTTTTTTTTAAAAATTTTTATATGATGATTATTTTATTTCTGATAACGTAATGCTTATTTTTTATTAACAATATTTCATCCAATTCTTTTTAGCAAGTTTATATGTTAACTAGTTATTGTCCTCGGTGGCTCGTGCTCGCTTTTTTATGACGCAACCCCGGGCTCGATTCCCGGTGGGGGCAAAAATTAATTGTGAGCTTTCCTTGCAATGTCACAGAATCTGTTGCTGTGTGACCACGAGAAAGCTCACTTCAGGTAGAGAATACCAGAAGTACAGGGTAGGGGTGGCTATGTGCTATCCACACGTACCCTTAACCCATGGCCGCAAGATTCGGGACGCTGCCGGTAGGCCTTAGCTCGTAAAGAGCTGTTGAGCCAAAGTACAAAGTACTTAGTACGTAGAAAAAGTACAAAGCCAAAGTACGTAGATGTTAATTAATGAGGTCTAGGTAACATTTCAATTGATGACGCGTCAACTGCTAAGGTCATTAGACCCGAAAGTGTAATGCGTGTTTTTATCGCTGAAGGTGGTGGTGATCTTCTTCTCATAAATGGCGAGTTGAGGCGCCGACCTATACGTCGGCTTATCGGTTTTTTCTCAACCATGCATATCTCATCAGCGGTACCGACAGTGCAGAGGATCTTAGCTATCTACATAACCTGATTTGGGGTATGGTCTTTAATCAGGTAAGAAAAGGAAGAGTATGGAGTGGTCGTTGGAAGATCCCACCATGCCACCACACACACACACACACACACACACACACACACACACTTACACTTACACTTACACTTACACTTACACTTACACTTACACTTACACTTACACTTACACTTACACTTACACATACACATACACATACACATACACATACACATACACATACACATACACATACACATACACATACACATACACATACACATACACATACACATACACATACACATACACATACACATACACATACACATACACATACACATACACATACACATACACATACACATACACATACACATACACATACACATACACATACACATACACATACACATACACATACACATACACATACACATACACATACACATACACACGCATCCACTCCCGAGAGATTTGATCACGTGACAGTTCGAACCGATAATATACCGAAACGATTACCATAACGGCCTCGGCAACCCAGGTTGACAATTTCAGATATTTATTATTCTTTTAACGACCACTGTTTCCTATAAGAGAAAAATTTGCGTCTGTATCAGAAGTTATAAATATTTGACAGGAACTACCCGAAATATAAAACATTTTTTGAACCTCACATGGGTTAATAATAAGAGAGTATTCTGTTATCTAATGAAATGTGTGTTTAGTATTGAATGTCACTGAAATGAAACCTCCAAAATCTGTGAAGGATGCATTGTACTTACTTCCGCGTCATAACTAGCGCGCTTACGTGTATTACGTACTTTTAATTTTTCCAGTAATTACATCTCTCATTACAGGTGCTTCACTACATTGTTGTGCAGAAACGCCATCTCGTAAAATCTGCGAGCCAGGCGCTGCCATGAAGAACACAATCGCTCCACTCCAAGGTAAGATAATGGCGCCTTCTGGCTGCGTTGCTTTATGAAGTATCGACATTTCTCTGCGCTCATATCGGCGCGTACGCGCTCTTGTTCGATTGACTCAGACAGCGCTCTTAGCTCCCACTGTAACGACCCATCGCCGACCACTATCGATTAGGCGGAGGCGTTAGCTGGTTAAAGATGTGCAGTGGGGAATACTTCGCAATACGGATGGACGAAAATCTCTATCTTATTTCATTGACGTGGTGTACTAGACTTATTCATATAGAAATTCTTCGTAGAGGTAGTACAAGGAGTTGTACAAGTCTGGAAAGAATATATACTGAACAGAATGACATTAATTGAATTTATTTAATTTTTTTAACAACTCAGAATTCGTTCATTCCTGACGGGCACAGAAATTAGACTTATACGAATTGCATATTTTCGGAACGCAGGAGGAGTAAGTGTCTAACAACATCAACAAAATGAAAAATACAGCAAATTAAGCAAGTGATCAATCAAATACAGGCTTTACTCGTACTTAATTAATTTTGAAAAAACAACAAACATTTAGCTAATTTCACTATTTCGTAACATAACTTTAAATAAATGGACAGAAATTTCAAAAGAAGCTTAAGTTTATTGTTGACTAAAAATTGAGATCACCTGTCCTTGGAAGATCATTTCAGTTCAGATGAATAAAAATCTTAAACAGAATCAATAATCAAGGTTGCGTAGGCTTCCGCGGCCGGAGTTTATGTTGGCTGGGCTATCCGGGACGAGCCGCGTCAAAGTCATGGTGGCTAACGTTTCGGCCAGCGTATTGTGGCCTTCTTCAGAGCGTACTGCATTACGCTACAGCAGTACGCTCTGAAGAAGGCCACAATACGCTGACCGAAACGTTAGCCACCATGACTTTGACGCGGCTCGTCCCGGATAGCCCAGCCAACAGAATCAATAATCAGCTTGGGTGTCTCAGGGCTGTCACTTCAGTGCCTCCAACTGGGGGTCCTAGGGTTCGAGTCCCAACGGGTACTGGAATTTCGACAGCAACTACAAAGCTAGGTGGAATTCACCTGCGGAATAGAGAAAAATTTTCGCGGCCGCCTGCTCTGATCAGTAGTTTTCCGTAACATCTACGATTAAAACCAGGCGAATGCCCGAGCAGTACCTTCACTAATGGGCCACAAACCGCGCGCGATCTTTTCTTCTCTTCTTTGAATTATCCTCCCCCCCTTTCTTACATACACACACACACACACACACACTCAGATGCCCAACACTACCACACACGTCTTTAGAGCTTAGAGCTTCTCCCAACTGAGGTGGAGCCCCGCTGGTGGGAGATACCTGGATGAGTAAAACACCACAAGTCGACGTGTAGATCGGCGCCGGATCTCAGCATCCGGCGGGCGAATATCGCCATCACCTCCCCATACCAAAACATTCACTACGCTTACGGGACTAAGAGAGCTTAGCTTGCTTAGCTTAGCTAGGAATGAGCTTAGCGGTTAATGCACCCTGAAATACTAATCAATCAATCAGTCATGAAGCGGAAAGAGAGTCTTTAGCCCGCGCAAATGGCTAAAATTTGGCACTGTGCGGGGGCAGAAAGAGGCGGCGGAATGGGTGAGACTTTCTCGGCGCAGAGTCGTTCCGCTCGGTTCGCACGTTGCCCTCGTCGCGGCACCGCGCTCGCGCGTCGCCTTCTTTTTCTGCGCGCGGCGCGGCGCGGCGCCGCTCCTCCGTCTGTAATTGCTCAATCGCGCGCGCGCGCGAGCGAGCGTGGGGCAGCGCCGCCGCCGCCGCCGCGTCGTGAGCGGACAATTGCGTTTATGACGCGTCGTCGCCCTCCCCCACCCTGCATCCGCCCCCACCTCCCGCTCCTCCTTTCGCCGGCCACCCGCCCGTGAGCGGAGGGAGCAGGCAAAGGGCGGGGGTTTGATTGATTGATTGATTAGCGATTCCGGGCGCGTCAACTGCTAAGGTCATTGGTCTCGTAAGCGTAGTGCGTGTTTTTAATTGCCGGAGGTTGCGGTGATCTCCCCCCGTTGGTTGGTGAGATCCGGCGCCGACCTACCTGTCGACTAGCGGGGTTTTCTCCAACCAGATATCTCCCACCAGCGGGGTACCGCCCCAGCATGGACGAGCTCTAAACTGAGAGCGTAGGCTTCCGCGGCCGGAGTCAGTATTTACTAGGCTGTCCGGGTGACGCCGCGTCCATGGCGAAGGTGCCGACGTTTCGGTCGCCATTCTGCGACCTTCCTCAGGGCAATACGCGTATACAGGGCGTATTGCCCTGAGGAAGGCCGCAGAATGGCGACCGAAACGTCGGCACCTTCGCCATGGACGCGGCGTCACCTGGACAGCCTATTAAATACAAGCTCTAAACTCCCGTCCGGTCTCTCGGCATGTGTTAGTGTAGTGCATTTAAGTACGAGTGTAAGAACGGGTGAATATAGGACAAGGAAGGGGAAAGAAAAATCGCGCGCTGACCGTGGTCTGTTTGTTAGGGTACTGCTCTGGGATTTACCTGGTGTTGATCGTAGAGACCATGTAAAACTACCGAACCGCTAAAGTTCTTCTCCAGACAGCGGCTCCAACGTAGCTATTGCTAGAGTCGAAGTTCATCCTGAGTCGAATCTAGGACTTTCCAGTGAGAGGCAATGACATTACTTGATGCTCTGAACCGCCTCTCCCGGTACAAAGAGAGTAGATCGTCTTCGAGTCTCGTCGGAGACTTTCACATGTGCAGTTCTTTAATGTCTTCTTTATTTTCCTGTTCACCTTCATGTTAATGTATTCAGTACGATCATCATTATAACCATCATCATAATCCACTGGAGATTGACATGGAATGAACATTGTTAATACAAGAGGGTGGAAGAAAATGATTACATCAGTCAACAGACATCAATCAACAGTTTCTCTTAATTTTGATTTGAATTTAATATCTCGATAGTCCACACGTTATGCGATTAATCAATTATTCTCATGTTCTGAACAGAATATTGCCCCAATTATTTTATGAAACGTACTCAACCCTTTGTACCTGCAATTCATTTTGATTTCGTGTATTGGCGATACTTTACCGAAAAAAAACTGCCCCGCCGTCTAATTTTTGCTCTGGTTTCGGCCACACGTTCTCTTGGTTACACAGTTTCTTAATGAGTTTTCGAATGTTTTCTAAAAATAAAATGTTTCACATGCTCCCTATTCTCGAGATAATATATTTGGACATAGTGTAATAGCGTTTCCATTGACTGAGTGTTCCACTGAGAGAGATTTTTAGTTACGTTTCCTTCCACTGAATTTCTCTTGCATTCTTTTTGTCATTCAAATTTCAATTCTAAGCTCTCACTCATATTTTGAGTTTTTTATTTCTGTATTTACTTTTCTTCGCTATACAGTAGTACGGAATTGTAATAAATCAGCTATACGATTTCTAATTTTTATTGTCAAGTCCGTGTTTAAGTTTCTTTTGAGCTCTAACTTCGCACTCAATTCAGAACTAATGTCTATTAATGTCGTTTCTACGACGGTTACGATTGGTGCAAGAGGCAATAAAATACACACCGTTTCGTTCCGGACAACTACTAGATATATTTATATGTATGAATGTATGTATGTTTCATGCATATCTCTGTTAGAGATGCGTTTTTGAGCTCATCAACTTTTGAGTTCAAATGTAGTATGCACGTAAGGAGTAAGATTTAGTGCTGCAGTTGTGGATTTTATGACTTTTTTCGTGGATATTTTACATGAAGCTCTGTGACTTTTCAAAATTTTCTGAGAAATGGCTGCACTTTGTTTTTTACTGGTATTTGCGCGAAGAGATGAAAGTGTATTTATGAATACTACATAATTTCATTTTATATTGTGAGCTCTGAAATTTAGAAAAATTAAAAAAAAATCGAATCAGTCCTACACCTTCATTGTTAAACACAGAGATTTCTTCCACAATGCACTTTTCCCTCAATTTTAGATCTTTAGATCCTTTCGCTCGATAGCCCGATACGGGCCTTGGCCGACCAGCTCGTGGCTCAGCCTCTCGGCCATGGGATAAGGGGTTTGTGTAGTTAGCTCGAAGGCATCCCTCCACTCGTATACTCGTATATACTCGTATTCATAACCTTAGGGCGGGCTTTTTCTGCGTCTCACAGCAACGGAAGCTGGGACATTTGTAAGGAAAGCACACAGTTATAATTTTGCCCCAATCGGGAATCGAACCCGGGGTGTCACCGTGGCAAGCGAGCACGCTAACCAACAAGCTTCGAGGGCCTCTTAAATGACGTCATGGCCTGTTTTTTTCAACTACGAGTGGTTGTTGAGTATTTAATCTCACTAGTTTTGTCTTCGTTTTATTTGTCTTGAAATGAAAACGTATTTCGCCATTAATTACATCATTCTCTATAATTGTCATCTAAATTAAAACGTTAATGTGACTCACATTTTTTTAACAATATACCTCATTATCCATTTCTGAAGTTAAGTTCTTACAATTTTGCACATACAGACACCTTCGGTTATAGTGATCTTCTGGGGGCTAACAGGTTTGGTTCACTATATCCGAATTTGTGAAAATTAAATAAAATTTCTCTACAATGATTTATATTATTAATATAGAGGCACAGCAAAATTCATTAACAGCACAATCTGAACATTTAAATACCTTTATTCGTCCTTAAAAAATCAATTATTACAATAGTTTATTTTCGAACATTATTTATTAGTAATTTCCCTATATCCTTCCAGGGTTCATGCTCTCTCCGTACTTGATTCTGCATTGTCCTCTGTCTCTAAGTATCGAAATGTGGTCTTGACACCTTTCAAAGCCTCTTGCACTGCACGCCCCACTCTCCGAAGTCACCCACTCAACTCGCCTAATAACATACGAGATCCAATTAATTTCCAGGACATATTTCCTATGTTTACGATAGCCGAGGTTCAGGTTCACTTTAACTGAATTTTCTTATTCTTATTTGTAATGTAAGTTACACAAGACCAGTGACTTAAGTTCACTATATCCGAGGTTTCAGTATATATGGAGTCGAATGTATTTTAAACAAGGTATAGAATGAGATTAAAGACAAAATAATTTACTTTGTAGTTCTAAGTAATGTTTAAGTTAAGTAAATGTAAAGATGAGTGCTCACTACCCTTGGTAACTGCAGGTTAGTGACTAGTGAATCATTTGAATCATTTTCATATTTATAAAAATCTCTTGGGTCTGCTGCGCTTCTCCAACTATGAACATATTTTCAATGCTACTAGCGCTATGTCTCGTTTAAAGATCACATTCGTACTTAGAGACTGAAGAAATAGTTACTCTTCCAAACATTCTTACAAACTCTTACCATATTCTCTACGAACGCTTCCACTATTATCACTGCATAATTATGTTTCTTATCACCAATTTTTCGAATTTCCACCATTATTATATTCACCAGAAACAGCTTTATTAGTTGTGAACATATATCCCTATGTCCTTACTAACAGTAAAACTTCACAAATTTCGTTGACGTGGCTGTCATCGTGGGCGTCGGTGACGGATGATCTCATCTTTGATCTCTTGAAACTGCACTTGGATTCACACCTTTCAATTTTTCCTGCACAACGATGAATAGCTTTAGTATCATTGTTATAGAAGGTGTCTTCGGCACTTCTGCAATTGCCCCTTTACCTGACACCTCGATCTCCGCAAACCTATTTTGTGTAACCAATTCCACTTTTCTCCGGTTTTCCACGTTTCGTTTCTTGCTCTTACGTCCCTTCCACTCTTTTAGCTTCGGAAAAGACGGCTCAGGGCATCAACTGGAAGGGCCTGCAGTTCGAGTACCGAACATGGCAGGATTTTCGACACTAGAGAGATAGCTAGGTCGAATTCAATCGCTGTCTGGAGGAAAATTCTAGCGGCCGGCTGCTCTGATCGGTAGTTATTCGTGGTTTCTCGGATCAACAGCAAGCGAATATCGGAGCAGTACCCTAACAAACGGGACAGGAACCGCGGGCGATATTTCCTCCCTCTTCCTTGTCCTTTCCTCACCCCCTCACACACACACATACACTCGCATGCACCACACTACCACACTTGTCTGGAAACCAGTCTGCAGATCATAGCTTGTCCCGGTTGAAGTGTTGCCACGCTGGTGGGAGATACCTGGTTTGGGGAAACTCTACAAGCCGAGGTGAGCGTCGGATGTCGCCTGCCAGCGGTGGAAGATCACCGCCACCTCCAGTGATAAAAGCATGCACCACCCTTACGGGACTCATGACCTTAGCAGTTGTCACGCCCGGGATCACTAACCAATCAGTCAATCACTCTTTGAGCGCAACCCTCACCCCTTCGCCGCCATCTTCTCGCCTGATCTGTTCTTCACATCTCCTCGCCCTGCACCCGCAACAGCGCTTTTCGCAGCGCACCTCCGCCACCATGAGGTCGTTGTTGTTTTATTTTTTTTTTTTCGGGTGCACCGGGTAATTGCGGCGCCGCCCGCGCGCCGCGCCACCCGCTCCGCGTTCCGATCCGTGCCCCTCCCCCACCATCCTTTCCTCGCGACCTGGCGGGGTTAATTCGCTTTGACATCAACACGTGATTAAACTGGGCCCTAATCGCCTGTCTGGCGATTGTGCGCCCGCAGCGCGGCGCGACTTGGCGGCGAGCAGCCCGCGAGCTCTTCTCCGTCGCCGCCTCACGAGCTCTTTCGAAAGGTCACTCGATCGTGAACGGATTTCTTTAATTGTGTTTGCTCTTTGTGTAATTGTCTGTTTGGATTCGGGCACGGAATCAATTTCATGGCGCAGCGAAGGGCTCGGCGACGACGTGTTTCCGGCTGTCTCGAAATCGTCGTTTTGATATCGTACATTGTTTTGATGGTAATAGAATTAGAAAAAAAACAGGATTCCTTTTCAATTAGTTCCCTGCTCTTTAGTTGGTTTGAACGTGTTAGCCATTTCTGCTGATTTTTTTCTTTTCTTTTATGTTGTAACTGTGAGATATTAGCAAATCGGCATTTTTAAAAAGATTTTTTTATACAGCTGCTAGTAAAGTGGGTTACTTATAGATCGCTTAGATCTGCTTAAAATTTGTTACTATTTCTTTCAAAATTTCATTATCATATTTTCAAAAAAATGTGTATCTCATTATATAAATGTCTAATTTTTAAGAATATATTTCATTAAAAAGAAAACTAATTTCTTTAATAATGTAGTTCAAGGGAATCAGACATTTTCAAATGTTTGCAATTTTCGAAAAATTAGGGATTTTAACAAAACGGAGACTTGCATCATTAATTTACGCATTCTTTACGCTATTCGAGGACAAAGTTTAATCTCATGATTTTGAGTAATTTTTGAGAAAAGTTTAAAAATATTGTTCACATAAAGTACCCCCAAAATAAAAATATCCGTTTGAAACTCAGAGGGTCTCGAGTTCATTTGAATCGATCGGAGAATATCAATTGTGGTATAAATCGGCTGAACAAATAAGTCTAACAGCCTGAACCATAAACTGACCGCCTGACGAACAATTTTCCAGGTTAGTTCGGAGACAATTAGCACCACTCACTATGTGACGGGGCAAATCTCCCACTGAATTACCCGTGCGTATTTGAGTATCTGCCACTACTGTGGCGTCTTTGCCGGGGCAAATAATTACAGACGTGAACGGCTTGTAAATATTTAGTATTTATTGGAATAAAGATACTCCGACACCATAACACTATATACAATATTTACAATTAAAGTTAACCGTTACAAGAAGGAACCTTCCCTGGTTACCACCACCGCTGGCCCGATAATTAATTACCATCCCCGATGTGATGCACCAGTACCTTACGCGAGCATACATGCGAGTATGCCGCACCTGCCGTCACGACGTAGCACGCCGGCTTCGATTCCCCGCCTCGGTAGCCTATGCATTACAATGCAACGCCGCGCACAACCCTCACGACGCCCTACCGACGCGCTCAAACCTGAAGAATCAGAAGAATAGAAGAAAGCTCTTGAGTCGGATTCCGCTTTTATACCCTCTGGGCAGGCTGACGGAAGCGCGTCACCCGCAGTGTCTGCCGACGCTTTCCCGCCGGCTTCGGGGTTTCCAAACCTGCACCCACGACACGGCACTCCTTCCAAAGCCTTTGTGCGGCCCGACGTCACTTCCGCCAGCGCTGTCCACATGGCTGATATAGTACGTTTGTGCTGGCGACAGATATGACGCCACACTACGAAGCCAAGAGCCCAACTGTTGTCACCCGGACTAAGAGGCGGGATGGTCGAAGTTCCAACACATTTCCTCAATGCACTCACTGAGGCAATGCAATTTCTAACACCGCGAGTCCCCAGAAATCCGAGCGGGAGATTTCAATTCCCGCCAAAACGTTTCTGTACGTAACACTACCGCGCAAGACCCACCAGGGTCGATCAGATACTGTACGTTTACCCTGTGCGTGGTCTACCATCCCGTACCTGTGTACCTACCAGGAGGGTTTCATGACCCCGGGGTGGGCACCTGAGCATAGGTCTTATTCTTACCCTCCGTGGCTGTACAAGTGTGCCGTTGGGCTGGTATTCAGATATGCCGGAACGCGACGCCCGAATCTGCCCTTAACCTGGGTAAGGTCGACTCGCCAGCTTACCAGCTTTCCAGGTTGCTCTCGTATTTGCTTTGCGTTCCTCACTGCGTCGAAGTAACCATCTTCAATTACCATGAATAACGGGCACTACCTTGAAGTCAAGAGTCCAACTGAGGTCCGCCCAGACTCTCATATCCGGAGGTCGTGGATCTGCCAAACTGTCTCCAGACTGAAGTCACCTTTATAATGATGTGAGTTTTTTACCAGAAATCTCGGCACCCGAGCGGAATATTTCAATTCCCCGCCAAGACTTTTCTACGCGGGATCACAGCCCACGACCACGGATTCCATCAGATACAGATACAAAATTGTTTAGAATATTGGAGCAATGTTGAGATCAAAGAATTTCTTCCCGAGAACATTTTTTTTTCGGATTCTCCCTTCAACCCATATTTAACAGAGCAGTTATATGTCACAGAAGGGAGCTTTGGCGACCTAGGTCAAAAATGAGTTGTAGAGGATGATTATCATGGCAACGTCAAGTAAACAAAACAATGTACAAATGACTGTTGACCCATTGGCCAAGATTATTTATGATTTTTCGAATTCAAAATGTTTTTTTACTTATTTATTGTTAACATTTGTACTACACTATTTGATATATTCTGAAATATTATACGTGGAACTGTTACATCTTCGGTGCATTGAGCACACATGCTAGGTGTTTAAGTAGTAATTAAAGTAATACCTTTTCATAGAAATATGCCAGCATAGTTGTTTCATTTACCACGCTTACATGTGTCTCTCTTTTCCATTTTAAAAATGTTCATTCTATTTTTTCGTATAAATTCTTTGAATTTTGAGGAAGTGAATTTTTAGTAGCAGCTTCACCTTCCTCAATTATAAATTCTGGAATATCGCACTCCACACTTACGAAACAAATCGCCAAAACCAGCCGCAAATTCTACAAGCTTTAACAATTATGGCAGTACTGACAACTTCAGAGGCGAAAATGTAGAAGAACATCTGCATCTATACGACGAAACCGCACGGTATAAATTAGACCCCTCTAAATATTCAAACCTAAAATTGCGAGATGAATGTACGAAAAATAGTTGTATGCAACTTGGCCGAAATTGAATGATTTAGGACCCGGTTAGTTTACCATAAGCTCCGCTCCGCCTCGGTTGGTAAACACCTCATCTAAAATCATTCATTTTTCGGCCTTGATACATACTTAACTATTGTGATGTCTTGGATACTCACAGCGAACACAGACACAGAGCTTTCATATAACAAATATTTATTGGCAAAGAAAACACAACAAATATTTACAATGAATTTCCCTCTTACACCCTAGCTCTGTTAGACTTGCTATCCCCTGATCGCGGGAGCGATCCAAACCCGATTGATGATCGGTTTCGATTGTGGCATTCGCCACTCCTCCTTCTGAAGCGCGCACAAAGCCTAGCTTCCGTGACCGAATGTCACACTGGGACACAAAGTCCGTACTGGCGTACCAACTGATGGTTTGCCTCGATCGCAGGAGCGATCTTACCCGATTGAGAATCGGCTCGAATCGTGGCACTCAATCACTCCTCACATCGGAGCACGCACACAGCATCGCTCCCACGTGACAGCAGTCACCCAAGGACACAAAGTCCACCTCAGGCTCGTCAACACGTGACTTGCCTCGCGAGCCCTGCCCGTAGATGCACCGTCGTGGCGCCAAGTTTTGTGCAAATGCTCGAGATTCTCCCATTGTCTCCAGGACCCCCCCCCACTGGCTCTGTGCACTCCGTTATATAGTCGAGGCTCACGTGACCTACTACGTCACGCCACCCCCACCGCGGTCTATGGCTAGCCATCAGGGTTCGGGTCTCCGTTTCTTAAGACCGGAAGACCCCAAAGCCTCGTGTCTCCCGTTTCCGCGTTCTGGCTTTAAGAAAAAATCCTTCTCTCCTTCCTGTGGCGAGGAGTTTCCTCTTAACTAACTCCTTGGTGAGTATCCCTTACCAAGCGTCCCCAAATACATGCCACGAGGCACGCTGGCTAATACGTATCAGCAGATTATCAGCTGAGTATCAGCAGCTATTATCAGTAGATTCTAAAGTTTTCTTGCCAGTTATAGTCCCCTTAAAGCCTCCCAAGCACTGACAAGCCTGAGGCGAATTTGGCGCCGCGGTGGTCGGGACCAGGGTCGCTTTCGGTGCGCCCCTCTCCACTGTCCCTCACAAACACATGCACACGCAGAACTCCGCGCGACTTTCCCCCTCCACGCATCTCCTCTGACAGCCGCCTGAAGCTGCGAAACCGCTGACGGGAGATTTCGTCTGTGCGCCTGCAAAAGAGCAACTAAGTCGTGATCCGTAATATTCCACTTTTTGAGATAAATTGTCATGAATATTGAAAAAGGATGAATGGAAATTCATCGTCTTATGAAATCAAAGTCTGAAAGAGTTCATTGAGGTTCCTCTAAATTAGGATGTCAAGTTGACGAGCCCGTCAACTGATTGTTTTTAGTTTCATCACAGCTAGTTGCACGGTCAGCTCTTTAGAACCAGTCTATTCCGATGAACTAAAAACAAGTAACTCCAGAAGACCCAATCTTCAACTGAAAATGATCCACTGTCATTAAAAACGAGCACACACGTCTGTTCAAAATAATCTATCTGTGAATTCTTTACCTTTCATCTTGCACAATGCATTTTGTACGTGATTGAATATGCAATTTTATTATTTATTGCTCAATTATTCTTTAGTTAGATTTCCATAATCTATTTCTGTTTCATTTATTATGTCGAGTTGCAAAGTTATAAATCTTGAAGTTTGGTGCTTTGAAATAAACATTAAGTCTTATTTCATTTTAGGCAGTTTTTCACTTCTCCTCAGCGTTCCTTCTAATGAACCAGGAAGTTTTATTAAATAAATGAATTTCCGAAGTTTGCCGCGATTCCGAGCTTAATGCTCCAAGCTCGAGCCTTTGGCTCCGAGATTCAAATCTTGGTTGATCCATTTGAAATTTGTTGTGTGGTAAACAGATTCGCAAAGGGCTGTCTACTTTGGTTTTTATTTTTCCTGACTCCCCTATTAATATTGCTCATTATTGTTTATTTCACATTAACATCATTCTCTAAGAGCCTTTAAATCATTAACACATTGCGATTTTAGCGAAAGGTTATCTTCTGGAATTGCAATAAAGAAATTGTCATTTTAAATAAGTCAATCGATAAACAATGCATTTTTATTTGATAAAATTTCTCATTGAAAGATATGTGATAAATTATGGAGAGTTAAGAGTAATAATACATATTTTTTCGATATTCTTGAATTATTATTTAAGAAGTGAAATGTATTGAAATGAAGGTGAATTGAATGATGTAATGAAATTTCTCAATCCTTCATTTTTTTTTATTTTCCTCCACACGTTTCACTGTGGTTTAATATATTTCTTTATAAATAAACAGTTTTAATTTTTTGAATTACTTTTCCCATTACATCATTAAATAAACATTTTATTATGTTCGGTATAATATGGATATAATGCTACACATAGCGTTCTCATAGAATTAATTCTCAATTCCTATCATTAATGGTTCATATTACAGTCCTTATCTCTCTACTTCCCCCATATTTTATTTATTAAGCTTAAGGATGCTTTTTGGAAGCTGAAGTCATACTGGTTTCAGTGATGGTGCACTGAGTAGATGATAGCAATAATGATGAAAAACTAATTGATGGAGAAGCGTCGTTGGAATAATAGTAAGGAACAATGGGAAAACCTAACGTGAGATTCTTTTCTCCATCGCAAGTTATTTCGACGATTTTCAAACGCGGACCCCAGCCAAGGAATGTGAATGCGCTAGCCTGGCCTCTTGAGCTTCTTCTGGTCTCCATATATCTTACGTAACGCGGTGTCGTTATATCAACAAATTTTTAGACCAATATATGTCGTTTCTCTTACGTAATAGTTTCTTTAAATATAAGCTCTTAGATATTTTATTGTCAGGCTCTTTCCAAAAGGACCGTTCGTTAGCGAATATCATTGTTCCCGCGATGCGGAAGTGGCCTGTCCGCGCCGGGTCGCTCCGTTTCCTACCCCGCGCCAGCCACAGCCACACCTGCACCCGGGATGCGAGCGCGCCCGCGTGTGTAGACGCGTGTGCGTGCGGGCCCGCCTTCGCAGTGGGGCGCGCTCGGTGGGAAGGTGGCAACCGCAGCGGCGGCGGAGGCGGCGGCGGCAGAAGAGGAGGAGGAGCGTACAACAAGTGGTTCTGAGCAGAGGTGGGGCGGCGGCGGGGTGGGAGCGTGGCTCCCGCCCCCCTGCGGTCCCCCCTCCGCCACCGCCACCGCCGCCGCCGCGGCTCGCGCCCGGGCCCCCACAACAGCGGCGCGCGGACCGCGCTAGACTTGCCTGACCGCCTCGCCTGTTGCCCGCCCCGCCCCGCGCCGCCCCGCGCCGCCCCGCCCGCCCCTCGCCCCGTCCCCGCCGCTGCCGCCGCCGCTCGCCGTGGCCGAGCCTCGCCTCGCCGCTCCGCGCCGAGTCAGGAGGAGGCAGCAGCAGCAGCAGCGGCCGCCGCGGCAGCGAGAGCGCAGGAGCCGCCGCCGCCGCCGCCACAGCGAGCGATCGCGCCGCTAGCCTGGCTGTGCGCGGGATGCCGGCCGCGAGGACCAGCGCGCCCGCCGCCGCCGCTCCGCCGCCGCCGCCGCCGGCGACGACCCCGCGTCACGTGGCCGCCCCCGCCCCCACCCCCTCCGCGGAACTCACCGCCGCCGCCTGACCCTCGAACTCCGCCAGCCTCCCCTCGCGAGGAAGGTGTGTCCGGCCGACCGCCCGCTCGCGCCCCGGCCACGTGCGCCCCGCCTGGCGGCAGCGCGCGCCAGGGACAGTGAATCAATCGCCTCTGTGAACACGTGCACGTGCGACTTGATGGTGGTGCTGGTGCTGGTGGTGGTTGTGCGCGCTTGTTGTGTTTTGACGGTGAAGCCGTGACGTGACGTGTCTTGCTCCACGTGTGTTTGAGTTCACGTGATCTGTGTGCCCGTAGTGATCGTCGTTCGCGAGGCCTGTCACTGGATTATGTTCTTCGGCTCATGTAAGTTGCATCATATGTTACATTTACGTTTGTGAGTGTTTTTTTTCTTATTATTTTGTATGTGAATTTGCTGATTTTTGCTGCATTCGCATGCTTTTCGAGATAATGTTTTCTCGAATTTTTTTTTTCTTAAACATTGATTTTTGCGTTTAACTCTCGTGTTTGTTACTAGTCTATATGAGCGAGCAACAATTTCACATTCTCATTCGAATATTGGGAAAGTAGATCCTGTTTTTCATTTTCGAAATCAAGAAAGTGGCTTTTCTTCTTAAAAACAATCTAAATACATCACATTACATCGACATTTGTGTGCCTACGTATGCGATGCATGTCCTCAATCGGAGGTTTTTGTGCTCGAACAAATCTCGCTTACAATACTTCCCGCTTACGACATACATGTACCCACGATATTGTATGTCAGCAACCCTGCTGTGGATCTAATTCTTCTTATTAAAGAGCTCGGTTAACAGGTGGGTTTTATTGCTTTATGTCCTTCTTTCGTTTGGTTGCGCTGATTTGATTGACGTCTTATTTTGTTCTTTCTTTATGTAACTCGTGTTTCTGTGACATGAATCTATTCTCAGTTTCTTGTACCTGTATATATTTCAAGACTGTCACAAACAGGTGGTATGTAAACGCTCATTTTATGCCTTACAATATCATTTTCCTTGAAATTCCGGAATAGTCATGGTAAATCGTTCCTGAAAATATATTTTAATTTAGTTCCAAAAGATATGATATATTGCAGTTTCCGAAAATGTATTTTTAAAATATCAGTTACTATTCTCTCCCTACAATTCACACCATGATATGCAACTTCTATTGTGAACACAAAATAATAATTATAATAAACTTATAATTAATTGTTATTATTAATAATATTATTATTATTTCGTGGGTGATACGATTTCCCAAAAATATTATTACATTTGAGAGCGTCACTAATTAAGGTACCGGTTTTATACATTTTAAGCGCTTCTCTCGAGTTCATCCGACTGTTCATATTCAATTCATTTTATACCTCTTTCTTTTATTACTGTAGGCGTTCAGTTATTAAAATATTAATATACGGTGTTTGGGTGACTGTTGTAGGGTGTTGAAATTTTGAATAAAAGTCACACGTTATAGAAATATCTTGAACACTATGATTTACAAGGGAAATGATTTGAAATTCTTGTAACGAATACTTTAACGTAAAACTAGATTTGAAAAATTAGTTAGGGTTTCTAGTTCAAACCCCACATCTCAGAAGAAACGGGATATCGCGCGATAATCGGAAATGGAAATACCTATTTACCTAAGATTTAAACTTGAAATTTAACTTCCTAGATTAAGTGAGCGTGGGTCAATTAAATGGCATAATTCATGAGAAACATGTTGTTGATGTGCAAACTTATCTAAATTTTTAATGAAAAAAGTGAGATTCGTTTTGTCACATAATTCATCTATAAACAAATCAAATCTTTGGTTAACTAGACATTAAATGTAATGGTACGGTGGGTGGAAAATAATATGGTTTTATCTGTAAATCATATTGTTTGTTGACGCATTTGTTTACATTTTTCTCATTGTTATATTCGATCTAGTTGCGGAAGTATTATATCGAAAAATGTCCTATTTACAAATATCTCGAGATCCCCATGCTTGGGCATAGTGCAATTCCCAAGCTTGAGGGATAAGAGAGACATGTGGCAAACATGACATAATCCATTCGTCATAACAAGGAAGCTCCGCTTGCTTGAGCTTTCCTTCGTCACATAGCTACAGAGACTGAAACGATTTTTAAAGGAATGCTACGACCAGTTATGGCATCGTCCGGGAATCGAACCCAGGGTAACCACATGGGAAAACGCTGCACATGAGCCATCCTAGTGGCTCAGCGACTCGATAAAATAAGTATTACCGGATTACATATTATCAATTTAATTCAATTTTCGGTGGCAAGACTCAAGCCATCAGGCCTGCTCTTCCACCTGACCACAAAACAAATTCCACTTCGTTCACCATCTGGCACAGAAAGGAGATATTACTCGGGCAACGAAACTGGCGATTTGATTTTTTTCTCAGAGGTTTCTTTTAGGCTTGACGATCTTTTACGTGTTCTAAATCTACAACATGGGACAGCCGGCTTTATTTCCCCTCCGAATGTAGGCCTACGAAGGATTTTTTCGCACTTAACAATCCACGGTTTGAACCCGCAAACTTGGATATTACCAGCGAACACCACCGAAGCCACAATCACCGCAACTCGATTGTATTTGAAGAGGTTTGAGATTGAGCTGTGAGTTTTGTAATCGTGTAATCCAAATTATAATGAATTAAATAACAAAAGCAAATCGCGTGCGCAGGCGCAGTGCCCTAGTGCGCCTCGCCCCGTGGCCGCCCCCGGGGCCGCCCGCCCGCCCGCGACCGCGCGCCGCCCGCCCGCGACCGCGCGCCGCCCGCCCGCTGCGCCCGGGCCGTCGCCGCGCTTTGTGTCGCCATCGGGCGCGGAATTCCGAGAACAAAGGGGGCGAACGGCGGCGGCGGTGGCGGCGGAATGCACTGGCCGACGCGACGCCGCGGCGCTGCGGCGGCGTCGCGACGCCCCGGGCGCTGCCCCTCGCCCACGCCCAACGCCCCGCGGGGAACTTATTAATGAAGGGCGGCAGCGAGAGAGGGAGAGAGAGGGAGTGGGACTACAAAAGTCGGTGGGAGCGACGTTCTGATCACATCGCAAGACGGACTCTGTTTTGGAAACGTATTACATTTTGAAAGAACTTTTACAAGAAAAAGAAGCGAAATTTGAGCAGAATTTTATGCATCAGAGGCAAAGACAAACCAAAATTGGCTGACCGCAAATTTCGAAATGCGACATGTAGTTACAAGATGCAACACAACAAGATGCAAGAAGCAACACATGGCATCCACCATATGATAATACAAACAAGAACGATTCCGTGAACCCACTGACACGTGTGTCTGTAACTCTGTGACCAGGCCTGCCACATTGAATGGTGCAGGGATAGAAAAATGATGATCAACCAGTCTGCCCAGGAGCAGTGGATAACTGAGAACATGGGCCAGACCTAAGGAAATTGCATTAAAAGAAAATGCACAACTGCGCGCGTCAGCTAATAATAAAGGCGTCTTACAAAATTTCGTAGATTCACTGGCTTTGAATATTTTTCTTTAGTTGTAGATTGCCTGTTCGTAATTCGAATTATTCGACGTCCAGTAATAATACTACTATACTACACACGCATTTTTCTTAGCAATATTTCTTAAAATTAAGCTATATCACAACTGATTTATTTATTTTTCGTCAAAATAGAAAAAATGTGTATGCGTGATTCACTTATATTAATATTTCAATACGGCCCGTTAAAACTGTTTATTGAACTAAAATTTTCTTTCACTCTTTTTTTCGGGTTCAGGTATAAATTAAAAGAATAAAATGTTTTGAAATTTGGAACAAAATAGTATTGTTATTTTACTTCATGTTTCGTTTTCAATTGCTCACAGATGTATTTGTTAGTTATATCGTCCTTAAATATCCATTAAGTAATGGTCTTTGAAGTGAATTGCTTGCAGTAGGGTGATATCTCTTTCATAGCATGTGTTTTAAGAATTTACTAGATTCTCCGTTATTTTAACAGGTTATGACTAGCACTAAGAAAATCACTGAATAATCTCAACCGTTTTTTTTAAATTTATTTATTTATTATATTTTTTGGTTTTATCTCTTCTGATGAACACTGCAGTGAAGAAATATACTCTTGCGGTTTGCATGACACTGTTTTTTTTATTGATGTATCGTTATTGAATTTATCATCATATTAGATTGTGGGAGAATATCTTAAAAAAAATAATTTTATTCTTGACGAGTAGATCCGATGAATTCGCATTTTTAAATGTCATATTTTACTCCATTAATTTCCAATCAAATGAAACGACTAGAAATTGCCATCTCTTGGACAGCTGTCTATTCCCTCTGTTTTCGCAATCACACGTTATGAACGCGCATTTTGAAATGCCCAGTGGGTTTTTTTAATTTAATTTATTTTAAGTCGCTTTTTAACATCGAAGTCATTAACGACTTCGTGTTTGTGTTCATTGCATTACTTTAATATTAATATTTGTCTTCAAATCAAATTGTAAATATCGATACGTAGCAGAGTGTTGTTAATTTCGAAATGCCCAGTTGGCTTTTTTTAATTTGATTTATTATAAGTCGCTTTTTCACATCGAAGTCATTACCGACTTCGTGTTTGTGGACATTGCGTTACTTTAATAATAACATTTGTCTTCAAATCAAATTGTCAATATCGATACGTAGCGGAGTGTTGTCTCCCTAGAGCGCCCATTTTAATCTCGCGCACATTTTCAGCGGGCGTCGTCTATCTCAGAGAGGAAGCAAAACACGAGCGACTTTTTTCGCAGCCGCCACGCCGCGCGCTGTGTTCGATCGAAGCAGGTGCGGGTCGCACCTGACACGTGCTCTCCTGCGTGCGCGAACGCGCGCGCGTTTTCCCGCGCGCTTTATCGCCCTCGTCTACATCGAATTCCTTGTCCGTTTATGTCAAGGAAGTGGATGCGCGAGGCTTCGAGTTACGGGTTGGTGGCGCTCTGACACATTTCGGGGCCCGACAAATAAATAACCGAAAACTCGATTGGAGAAGAAGTGCTAGTTAAGGAAATGAATAGGCTGGCGTTTAGTGCTACATCAGTTGTTAGATAATTGCTAGGAGAAGAGAAGTGCAAACTGCAAGAATTCAATATTTTAAAATCGATATTGAGGAATAGTTACCCTAAGGTTAGAATCGTCGGTGTCTGAACAATGATAGAGAATAGCTAGGTTAGGGAGCAGTCTATTTTGAAGAATGTTGCAAAGTTATAAGGGAGACGAGTGGGTGAAACAATCATCTTGGTGGCGAGAACCGACAACATGAACTCTGTCTCTCCGTTTTGTTGGATTGTCGTCATGGTCTGCGCTTGTTAAGAACAAGTAGGAATTCTTGCAGCAAAAAAAGAATTTTAAGTAGATAAATCGTGTGGGTTCATACGTTTCCTTATGTACATATGATGACAGTCAGCCCTATACATCCTGTATACATGCATTATTGCGGATTACGCGGATATAATCATATATCATTACCCGCGTTATATATTTGCTCAATGGTCTGTTTTGTTCAGTAAATGTTTCATTTAAATGTACGAATAAGAGATCAAAAATATATAATATGATACTTTCTTATAATTACGTTTTTTTCGTAATAACAAACGGTGTAAAAATTGCAGTGATGCAATTAAGACTTTTCTAAGAGGGGCAGCAGGTGTAGTGTCAAGCCAACTTAATGTTTTCTTAAATCTTTCAAAAAATATACAATAATTTATGTTGATTCTAGTATTTATTTTTATTTGTTGATTTATAGTTATCTATACTCTATTTAATTGAGATATTGAATGACTTTCGTTGCCATGAAATATTAATTTTTTTGTTGTATTTATGTGTCATCAACGGCTGGAGAAGGAACTGAATCTCCTTGAGTCCCCCTTGGGCCGTATGAAATTCGACGCCATTGATTATTCATTTTATTTTCACTGATTCTATTTCTTACACTTTCCGCTTGCCCTTGCTGGGGCAGTTGCTCACTGGGAGGCGATCTCTGGAGCGGAAAAGCCTGGCAAACCGTCGTCTGCGGTATCTCACGTTCCAGAGGGGTAGAGCTGTTGCCTCTGCCCAACATCCGCGAAGATGTGTCCTTCAGTTTGCGGTAAAAAGTAACACAGTGCAACTGCCCAGTTACAGACAGGTTTTTAGTAAAAATAAATGTCTGAATTTTAGAAGTTCCTGCTATTCAGAAAAGGTGAAATATTATGCACAACAGGATACTACGATACTACAACACGATACTACAGTACTTCGCAAACATATTTATTTTTATTTGCCGGTGTTCAGAGAAACAAAATGTAAATTGGGAATTTAAATTTTCTGTGGTCGACCACAACGAATAATGTCTACTCTCTGCATTTTTAAAAATAAATGCGGTCATAATTGATTAATTAGCGGATAGGCATTTACAAATAACTAATACGTAGAAAGCATAGATTTTAGATTTTGAAAGCGACACGTCCTCCCTTACCCATGTCGCTTCCACTTCAACATATTTTTTGTTCCTGCATTGATGAATAAAATGCAAATGATTTTAAATCTTCTTTAGTGGACCACAAAAAAATAATGCCTATTCTGTGCATTTTAAAAAGATATCAGTTTTTTTTTCATTGAGGGATAAACATTTTAAAAAAACACTGAAACGTATAATCGTAGACTTTAGATTTTGAAGGTATCCCTCTCCCACAAAAAAGTGTCTGATCCTGCACTCCACTCATCCAAAGTAGTTGTGAGGCGCCCGCAATCACCAAATGCTTCCCCCCTCGGCCGTTGGGCCTGCGACCACGCCCGTGGCCCGCCGGGCGCGGGCTGGCGCGGGCGACTGGGGCGCGCGGCGGATCGCGCGTCGCGCGGCGACGCCAGGCCTTTACGTAACGCGGCGCGTGCAACAGGTGCGCCCGCGCCCGCGCCGGCGCCTCCCCGTCGCCGACGCCGCCGACGCCGCCGACGCTGAGGCCCGCACCGCGCGCGGCGGCCGGCGCCCGGAGCGACGGCGACACCCCGTGTTTCTGTAAAAGCATAGCATTATAAAATAAAATAATAAATGTCTATAGTGGTGGCGAGGCTCAGGCCATTTAGCCTGCTCTTCCGCCTGACCATAGCTCTTCCGTCTGACTATATTATTACACAGGCGCGGATCCACGGGGAGGTAAATGAGGGGAAATCCCCTTCCCTCCACCTAAAAGGGTTCAGTAACTATTAGTTTTAACTTGTCACGAAATTTTCAGGTAATAAAAATTTCGGGTAATCATTAAAACGAATAAAATCGTAGCGCAGCATGCGGTGAGTGTAGCTGGCGACATGTGACACAATCTGTAATATGACACATTCGAACAAAGAATTTAGAATTTCCCTTCCTAAAATTGGCTAGCCTGGAACTAAAGTGGTCTATGGTTCGAATCACAATGTAACTTTAGACCACTTAAGAATTGACTAACATTAAAACTTTCTGCCATTACTAAAGTGGTACTTTTATTATGCGGCACCTACAACGACGAGTGTCACCTAGACCATTTTAGAATGTATGGATGCTCATCTGTTCAGAGCAAATTTACCATTACCTGGATTTTACCCTCAATATTTCATAAAACACTTTAGTTCCAGGCCAGCCAATTTGTCTTTGTATCTTCCCCTTTAATATTAAACGAGAAGCTTTTACAGTTTTACGTTATACTTTGAATTAAACTTATTTTATTTCATTAGTTTCATATTTTATCATTACAATGAATAGAATTTTATATTTTTTAATTATTTTAAATTGTGTGACATACATTTTACCTAGATAATACAAATAATTGGTATACAATATTTTGTTTTTACAAAATTAAGCAGGAAAATTTTATTTTTGGAATATGACATTTTGTAAGAAGACGTATTCGTACATAATGAATCTATTGATGTCAAAATCTTAAATTCATAAATTATGTGTGTTACGACATTTTGCAGTTTCATGAGGGATATCCAAAAATATGCTTATGTTATATTTTATGAATTTACTCTCCCATTTATTGATATTTGATAGTTCTCTCTGTATCTTCTATCGTTCTCCGACAAAAAAGAAAAACATCGATGTTTCTTTATAAACATGGATGTGTTGTAGCCGATGTATTTTTAATGTCGACATTTTTTGATTTTTATGATTTGTTTCTGAATGAAAAATTCGCATAATCACAATACTTGTGTAAAAGTTATAATACATAATAATAACTGATGGTACTACTGTCAGATTGTGTGTTTGAACCCTTACTTAAGAAACTAACACTGTTCTTACCCTCATCGAGCAGACTATCCCTCGCCCGTGATAACATAGATGATACATTATTTCTTTAGGTTTCCTCGTATTTTGCATGTGGAGAGATATGTTCAACCTTTTTCAGTTGCATTTTAATGATAAATTAATATATGAGGCTATTGTCAAATTAAATTTTGTTACAGAAAAAAGTTCAAAATATTTATGTCCTTTCCACAGCTCAAAAACTGAAAATACTTTACCTCATTTGCAGAAAATTACTGTAATATATTGTTAAGAACATGTAGCATTAGAAATTAAATATATACATATTTCTTGGGTAATATCGCAATTTATTCTGGGGTGCGGCGTTGACCGTCCTCGTTGATCCTCTAGGTACAGAAATGCCTCGTATGACTGAATTTGTAGAGAGGCATCCGTGAGGACACTCATCCTTAAAGGTCCTAAAGGCCCTTTAAGGGATGCGCGGGCAAGACGGTGTGCGGCTATGGCAATGTAAATGGGAAGATGTGCAGGAGATTGCTCCTGCGATCACTGACTGAGTAATTCAGTTTCAGAATCCGATTGAAATTGACCAACAGGAACTACTCTAAAACGTAATAATCAGAACATTGGATTCCGAGAATTCTTTATTCAGTTGCATAAAGACTTTTGTAAATTAAAAATTATCTGTAATCTGGGTTCCTGGGACGGTAGGATCAATGACCTCCGATACACAAAACGCCAATTACTGCACAGTGACACGCCTATAAATAAAAGAGAATGTGAGTGTTCCAAATCTCGTTAGGGAGGTTGAACGAAAATATCGAAAGTTAATGTAAGCATCTGTATTTACGAATATTCATTATATTCAAGATATACAAAACTTCAAATTGTTCGAAAATTTGTCTGCTACATTAGGAATCGTATCTAAGTTTCTGTAACCATAGAGCTACAGAGACGATCAATACTACTGCTATTTTAGCCTATATTACGGGTCCTGAGACAACGAGTCATAAATTCCTTTAGGACATTTCATTCAATTCCTGGTTCATAAATTCCTTTAGGACAATTGGTGTGGAAGTAAATATTGCGTGTTAATTGAAAATCCCTCCCCAAAAAAACATTCTTCAGTTTTACCTCTCGGCAGCAGAGCTCTGGGATCGACCGTCAGGTCGGTTCTTACTGTCACCAATTCGCGCCTTATTAATCATTAAGCCCGTATGATTTACTCGAGTGCCACAGATGGGACAAAATATTTTTTAATAAAAAGTAGCATCTTTTAGTAGTAAAACAAATCGTATAATTTCAGTGTTGATCTAACCTACGGTAGAGGGTTTGTGATATTGACCTAGGTAGAGTATCACCATGCCTACCTACCCCAGATGTCTTTGGATCTTGAGATGTCACTGTCTATGAACGCCCTTTAATATTTATTTATTTGGTGACATCTTTGAAATAATTAGTGCGCAACAAAATTGTTATATTTCCTTTACATCATGATAAGATCGAAATTTTGCATTTCACACGAGAAAGACAAGAAATAATTTCTGTGTGCGATGCATGTCTTTATTTATTTTGTGAATTTATGGTTACCACAAAGTAAACTATTACACTTGGACACCTAACACTCCCGCCAGCACGCCTGTCCTGTTTCGGTACGTCGCCAGACACTGTGCCCCATGATAACTACCAAAACGCATTATTATTTCTCAAAGCACCTAAAATGTTCTAGTCCTAAATAATAATAAATTTGATTGCATTTTATGGGTATAAATTTATTATTAGTAGATAGGTATTAATGAAATAAATAAGAGTATTTTAATCGTATCAATATTTAGATAGGTTTCATTACTAGTTTTAATATAATAGATAACAAATGGAATGGTTTTTGTGTGGTTTCATTCTCGAACATAGCGATAAGCATCCATCACGTCTATTTTAATTTTTGTGAGAGCTCATTCACACTTACTAACATGGGAACGTTTCTTTTCGTAGTGTGAGATTCTTTATAACTGTGTGAACTTACCAACGTTCAAAGTATTATATTCACTTATAAGTAAAATTGCTTTCTGTTGCTTTAAGGTTTCATTTTTTGCTGCAAATTTGATGTTGGTTAAACAAATAGATGGACGAGATTATATACAGATGTAATAAGTTATTCTTTTTACTAACCACAGAATCAAATGAATTTGTCTGTTTTATTTTTGCTGTCCGTCATATTGCTACCCCTTTTTTGATTTGTAAGATCTGCCTTTTTCACGCGTTATCCTATTTATATCGAATCTGTGCTCCCCCAAAATTCGTTAGTGACGAGTAGCCATCTAGTAGGATTTTACATTATTAATGATGGATTATTATCATTGACAGTTCTGAATATAAAATGGGATAAACCCTGTCTCCCGTGGGCCTAGTGAATGGTCTCTCAGCTCCTGCCTCCCATATTTTCAGATGCTTTTTGAAATGTATTATTGTGTAGATAAAAATCCATTGTGTGATTCGGTTAAACCAATTAATGATTATCGAGATGATCTTTACCTATTAAGTATAATTGAATGTTTTTTGTAAGTGCTTGCTCATTTAACACGTTAATCCACGCACAATCTCCGGTTGTAATCTGCGTTTAGTGAATGATAAAAGAGTATCTTCTCGGCGGCATCACAAGATGCATGTCGGCGCCCACCTTCCGTGACGTCGTTGGGAAATCTCAATAAATTCCTCGCCCGGCCGGGCCAGGGGCTTCGAAGGGCCGTCGCCATTTGCATGCGTGATGAATGCGTGCGCGCGCGCGCGCGCGGCGTGGGGGCGCGTGTGCGGCGCGACGGGTGCGTGCTACCGCGCCATAACGCCACGCGGGAATTATGCGCGTTAGCGGCCAAACGCAGTCGTTTGTCTGCGCCCACGCCGAGGGCCGCGCGCGCGGGGTAAGCGAGCGTTTGTCGCCTCCGCGGGCGAAGGAAACGCCCGCGCGCTCGGCCTGATCTTGCTGAGGTGGCTCAGGGCATCGATTGATGCCCGTGCAGTGGCTCTGACAGGGTGGCAGGATTTTCGACACTGGCTAGAAGACTAAGTCGAATTCAGTCGCTGGCTGGAGGAAAATTCGAGCAGCCGGTTGTTCTGGGCGGGAGCTATCCGTGGTTTCTCCGATCAACTCTAGTTGAATGTCAGAGCAATACACTAAAAACGTGTCATGCACCGCGCACGATATTTTCTTGTTCTGCCTTATCCTCTCCTCACCTCTTACTTAGAGACCCACACGCACTACACTTCCACACATCCTGGGAGACCAATCGGGAGCTTAGAGTTTGTCCCGACTGAGGCGGTGCTCCGTTGGTGAGAGATACCTGTTTGGGGAAAACTCCGCCAGCCGAAGGGTATACATGCGCCAAATCTCGCCAATTAGTGGAGGAAGACCTTTATTAATATATTTTTTTAAATTTCTAATATAAACTTTTAATCTCTACCTTATTTTTAAAACGTATAAACGAGTATTAATATAAATCAATCAATTTTTGAAATTTTAAATTGCACTGAGCTAAATGCAGAGTGCATTGACGTGCGAGTATTTGTTCGTGGGAATTAAGTTTATTTAAACATTTTTGCGCAAGGATTCACAATATAATAAATTATTCTAAAATAAGTCTCAACAATTTCTGTAATGACTGTGAATTGTAGCTTTTTCTTCTGTTAAGGTTCACGCGTACTTGTTTAGTCAATTTCTCAATCTTGTAATCATCTGTAATGAGTCTTTTACATATACGTCCAATGCATTTCCAGGAACATCTTGGAAACACCAATTTCAAAAGAAAAGTGAATTATTGTAACTGAGTGATTTCAAAGTGTATTGATGTGCCAAAATTGTCTGACTGTAACTACCAAAAAATTGATAGATATAAAAGTTGTGGAGCAATGTTGAATGTGAAATTTAGTACATTGAAAGATAATGATTTAATAAGTAGTTTTGTAATTTTTAAAATGTTATTTTATCATTGCACATTTGAAACGGTTTTGTCTTGTAGAAGATCTGAAAAGAAAACACTACAAATAAATGCACTACTACTGATAGGCATAATTTTCTTCCGTTTTATATTTCCGGGAATGTCTTATTCAAATCATGTTTGATCAATAAAATATCGCAACAGACATTACCCTGTGCTAAAGAGATATTCGAGAACCAAAATTAATTTTTTTAACCTACTACTATTTTAACGGTATTCTTTACCGCATTTTCTTTTGCTTTTCGTTTATCTTCAATAAGTCACTCTTCTGGATCAAGGAGTTACACCGATCAAATTCAGAAATGAAGCAAATACTTGATGTAAAGGCATCCGTATACGTTTCTGAAGGCATTGGTAACTTGGGGATTGAAGAAATTTATATTCCCATTCTCCTAGCGTAATTATAAATCACTAGGTTACGTTCTCTTCACACTTATGAGTGTTTAATTTATAAAGATTAGAAAGAACATCGATTGTTGAATCGACGTGTAGTTTTGGAGAATTAAAGAACTTATTTCTATAATGACTTATCTACATGTATGAGATTTTTCAGGAAGGGGAAGTATTCTAATTCAGTATTACAGTTAAAACTAGGATTCATTGGTTTTTGGATACCGTTTCAGACAATAGAATCGCAATTTTTGAACACAATATTTTGCAGCTTGATGGAGAAGCGTCTTAAGAATAAATTGATCTGTTAAAATAGAAAACAAAGGGAAATGGATTCATTAATAATTGATGAGCTATTCCGGGAGCGTCAACTGCTAAGGTAATTAGTCCCATAAGTGTAGAACATGTTTTATCGCGGGGAAAGGATCTTCCTATGCTGGCTAGCGATATCGGGTGCTAACCTACACCGGCTTACGGCGATTTTTCCTGTCTCCCATCAGAGTGGCATCGCCCCAGATGGGACAAGCTCTAAGCTCCCGACTGGTCTCCCCACATGTGTAGTGCATGGTAAGCGTAAGTGTATGTGAGTAAAGGGGTGAGAATAGGGCAAGGAAGAGGAAGCGAAGATCGCGCGCGGTCCGCGGTCCATTCGGTACGGTGATGGTGATGATCGGAGATACCACGAAAAAGCACTGATCAGAGCTGGCCGCTTAAATTCTCTTCCAGACAGCGGCTGACAAGCTAGTGTCGAAAATTCTGCCACCGTCGGGACTCGCTTCCTAGGACCTCCCGGAGAGAGACACTCCACAGAAATGGAGATTTGTCTCTTTGTAAATAAGCTCTTTTGCGTCCATCTGCCTCCGAAGAGAAACACGAAAGGTTGCCGCTGCGTCTGTGGTTTGCGGCGCGGCGCGGCGAGGCGCGCAGTGTCGCGCCTTGGCCGCCGCTGGAGGCCGGTGGCGCGGCGGCGAGCGGGCGTCGGTGCGCGGCGCGGCGGTGCGCGGGTTCGTGTCCCGGCGGGGGCCCGCGCATTCCGCGCAGGCGCTCCGCGGGGCTCCGTCCCGCTCGCGCGCTCATCCATAATGGAACGCACCCACCTCGCCGCCCCACAACGCCCCGTCCGGCCTCGCCGCGCCTCGCCCCGCCTCGCCACTCCCCATTCCGTCCCGCCCCGCTTCACCCCGTCCCGTACCGTCCAGTCCCTCCCCATTCCATCCCGTCGCGCCCCATCCCTACCCGTCCCGATCCGTTCCGTCCCGTCGTGTCCCGCCCTGCTACACCCGCCCTGCCTCGATCCGTTCTGTCCCGCCCCCGCCCCGTCCCACCCAGCACAACACCGCACCAGTCAATTTGTCCCTCTGGCGCTTCCTGAAGAAGGCTTGCTTGCCTGTGGCTTTTGTGAGCTTTGCAGGCGAAATACGGCATCCTACTCCAGGAACGTCCAATTTTCCAAAATGGTATTGTCGTTTTTTGGTAATGTGTCTCTAAATAATAATGTCGGTGTATTATCCTTTTTTCTAGAATCATGATGTCTTCTAATATTGTCTGTGCCGACACTGTACAATTTTGAGAGGAACTTTTCAGGAAACATTTCGTAATTGAGAAATGATATTTAATCATCATTTTTGGTGCGGATTAGACTATTCCGTCTCTTCGGAGTACTTCTCTGTTTCTTTTTGCTGTGACTCCCTCTTATGCATTTTTGAAAATCTAGTGTCTTCCATTCCTTCCACGCGCGAGAGCCATATTCTCAAATAGTTCTTGGTTTCCTCTAATATGGTTTAACGCTGGCTTGCGTTTTACTTAATCATTCTCAACTCAGTCAGTCCTTGTAATGAAGACCTAAGAACCCCGTTTGCTGTTGTTTTTGCTCTGTCACGGTTCAGCATATTGATCCTTACGGGAATGCGGGGATTCCAAATATTCTTTTAAAAAAGTGTAGTAATAATATTTTATAAGACGATGCAATAGCATTCTATCAAGTGCAATTATAACTCAGTGAATGATATTAAAGACAATATTTGGCAAAAGGTGTGGCTCTTCTATTACTCCTCTATATAAAAATGAAGCTATTAACTTTTACGAATCAAACTTCACTGAACATCAATTTGAATATTGTCAGCAATCACGTGACAGAGTCTTAATATGTGCACCTGCTTTCATTACTTTTACTCACTGGTAATCATATGAAAAAGTTTGTGAGAAAATCTGTCCAAATTACGCCAACCAGAAACCGTTCCTACGTAGGTTTTGAATGTGGAACGTTCTAATGATTTCAACTTTTCATATCTAAAACTTTATATATAAGAATGCACACTTTAAACTTCCCAATATAGCCCGATGTATTCAGAAAAATAGTGTGTAAATGAGAAGTTTTCGGATGCCCGGCGTGTTGGGGGGGGGCGACGTCCGGTCGCTGACCCCTGTCGACCTGACCTCGTTCATTCGCACCTCGTTTATCCATATCCTTGAGCGGAACGAAACAGCCAGCCGTTCAGTATTTAATGTCCTGAGACAGAGCCATATGGAGTTACCGCAATTTTTCCATTCTCCGGAGGATCGTAGCATGCTGAATGCATTATTGTGTTATGTATGCGGCTTCGTCAATAAACTGCGATACTTAAAGTGGAAGTTGTGTTGTGTCGCGTACACTTGGTAATTGCAACAGTACACGATAACAGACTCGTTTTCTGGGCCGCGCAACACAACACCCAGAGATACGCTGAGTTTCTGGGTGATAAAGGGTTAAAGAGAAATATGGGTTGACGAAGTTTCATTTTATTCCAATTATAAGGTACAATGACACACACATATGCTTGCTGGTGAGATTTAAAAGGGTTTAAACATTAGTCAGCATTACCAATTTTGCAAAGCTTGTTTTGTGAATTTAATTCAAGAGAGCTGGTACAATTTATATTTTAAATATTCGAGATACATATGATAGAAATATGGAATACAATGTATTAAAAATTATTTGTTACATTTTCTTGCAAATTTATTTTTTTTCATCTTCAGAGAATCTTCAACTTTAAGTGCGGTATCTTGAAGCGAATCTTTTATATTTATACACTGCCATTTTCTTACCATTAACATCAATTTTCGTGAAATACCAATTTCTATTAAAAATTGATGTTTAAAATACTGTAAAATATTTCATACTTTCATAAATAAACTGTGAAGAATACAATTTCTAACTCCGGAATGCTGATAAGGGTTTGTTTACGATTATCAATGCAACGGAATTTTAGAGGTTCGAAGAGGGCTTAAAATACATTTTCCTTTTCTAATATTTCGTCTTTTGCATATCCTTAAAAAGAATTTATGTAGAAAAGAAGTTACTTAAGTATTTGGTACCAGCATTGGAGAATGAAATGTTTCTAGTATTGTACGTAGGCAACAGTGATGCATTCTTGTGTTGCTGCGAAATGGAAGGCTCAAATATTGTTAAATGTTCGCCATTTCATATAAGGAAGGAGAGTATTGTAATCATTGCACGAAAACATTGTTATGATAATAGTATTCAACAACATGATTTTTAGTAAGAAAGTGACATGAAATAATTATATGAGTCGTTATTGCCAACAATATTGTTTATTACAATTGTTTATTACCAGAAAGTGACAGTTTATTCATGTTTTCCTATCACTGCACTAGCAATTTAAACTCTTCGTTTACGTTTCTTATAGCTACTTTGGGAAGAGAAATAACAGAAGTGAGGGGTTTAAGTTTTCAAAATAAAAGGTTTTCGTTGTATGATGTCTTCTAAATGATTCGTATTGAAATTCCTCTAATAATCATGTACTATAAAGGAAAATTGTGCACGATTGCCATTTTCTGGACTTCGGTAACACGAAATTTTGACAGAGGGAATAATCCTGATAATCTTGTTATACAAAATGTGGCCAAGTCTCAAAAACATTTCATCATCGTAACCCTCGTATGCACAATAGCTTAGAACAACGTCTGAATAAGACATTGGTACTTTTACCATGCGTTTGTGGCGCGTTTGATTTCTCACAACATCATCATATTCCATCTGAGCATTAACCCTGCCTTAATCGTTCACATATCAGCGTCAATCACACTCGTGGTCTCTCTACCATCATGAGACAACCTCAGGGAGTGCTAAGTAAAGATAAACCAGGATAGAGAAGGTGTAGGAGGATAGCTTAGGCGTAAACGGCCTTCCCCACCTACCCTCAGAAAAAAAAGTAAAAAACTCATCGAACTTTATTAGAATACCATCAGATAAATAAAAGTTTTGACCACATGTAAGATTATAAAACATTGCAAATAAAACCACAAGAATACAAAAGAAATTAACAGTTGTCAGTTTTGCATTCGCTAAGAGAAAGCACTAAAAAATTCTTATATCACCGCAAACATCACTCACGTGTCTGTCCCTTTGGTCTCGGCTGCTCTTTTGAAGAGGTCCTATTCTCGCTCCCACCCCCACCCTCCGGCACGCGGCCGCACGCCACACCGCCGCCACCGCCACCGCCACCGCCACCGCCGCCGCTGCCACCGCAGGCGCCGCCGGCCGCGCTTTTTATCGCAGCGTGTGTCTCTCGTGCAGCAGCGAAGCGTTGAACCCGGCCGCTCATCCCTTCCCGGGCGAGGGTTATCAATGGAGCTGTTTGGCGTGTAAATGGGGCGAGGGGGTCGGAGAAAAAAAAATCCCGAGATTTCAGGCATTCAGGAAGGGTAAAAGATCGGCCGGTGGATCGATCAAGCTGCTGGATAATTTGAACGCTCCGCTTCGGTACCTGCGCACGCCATCACGCGATCGGCTGACACGCTGCTTCCCTACACCGCGCGCTGTCAGTTCGCCTTTGGATTTGCTTGTTCTTCACATTCCCGCTTTCGTGTCTATTTTATTAAACTGTTTGCTGCGCTCAGTGAAGTTGTGCGCTTCGTGTCAACGTGCCTTTCTTTTGATTAAGCATTGCATTACTATGATAAATAAATAAAGATATTGTCTGGTATCAATACTTTTTATTCAGATTAAGATCGTTTCGATCGCGTAGCGATCATCCTCAGAGCTTGCAGCTTCTGGGCCGAAAACAAAGTTCTGCGAATTTTTGAGCGTGTGTCTTGTTGCCCAAAAATTCGCAGAACTTGGTTTTCGGCCCAGAAGCTGCAAGCTCTGAGGATGATCGCTACGCGATCGAAACGATCTTAAGCAGAATAAAAAGTATTGATACCAGACAATATCTTTATTTATTTATCATAATAAAAAGGTATCTACCTCACCAGCGATCCAATTAACATTGCATTACTAATTATTTACATTTAAATACACGATAAGATGCGGTTCCCTGAATTGAAGGTTTTCATACTTGTAAGTGAGTTGTGTATGTTACTCAAAAGATGAGAAACTAGCGCACGTAGAGGTGAAATGTAAATGAAAAATTAAAATAAATAAACGTTGGTGCAAATCCGACCTACACGCGTATAATTATTTTGAGATGGGAAAGTGCACTTAATGTTTAAAATAGTTTGCTCATACAGATTGATGTCTAACTGATTTCATTATACAAGATTATCTTCTCAAATATTTAGTATTGAATTCTGAAATATTTAATCTTGCATTGACTTTGTGAAAAGATGTGTCAAGAGGACGCAACTTCTGATTCCCAACTAAATTAGAATATTCATTGTGTTGTTTGCGAATCTCATAAGAACCATAACATGTTGAATAGAAACGTTTTCATTTCCTTAGTGTTCACAAATAAGCAGCTTTCACAAATATGCCTACATTTATTGAACAATGTAATTGATTTCTGTCTTAAAACTGTGAATACGGAAGTGTCTAGAATCTAACTATGAAATTACTTTCAGGAACTGTGCAAAGGGGATTTTACCAACAAATCACGCGAATCTTTCGTGTATAAGCACTCGCATATTATTCTAATACCGAGTTCTGTATTTGTAAGCTTTGCAGCTAGAACTTCGAAAAGATCACGAAAAGGTCATAAACTAAACTTAGCGCACCTTCCAGGAACTACTTTACTATTTATCTAGTAATTACAAAAATTGTTACTTCAAGGTAGAAGTTGAGAAGAGTGTGTGACAGGATGGATAGTTAAGTAATTACAATAATATTTATAATAAGTACGATGTGATTAGTGTACCATTTCTTGCACAATCTTTATCACATTTGAGGAAGAGAGGCAGTACCACATGTCATAAAGATGAACTTGGCCGTTATGAGAATTTACTAACACCTCGTGTCTTTTTCCCCAATGCGCAACTACGCAATAAACAACGATATTGTAAAAGCGCAGCAAGGTAATGCGAAAACGTAACCGAACATGTGTAAGGTGTATGTATGCAGCGTTCACTGTAGCTAGTTGCAGTAGCACTTAATATTTCTGTGTGCTCTTAAAATCTAACAACAATTTAATATTGAATAACAATTTTTCTAATATGCAATAAGTTTTTAGAAAGAGCACATTTTTTCTCGGTGTACAATAACAAGATAAACGTTGATTTGCTATTAAGGAAATAACATTTTTTTTCAATTGGGCTTTATAAGAGTTGTTTTTTTTTGTTTTTTTGTTGTTGTTTTTATTTTGAAGGTTACACGTTAAAGGTTACACGTATTAAGATAATAACATTTTATGAAAATTGGGCTTTATAAGAGTATTTTTTTGATTTTGAAGGTTACACGTTAAATTCCACATTTGACGACGGATAATATTCGTTCACGTCGCCCTGTTTCGCGCAGACCACTAGATAAGCCCGATATACCAAAGTTTACGCGAAGCGCAAGAAGCACACCGACTTCACGATGAACCCAGGTGTGCAGCGCCGCGAGCGATTTCGAAAGTATTTCCCGCAAATCTTCCGCGACGTTTCCTTATAGTTCGCGGCGCGGAGAGATTTACGCTGCACCCGGCGCGTAATTATCGCCGCAATCGCTTCCTGGCCTCAGTGTCAAAAGCGCCTCCTCCGCCGCCGCCGCCGCCGCCGCCTCTGCCGCCTCCGCGCGGCGGGAGCAACACTTCAGCAGCCGTTTCCGCGACCACATTTCACCTCCCAAAGCGACGGCGCTGGGCTACTTGGCGCCCGGCCCATGTGCTCTCGCGCCCCCGCGCCACCGCGCCCGCGCTCGTCCACCTGACGGCTGATTGATTGATTAGTGATACGACTGATAAGATCCTCAGTCCCGTAAGCGTAGTGCATGCTTTGGAGTTTGGCGGTGACCTTCCCCCGCTGGATAGCGAGATCTGGCGCTGACCTACCCTGATTGGTGTGCCTGATTTTCGCCAAGCAAGTAGCTTCTATTAGCGGCACCGAAGTTTTATCGATTTGCAGGGGCTAAAGTCTGATTCTGCTTCATGATTGATTTATTGATTCATTAGTTAGTGTTTCTTGGCGTTTCAACTGCTAAAGTCATGAGCCTCGTAAGTGTAATGCTCGCTTTTATCACGGGAGGTAACTTTGATCTTCCCCCTCTGAATGAGGTGATTCGGCATCGACTTAACTGTCGGTTTGTGGATTTTCCCGACCAGGTATCTCACACCAGAGAGGCACCACCCCAGCCGGGACAGACTATAAGCTCCCGTCTGGTCTCTCGATATATGTTGCAGTTTCGTGCATGTAAGATTTCAGGTGTGTGTAAGCAAGAGGTGAGGATAGGACAAGGAAGAAGAAAAGATCGCACGTGATTCGTCTGTTGGGGTACTGCTCTGTCAAACGCTAGTAGTTATTCGAAGAAACTACGGAAAACTCAAAATGATTAAAAACAGCTTGAATTCTCCTATTGAACGCGGCTGAATTCGACTCCGGCATCTTGCTAGTGCCGATAATCCTATCATCGTCGAGACTCGAAACTTACCACCTCCCGGTCAACCCAACCGTCAAACACTTGATCTTCTACAAAGGCGAGTCTTTCTGCATTTTGATTCATTGTTTATTTGTTTTCATCAGCTCTGACCACACTCTTAAATAATGGCGCGTGTTATCCCGGGAGTTGGTGGTCCCTCCTTTTCCCCAATTTTTTTATTGATTCCTTTTTCTCGTATGCGTCCACTTCGATGTCATTAGTACTGTGGTGTAGTGAGTGTTATATCTCGGGATTTGGCGGTGTTCTTCTATCACTGGAACATGAGATCCGGCATCAACCTAGACGATGGGGTGCAGGGATTCCCAATGAGGTATCCCCCCTGAGCGGCGCAGCGCCAGGTGGTTCTACCTCTAATCTCCCGACCGGTCTCCCAGCGTGTATGATAGTGACTGCTACGTGTGAGTGTGTTTGGTGAGAAGAGGGCCAGGAATGACGATAATATCATGGGCGGTCCTTTGTTCACTTGTTGGGTACAGGTACAACAATCGCCTGGTACTCATCGGAGGAACCAATAAAACTACACTGAATTCTCCTCCAGAAAGTACTTCAGTTTCCTCGCTTATCTTCGAGGGCGCGTGGGTAACAAATCTCACACACGGATAGTTCACAACCTCTTGCACGGGCATAAACAACTCTGCTCAGTTCGTTTTTGAGAGGTGGGAATAAGTTGGTACGTTTATCTGTATCATTGCATACCACTGACTCGGACTCTATTGACATTTTTTTGAACTTATCATTAACTTGAAAGGTATAATTTTACCAAGGAAAAACTGTCTGGCTTTCTCGTACACTAAATGTAAATGGCATTTTCACACGCCAGCTTTTAAAATTATTTATTACTTAATTTTCTCCTGATTTTCACTCTTATGATGCAATCTATTGCCGGAATCAACAACTTTTTCATATGTTTCTCTCCTGATGTTACTAGTTGTGTTTTTGTTATTAGAAGATAGAGCAACCGCATCCTGAGGAGTAAATTAAGATAAGCCAAGAAGCCTTCTACTTCTGTAATATCTTTGTGAAAATATGTATTATATTAATACCTGTCATTTATTCATTAATCACTATACTTTTCGACATTTGCCATCTAAGTGACCGCTTTGAACAACAATTATTTGTTTCGTAAGGTCATTATAGAGGGTTTTACATGATTTTCAGAGAAAACGTTTTTCCTTGTAGCCTCCGCCGCATGAAAGCTTTTGGAATTCACGTATCCTTTCAATTTGTCTACGTTATGAATGTCCCCCGAGAACATCTCTTTCTGAAGGCCTTTCAGATCAAATATAGATCTCTTTTGAGTTCCTCGGTATCGGCAAGAAATTCTTCGTTGGCTCTTATGAGGTTGCCTTGGCGACTAGCTAGCTCCGTCATGCGTTTCTTCTGCTTGAAGAATGATTCATTTTCGATTTACAATTGCGATAGTAAATCTTTCTGAAATTTTCCAAGGAAAATTTCCATGTTCAATATTGTTTTATTTCGGAACGTATCCGCAGAACTAAGTAAGTTTCATATTTCCCAACTTTCATCAAGAAAGCGAAAAATTATCAACATTGTTTCGTGCTTAAGGACAGTTTACCATATTCCATATACTTTTTTCAAATGTAAAATGGATATCTTTCATTAATATGTGGATCTGAAAGCTTTGCAATGGTCATTTTGTACATGAACGTGAATCATGAATTATTAGAATAGACACTTTCCGCTTAATAGTTCTCTGACGTGGCCGAGGGAGGTCGTATTTTCACTATACGATCCCTTCGTACGCTTTCGTCATCTTTCTATCCTCACATGCTTTGTCGTGCGTCTTTTATTTCTTCGCGTAAACAGCGCAATATGCCGCGATGTTCGACTGTTGATGCGGTTGAATATTTGCCCCTCCTTCATGGCGCGGCTGTTGTTTTTGGAAGGTGCTGACTGCCGCACCCATCAGAGGTACGCAGAGAAGAGTTTGGCGGCCAAGACACCATTTTTCCTCGCAGTTTAAACGATCCTTTGTATTACTTTTGGTTAATAAATATATTTTAAACATAGCAGCTAGTACTATTTAAGAACCATAATTTATTTTCTTGTTTTGGGTAATATATACATTTATTCAATAATGAGTTCAAACATTTTAATAAACGGTTGAGAATTCTATTTCACTACTAATTTTCTTATAATGACCCTTCCTCGATTTCTTCTATTCCCATAGTTCAACATGTGCGCATTATTACAGCTTGCTAGTTGCAATTATTTCTGTTGTCGCTTCCGAACCAGCAAAAATAAGCCAGAACGTGTGTAGTAATGGCAATATGTGAAAATGTACAATAGACAAACGAAGTCAATAATTTTTATTTTAGTATTTAATTTTACCCAATAATTTAGTTCTACTGGGTGACCAACAGTATTTTTGTACTCTGTGAGACAGATATCTAATCTGTACTTCTCCACAAGGATGATAATGAGCGGTATTTATTATTCTCGTTAGTTAACTGGAATATAATAGTATAATACATCAATAAAGAGATGGCGTTTTAAAGAATAGTTTCTTAAACATTTGTTTAAAATGCATCAAATATACTAAAAAAACTAAAAGTTAAATAGAATATTGATAACGAACAGAATGAATTTAACAAAACTCGTAAACAATCGTGAAGAGAGAAGTATTCAACTTTACTTAGGTATCTACTCTACGATAATTGTGAAGTTATAATATGTAAGGAATAACATGTGTTTTAGTTCATTTTATTTACTCCTGAACACCGTCAAAATACTGCTGCTTATTTCTCTCCATGTTGCAATTGATACAAAATTTCAAGTTCAAATCTGGCTGTCCATTAAATTGAGTATTATTTCTTATGTATGCTTATATTAAGGTAAATCAAGAATAAAACAACTGGTTATTGTTTGATTTATTTTCTGAAAATTTATTTCATGGTTATAGAATATAAAATAAATGTCACAAAGTTTGTTGTTGTTTTTTCCTTATTATAAAGATGCAGAACAAGTAATAATAAATGTTAAAACTAGTGGCAGCACGTACAACGAAACAATTTCAATCTTTTTGAATCGATTTTCAATTCAATTTAAATCAATTTTTTTGAAAATTATGAAAATGTCCCAGGAGTTTCATGTAAAGTACCTCTCTAAATGAAAATATCAAATTCATCATTCTGTAATAAGTGTTTTTCTGCCGTAAATTCGCCGTTTTTTTGTGGAGCATTACATAACTTTCTCTTCTTAATCGCGGGGAGTAAAATTTGTTTCTTTGGGCATTTTTTTCGTCTCTCACGTCTTTTTTCCTGCGGCCGTTGAACCTTTGATTGTCATTTATTTCCTTGAGCAGAGAATCCTGACAGTGCACCGCGCTGGCAGGATTTTCGACACTACCGAAGCATGGGTCGAATTGCGCCGCTGGGTGGTGAATTCCAGGGGTAGGCATATATGATCGATAGTTTTCTGTTGTTTTTTTTATCAACACCAGGCGAATGTCGGAGCGGAGAATCATAACAAATGGGCCAAACGGACCGCGCCCGATCTTCCCTTCCTCTCCTTGTTCCTCTCCTCATCCCTTACGCACACTTACATTTATAAGCACTACACTACCGCACATGTAGGGAGACTAGTCGGGAACTTACAGCTTTTCCCGAATGGGACGGTGCCCGCACGGGCGATACTTGGAAAGGGATAACTCCGCAAGCCGAAGTAGGTTGTCGCCGGATCTCTCCATCCAGCGGGGGAAGATCACTGCCACCTCCCGCGATAAAAACGTGCACCACACTTACGGGACTAATGGTCTTAGCTATCGTCGCACCGGGAATCTCTAATCTATCAGTCAATCCTTCCGCAGCCGTCCGTTCTCTCCCGCAGTCGCGTCCGTGTGACGTTCTGGAGGCCATCGCGTTGTCGTGGAGCGGGGACGGCTGGCCGTCGGCAGCGCGGTGCTGGGAGTCCGGGCGTCGCAGCCCGCCGCCGCCACTGTCTCGTTTATGGCAGAGGCGCCATACCGCGCATTATTTACAGCGCTGCAACATTGTGTTATTGATCGTTACCTCCGCATGCAAAGTGCAAAAGTCTGTACACATTTCCACGCGGTTGTCGCTCCGGTGTAATTGCTTTAACGCCGGGTTTTATAGCGCGGTTTCAGCTGGCGGCGGGGATGGCGGCAACGCGGTTGTCCAGGTCCTAACGAGTCACGAGGAGAGCGATAGTTGAAGCGGGGGCGGGTAGGAGAAGGGTTTATTCATTCGGCGAAATAGCCACTAACTAGCAAATGGGAAGAACGGGTTGCACATGGTCACGAGTCGTAAATGATTAGAAGACACGTGTGAGCAGTCTTACCTCAAGAGTATAGCATTAAAACGAGATGTATGAACTTTTAGATAATTCAAGGGTTTTATTCTGCATATTCACGTTTTATTTGTTCTTTGTTACTATAAAAATATGTTTCTTAAATGATCCGTATCTAGCATTGAAGGAATATTCAAAAATAATTTAATAATTCTGATTCAGGTTCAGACTTAAACAGTAGGTTACGTTCTGCCATTCACTTTGTCAATAATGTATGTAAATCCGTACAATATTTTAAAATCGAATTATCGAAACGATTGCTAACATTGATTTTTCTGTCATCCATTCACTGACATCACTATTTGTAAGTTCTTCAAACATTTTTCGGTAATGAACGTTCGTAAGTGAATGATCTATTTGTGCCGTAAATCATCATAAGATTATAATATATGAGTAGTTGAATTAATGTTAATGTGACTAAAGGCCAAAATTCATGAAGAAAATAGTAGAACTATCTTTCAGATTATATTTCTGTCTCTTTTCGTTTGAGACTGCCTTCCGGTTTTGCCCGACTTCTTTCATAGCTCTCATCTATCGGCGCCTGAGGGTTTTACCAGGGCTCTCGCGTACACTTGGAAACTCTCCCAGCGAGGAAAACCCTCGGGTTCCCCGTTAATTGCCCCGAGGTAGCTCCTGGGCCCATGTCAGACCCCGAAGCAGTGCGTGGCCTCTCTCGGTGTGGGCGTAAGGAGCCGAAGTCTCAATCACATATTTAGACAGATCGCACACAGATCACTCACAGTTACCGGTGGGAGAAAGTGATAAGATGTTTGTAGGTGAAACATGTGGAATGAGCAATGCCCCCTCGCCACAAACACAAGTGAAGGAGCAGAGAGGGCAGGTAATATCACGGGCACTTTACTCACTCGCAACACACACCCTCCGCCACACACAGGAGGGACAGGATGTGATGGGACAGTTGATGCCTGAAGGATGGAAAAGCCAATTATGCCTCTGCACAAGGGCGAAAACTCCTATGCTCACGTAGGACAAAGCAGCCCTCGCGGTCGTATCCCCTCGTTTGCGCTCACTTCAGCACCGCTGCCTTAGCGATCGCGGCTCTTAGCAACGGCTTGTACAACGATCTTACGAAGCCGTTAACTACTCTTATACCTATAAGATCTTTATCGAGAATACGAACAACAATAACTTGTTGTTTGTTTTTTTATTTGTCGTTGTTCGCTACATCTCTCGTCCACCGTTTCTGGACTGATGCTTCTACTTATAGTTAAATAAACAAGACCCAACACGCAATCTTTGCCTGAGAAATTCATCCTTTTTTCCCTGAGAATTACTCATCTCTTTTTCATAACGATTCAAGACAAAATCCCACAATTGCAAGGTGTGTATTCATTGTATGCTTCTTGTGGCTAGCATGTATCTGATACGACGCCACGTGTACAGAAGACTCCTGCTGCACTTGAACGAACGACCTAATTAAGGCATTCGCACAGATGCGGAGCCACAACGGCCCACTTGACATATCTTTGTGTCGTTATTGTGTTATTTTGAACGGCACAGAACCAAAATTATCGGCACCGTAAACCTCCTCCCACGCGAGAGGGGAATAAAGCCCTGGGCGAGTGGCCGGGCCCGCGATGGGGGGCGGAGGGCCGTAGCGCTCTTTGGGTGTGGGATAAAAGACAGGCGGCTGCAGTGGCGGCGGCGGTAGTGGCGGCGGCGGTGGCGGCGGCGGCGGCGGCCGCGATTCCAGAATTAGCCGGACGCCTCCGGGACGGGTCCGGGCGACGCGCCGGCGTTATCGCCCGCGGCGGGCTGGGCGAGTAACCCGGTTGGGCGACCGAGAAGTAGGCTGCGGCGGCGGAGAAGGCCGCGGAGGCTGAGGTGCGTGCGAAATTAATTGGACCCTTGCCCCCCTCGTGTCCTGGCAGCCGGCGGGGGTGGGGACGCGGACTCCCGGCTGCCGGATCCGCCGGTGCAGTCCCCCGGTCGCCCCCCCCCCCCCCACCCACCCACCCTGATCGCCCACCTTGCACCGGAAAGAGATGCCGCTTCGCAGCTGGGTCTTCGCGAGGTGCCACCGACAACTAACGCCGAATTTATTAAGTTGTACCCTATTTGGAAGATTCCCACCCAGAAACCTCGTAACCCAATCGTTCAAACACCTGCTTAACGATGAAGGCGTGTCAAAGGGCAGGTTTATAAAGTGTTTTGTGACCGACCTACTGAATATTATAGCCGAACTCCTGTGGTATTCGAAAGTTTGTGCCACCAACTAATTTGAGCAGTCGCGATGTCTCCCAGATTTTTCCAGACCGACATAGTACCAAATTCGTAGCGCTAACCAGTTGCGAATGGAGGTGATTGCATTTATTACTTTGAAAAATTCATATCAGCTTAAACAAAATCACATCATATCATGGCACATATGCTTTAATTGTATCAGCTGCACGGAATCATATAGTGCTGTATTGTGCTAGTGCTAAGCATGGAAATTTGGAATTTTATGAAGATTTCTAAAAACCCTACATCCAGCTCTTAAAAGTAGAGAAAGCTAAAGGTACAAAAGTTACTCCTTATCGGACTCTCAAAAGTCTTTTAATGTTGCTTCATCATGAAAAGTCAAACTTCCAAAACATTTGTACAGAATGAAGTTCCAACCAAAGTAGCTGAGAATCACATTTACATGATGTTCGTATTCATCCTAAACCTGTTTTTTCTTCTCTCTTTCCTTCAAAGAATTGTGAAAGCAAAATTTCATTATATATCTGACCCTAATATTTAATTTTTTCTCTTCTTAATGCTCTTTGAGAGCAGTACGCCTGTGCCTGTTTCCTGCATTACATTTCTATTTGTTATTCTTTCGATCCATCGAAATTGTAACATTTTTCTATGGGTCGACCTCTCATACATTTCACTCTAGTTCTTTGTATTATTTTTATTCTCCATGAAAACACGCTAAATAAAAATTCATTGCACATAATTAGGATCCTAATTATCTGTTGCTTCCTCGGGACGCGACGTCGTTTGATGGACTAGGGATTCCGTGCGCGTCAACTGTTAAAATTACTGCGGGAAGTGGCGGTGCTCTTCCCTGCTGGATGGCTAGATCTGGCGCCGACCTACTGTCAGCTAATGGGTTTTCCCCAACCAGGTATCGTCCACCAGCGGGGCACTGCCCTGGAGGTGGAGTGAGGATAGAACAAGGAAGAGGAAAGAAATATCGCGGGCGGTTAGAGCCCGTTTGTTAGAGCCCTGCTCCGGCATTGGCCTGATGTTGATCGGAGAAACCACGGAAAACCGTCGATCAGAGCAGCCGGCCGCCGGAATTCTCCTCCGCTGAATTCGACCTATCTGACAAGCCAGAGTCGAAAATCCACCACCGCCGGGAGTCGAACCCTAGGACCTCCCAGTCAGAGACTCAGCAGTGATGCCAACTGAACCCCTGAGCCACCTCAGCCGGACGGGGCACGGTGATTGCAACAGCCGCAACGTCTTGCTTCACGATCGACGCCTTCCCCGCGTCGGCGGAGGCGGCTTCCTGGCGGCAGCGGCCGCCGCGAACCTAATCGTGGGAAAGGCGCGCGCGCCCACAAAAAGCCGCCGCGCCGCGCCGCGCCGCGTTATCTGCTGCATCTAGCGCCGAGCACAAATCGTTCCTTCTCTCTTGGCGATCGCCACGCACGGGAAGGACAGCCCGCCTCGGCGCAGACAGGTAGAGCAATGAGCGGGACAAATTAAGAAAAAATAGGAGAGCCAAGGCCCTAAAGGAAAGCGATACTAACGCTGATTCACTTGTTTCATGTTGTTTTACTCAACCTAGCTCTTATCCGGTTTGGGTTTATATATACTATCAAAGCAACACGCGAACTGTTTCAATGGAACATGTCTCCCTGTAGTTAGTTACCTCACTTTCGAAAAGCACCACATTTCATTTTATTACTTTTTAGTTATCTCTTTTTACGAACTCAACTACCTAAAATACTTTCTTTTGATACCTTAACGTTTTATGTACTCTTTTGCTTGAATTTCTAGTCCGTCTTACAATTTGTTGAATCTTATTACATAAACTCATTAATTTAACTCGAACAATACTTTGGTATGTTATAATTCATACAACTAATTAATTTGTCTGTGATCAGCATTTAATATCAATTACAAAAGAGTAGAAAACTCTGAGTGAAAATTATTGGAAAATCACGGAGTCGAATTGAAAAAAAAAGTTGACTTGATGAAGTGAAGGAGGGATGGCAATTGTAAAACACAATAATAATAAAGCCATGCCAAGTAGAAAGCCAAACATGTGGAGAATACGCACGTGTGGATACAGGTGTACAAAATAACATAATAACTTGAGACACACTTTACATAATGCGAGATGGTTATACAGGTAAGCTAAATGAACAAATTCTGCATCAACAAATACATAGTATAGATAACTATGTGTCCACATACACTTGGTTGTGTCCTTTAGGCTGAAGTTTTTTGTCTCAAATCTGGGAAGCAGAAACGAGGGAGAAAACGAAAAAGATTATATAATTCCTGTAACATGCTATTAGTAATTTTCGTATCATTGTATTGTAGTTGAATATTCGTGTTTTTATTCTTATTTATTTATTTTTTTGCGATAATACTCTGAGTAATATAATCAAATAATTTTTAATTAAACATAACCTCGTTGAGCAATGAAAACTTGCTTCTGCAAACGGAAATATATTAGATCGTCATTTTATGAATGATTATTCCTTTGGGTGTGGTTTAAGATAAATTCGCCTTCAAGGTATCGATAAAAGGAAATGAGACAATTTGTCAGCGATGAATGAATTGAAGAGTCGCAACCGCCTCGTTTCCTGCTCAGAGGGAGTCACGCCCGCCGCGAGACGAATCTTCTGATCTCTGAGGAGGCAACTGAAAGAACGTAGGATGTAGGGCGGTTGTCGCCCAGAACCTCTCGCCACCGCCCTGTGTCGTCCGTCCGTTGCCCGCCCGCGGGGCGTAGACGGACGGCGGCGGCGGCGGCGGCGGCGGCGGCTCTACGATGTCCGGCGGCGGCGGCGGCGGCGGCGGCGGCGGCGGCGGCGGCGGTCAGTATTCCGCTCACGCGCCGGCTCCGCGCCTGCGCACATCCCGTCCGCGCGGCCGAGAGAGGCGGACGACTAAAAAAGCACGAAAAAATAACAAAAAAACAGGAGAAAAGAGCCACCGAGCTAGCCCCCCTGTTTAAAAGCCTGCTCTCCCGCGCCCGCCCCGCGCCTTCTCCCTGCTCCCCCCCCCCCCGCCACCGCCCACCGGCCCGGCCTAGCTCTGCGCTTCCACCCGACTGCTCCTCCGCTGTAAGTTGATCACAAAAAGAAGTCGTGAATTCCTCCGGGAATTAATGAAGAGTCGTCCGGCGGCGGCGGCGGGGGCCGGGCCGGGGCGGGCGCGGCGCGGGGGGTGGGCGGGGGTGGGGGCGCGGGCGGGGGCTGTCGGGCGCCGCGACGCGATGCGACGGGACGCGCCGAGCCGCGCACCCTGCGCTGGCGAACAGCACCCCGCGGACAGCGCGACACCGCGCGCAGACATCGATCGTGCTGGGAATCGAAGCAGAGGCCTTCGGCGCCTGGCCTGCCTGCGCACAGTGGCGGGAAATGCTAGTCTTTGCGGATGCGGACACTGTGACAGAATCAAAGGCTGAAGGGCAGAATATGCTAATCAATCGCTGTGGAGAATTACCCTACAATACAGGTTAAAAATTTCGAATATTCTATTATACCACTAGAATGCCAAACTGAAAGTTTTCAAATCCCAATGCTTTCTCATTCACAGACATGACTTACGCTAAGTAATGAATCATTTTAAAACATGTACTTTTAATTTTGTAGAATGCTACTTAATTAAGTAGGTATTTTTCAGGAGACCACTTATTTGAAAACTGTAAAAAATGTAATTAATGGAAGCATTTAATATATATTGAAATATTCGTGGTAAGCTTTTGGTCAGCGTGCTCCCTTTGTACTAAGCGGCCCCGGGTTCGTTTCCAGGTGAGGCAAGATTATTGTTTTTTTTTTTTTCTTTTTTCTTGCAATGTCCCAGTGTATGATGCTGTGTGACGATAGAAAATTCACTTCTCAGGCTGAGAAGACCGGAATACGGCGTGGGGATGTCTACATGCTAACCACACGTACCCTAACCCATAGCCACGAGACAGGGTCGTCACTGGTAGACCTGAGTACACGGGCAGTCGCACCAAGTACATACATACATTTAATATATTTTCCGAAGTAATAACAACCCTTTAAAGGAAGGTTTTAATTTTTCTAATAAAATATACAAGTATACCTACAGAGTAAGTTGAAAATTGACGAGAGGAGGCGCTAGAGTGATTGTGATGTGATTTTTTGTTAGAATATAAAGTAGTTTCGAACCATCTAGCTATCTAATGTCATCTACAGCAGGAAAATTACGAATCATTTGTTATATGATAGAAAATTTGTATTTCCTTTAGCGAGTCCCTTGAAAATAAACTTGAAGCTTTGTACAATTACACCTTAAACTGAATTCTCTAAATGATCAAGAGAAACAAGTTCTTAATATTTTTTCTTCTTGAGTGAAATTTGCCGCTCTTACTTCGTAAGTTTCTGTTATAGTATCAATATGATTATCCTCGTAACGAAAAAACACTGCTAGAGTACGTGAATTTCAAACAAAAATAAAAAACACCTTTTCCACCACTCGAGGCAATTAATTTCAAATTACAGGGGATTTCTAGGAGCTTCTTTTCATATTTAAATGAAGAAAGATGAACAAAATAATATTCATTACAGATATGTCCAGGAGTACTAAATCATCGAAGTTGCAATAAATTACAAATAAAAATATATTAATATACAATGTCGTGTGGCTGAAGGTCTTCATAATTTTCAAATAATAGTAGAGGAATACCACAATAAAACTACCAGGTGTTCCAAAGATCGCAGTGGCGAGAGAAAAGCGCAAACCGGTTCTTGAGACCGAGTGTCTTCGGTGGTGTTTACGATGATTAACGCATCGGACTATTATACAAAAGTTCGCAGTTCACAGGTTCAAACCCGATCGAAGCCGTGAATGTTGAAGGGTGAAAATACCTTTCGTACCCTTTTGTTCCATTGGACGGAAAGCCGGCTGTCCCATGTCGTAGATTTACTGCATGTGAAAGTTCCTGAATCCTAAAAGAAGCCTCTGAACTAAATTCAAACCTCTTGTTTTATCACGTGAGTGATACCTTCATTCCGGCAATGACGAAAGGATACTAGCGCAATTTGCGTGTTCAGGTTGAGGGGCAAGTCTAATGACCTAAGCCTCGCCGCATAAAATAGATTGTTGAGAAACTAAACAATTTTTTTTCGTAATCCAAAAGTTGATTTTTTTACCAAAATAGCCTAATGATTGTTTGGATGGGGTGAATAACGTTGAGTCTTAAGCGTGTGCAATCTGCTGGATTGACATTCTACCTTGAACTTAAGTTTTTCTTTTTGAATATACTTCCATAATTTTATGTGCAATTTTATGTTTATTTTTTGTAAAATTTTATGTGTCTGTCATGGCAAAAATGAAACATTTCATAAAGAAATACCCAAAGCAATACTGTTGACTGGTAAAAAGAAATATAACGACTGGGCTCATTTGTGTTTACACTTGTATTTCCTTTTATTTGTATGATAATACTGACCACCAACTGGTTATTAATCAGGGTATTCCAAAGTTTTACTGTCCTGCTTTGTGACTCGACAGCCCGTTACGGGCTTTGGCCGACCAGGGATAACGGAGCCTCCCAGCTATGGGATATGGTTTATGGGATGAGACACGGTTCGTGTGGTTAGCACGAAGACATTCCTTCACCGTATATTCTGATCTTCATAACCTTAGTGTGGGCTCTGTCATTGTTACACAGCAATAGTTACTGAGGCATTTGTAAGGAAAGCGCACAGTTATTATTTTGCCGCCGCCGGAAATCGAATCGGGGTTTCGCCGTGGAAAGCGAGCTAACCAACGAGTCATCGAGGGCCTCGTTTTTTCCATTGTAATAAAATTGTATTGTCACATATGGATCTTGGCTAGCTCTTGGTCAGCGTGCCCGGTTTCCACTACTCGGGCCCGGGTTCGATACCCGGTCGAGCCTAGACTATAGAGTGCGTTTTTCTTACAATGCCCGAGGATATGTTGTTGTGTGGCGATGAGAAAATTCACTTCTGAGATTGTGAAGACCGGAATACGGCGTGGGGATATCTTCGTGCTAACCACACGTACCCCCTTAGCTCATGGCCACGACGCAGGGACGTAGCCGGTAGGCCTGAGCCCGTTCGCGGGGTGTCGCGACAAGTACATACATACATACATACATACATACATACATACATACATACATACATACATACATTCATACATACATTCATACATACATTCATACATACATACATACATACATACATACATACATACATACATTCATACATACATTCATACATACATACATTCATACATACATTCATACATACATTCATACATACATTCATACATACATACATACATACGTACGTATGTATACGTACGTATACGTATGTATACGTACGTACGTACGTACATGCACATATGGATGGAAATAGATTTCTTGAGTGCTTGTGCCCGCGGCGAGCGGCGTTCGCGCCCACTGCGCCGTGGCGGCCCCGCGCCTGCCGCCGAGGGGGTTGGTGGCGCGGCCCGCGCTGGCGCTGTTGCTGGCCGGGGCCTCTGCGGGCGCGGCAGGCGGAATCCGCCGAGTGTTTACTCGGTGTTTCGGCTGCTATCTCGATACACGCGACGGCCCTCGCGCTGCAACCGCGTTTTCCTCTCGCGCTCGCGCGCGCGCCCGCCCGCCCGCCCGCCCGGCCGCGCGACTTGTTGGCAGACAAGTTGGCACCTGTTGGAATGCTTGCGCCTCGGGCCGGCCACTCGCCAGCGCACACGCGTGGTTTCTCGCCAGCCTTGCGTTAACTGCTTGTACCACGTGATAGCGCGGAACGCATTACCATACGCGTATATTCTAAATATATTTCTCTCCGTGTGGGACGTTTCTGCGAAGCGCGGTGTTGTGTTTTGCTGCGCAGCAACCGCTGTCGATTAAGCGGCCTTCCGAAGTGCGCGACTGCCGAAGGCGATGTGGCGGGTTATCGGTGCCGTCGCGCCCTCGTGATTACCCGAGAGAGAGAGGAAACAGCTGAGAACCGGAAGCGTAATTTTGCGATGTTCGAACCTGCTGCGTTATTTTCTACGAACATCTGCTTTTGCTGTTGGGTTATTGAAGATTGTTTCTGCCGATAGCCGGTCAGAAGACGATTGCTGTTCTTCACTGGATTGCCTGTGGAAGGAACAAAAAGGAGAAGCTTCTGGGAAAAAATATTAAGAGTCTACAAAAAATATTCCTATGGTGTTAAGATGAAGCCTCTCTTGATATGTTCCAAAAGATTGGGAATCGTATTCGAGGAAACGGTATTTAGAAAATGTATATTATTTTTATCTCAGAATGATTAAATACTCTTTGGAGAGAACTGCGTTCATTGCGCTGTTTGCGTGGATCTTTGTAGTCACTCCCCTTGTCAAAAACCTTGTGTACCTACTAACTTAACGATACATTGCACTTCTTATTGAATTTGCTTCCGTTCCTGAAATATGTATAATTTGTCTTATAATTTTTGGTCATCTAGTAATATTTACTTTCACGTAAATATCGCATTATCAAAATTGTGAAAAAACAAAAGAGTATTAAGGAATACTAACTCTTGAAATTCGTTTTTTCTTGCATACTACATACTTAGTGTAGACAAAGTAATGTTTGTGCAGCTGAAAACGGAGATTTTTTGGCAGAAAAAATCGTATTGAAAGACTCTGATACCGAAAAAGTGTGTAATACTTGTTCTTGTTTACAATAAATTACGTCCTCTAACACTTGTAAGTAGAATCCACGTTTTGTCGAACATTTATATCGAAAAATTGGTTTAAGGCAAGATGTCTATCCGTGTACACATTTGTCTGTGACTAACAGTAGTGGTTAAACCGTAGTCAAAAGCTTCACCAAAATGTGTATTCCACATTCGAACTGCCTGACGGTCCCTTGAATTTAAAACCTATATTATGTTGGGGGGTAGGGTACTTTACATTTAGCTTCAAGGATATTTTCAATTTCCTCTTGAGTCGTATAAGCCTAATTTCCTTCAAGTGCTTCTGTGAATGTCCTTTCCAACGTTGTGTATTCATAGTACTTCTTGAAATCGAGATCATCTATTCATTCTTTAGCCTTCCTCCTTATTTATTGTAAATTTTTCGAAGCATACCGTTGTAAGGTTGATTCTTAATAGCGTTACATGACAGAGCATCACATTCTGGCTAAAATAAGTACATACTACGTTATTATAAGCATTCTATGCTCTAAAGAAATAGCTTGACTTTTGTTAAGTGCTCCAGCTGTGTCAATTTATAAACATTTAAACAAATAATAAGTTTTCAATTAACTTAACCTACTCTTTTTGAGTTATTTAACTTATTATTTAACATTTAGTGATATTGCCTTACATGATGCTTCGGTAAATAATAAATGTACTTTCTAAGGTGTCAGCATATGTGAATTTCTGTGTATCTTCAGACAAGTACACAAGAATTAAATATATTGATAATCATTACATTTATTTCCACTCGTAGAACAATATGTACATGACTTTAGACTTTAAAACATGCTTTGAATGGCTAACAAGGAATTCTAGGAGTAATAAGATTATTCTGTGATTGCATTCCACCTCGTTCCTCTGCGTGTACCGATAAGAAAACGTAATGTTGGCTCCAACAACCCGTGACACTCGCTCTCGCCAGCTACTCGGCGCGGTTCTCCGCCATTCCGCCCGCAGCGCATCCGAACAGGAGACTTGTCTCGGGGCGGAAAAAAGCGCATTAGCGACCGGTTTTATGCGACTGCGCCGACGCCACGGACACGCAGCCCCGTGCATGTCACGTGTGCGTGACGCTCACGCCGCTGCGTGATTTGCGCGACTCCCCTTCCTCCAACGTGACACTCACTGCACTTCTTCCTGACCGCGGTCGACGCCCGGCTGTGATTGGTAGTTTTTTTCGTGGTTTCGCCTATCAACACCAGGCGAGTGCTGGAGCAGTTCGTTAACAAACGGGCCACGGATAGCCCGTGATCTTTTCTTCCTCTTTCTTCTCATATTCTTTCCCCTCACTTACACTCACGTACACTAACACGCTCTACACTACCACACATGCCAGGAGACTGGTTGGGAGCTTAGAGCGTGTCCCGACTGTGGCGATGCCCTGCTGGTGGGAGATACCTGGATAGGAAAAACTGCTAGCCGACGTATAGGTCGAGGCCGGACGGGGAAGGTCACCGCCATCTTCCACGATAACACATACACTACACTTAAGGTACTAATGAACTCGAAAATTGGTGCCGCCGAAATCACTAATCAATCAACAGACACACGACTTCCCATTCTTACCTTCCATTCTGACCTTTCCCTTCGGTACCAGGCGCTTATGAGCGCGGCACAAAGTAAGATGTTCACTGGAGCACAAGCCGAATCAAGAAACATATGGAATTGAAACGTCAGCTTAGAAATGTCTGTGTGTGTGTGTGTGTGTGTGTGTGTTTGTGTGATGTGTGCAGCATTGGCTCAGCATCGATGTAATATTTAAAACACCTGTATAAAGTGTGCCTTTTGCCTATTTAGATCTTTTAATCATCTCCCCCCGTATATAGTATCTAAAAGATACCTTCTGACATTAATGTAAATACCAAAACCTAGACCATTATGAATGTGTATTAACACATCCTTAACTCTACGCACTGTTTTCCATTTTACTCTCTCGCATTTCTTCGTAAGAAGCGAAACTATTGTATATAGCTCTACACGAGAAAACAAGTGTCATGTAGCCTACCTTGAGATGTATTGTTTGCTCTCCAGCATCCGCTCCTTTTTGTGCATAATTTTCCTCACTATTCCCTGGGGCTGGACAAGATATTTTTATATCGGTCTAAGTACATGTTGTGTGTCTATGCGTCACAAAGTGAAGGTCGTATGGTCAGCTATGCATATTAGCTTGCTATTCGCCATCCACCAAGTCATTGCTAAAAGGTCAATAGGCACAACCGAAATGCAACATTTTTTCGTCATGTAATGTGTTTGTTTCTGCTTTGTTGATTTTGCTCGAGATCTTCTGGAGCTGCTCTCAGACCCTTTGTCCATTAGGCAGTCATTTTTTTTCGTTCTTCTATTGTCTGCTTCCGGTTCACGCTTCACCGCCTCTCGATCGCTATTTCGAACAAATAAGCGATTCCAATTTCAATACCGTAATGAAATGTAGCTTCCCTGATTGTCTTGAGAGACCTCGTTAAAGTTCTGTCCGTAATAATGGTTTTGATTTTTTTCTGTTCAAACACTGTAATTCCATTTCTGTTATGAATGCACAAACCTTCGTTTCAAACACAGCATTTTGAACTGCTGCTTCCTGGACATACAAGAGAATGTTCTCATAGCCTTTAATCTATGTGCTCGCTCTTGCTCTGTTATCTTACGTTATTTGTTAGTTATTAATATAAAACTTCCCTCTAAAATTATGATGATGTTTTCCTGGATAGTTGCTGACGTTTATTTCTGAAAAGGGATGATTATTATACTTCATATGCCAATACATTATATTTTATGACAGTACTCGCTATTATACACATTATTTGTAACAATGACGTATTAATAATTAATGCTGTGACTTAAAATTAGGTTTTCGATGTATTGAATATAAATAAATGTATGTGTCCCTAAAGTCTCACGAAATTTTCGAGTCAGTGCTATTGAACATAATAATAATAATGAAAGCAAGACTAGAACCTCGTTATCAAAAATTCAACATCACACATTTCTGCATGTTGTCATCCAGACGAAGAGTCAAAATGATCTACGCAGAATATACGAAATAATACGTTCGAGGTTCAAGGAGCACTAGCCGCTACGAAGACGTCGCACGCGCGCGTTCTGCGACGACGAAGCGAGCAGCCGTCCGGTGGCAGCGCGACGCGCGTGGTGCGGGTGACGGTGCGGGTGCGCGGAGGCGTTTTTGCGCGGGCCGCTGCGTGTTGTTCCGCCGCGCGCGGCAAATGAAGCGCGCCCGCCGCCGCTCGCGCGTCTCCGCCATTAGCTCGAAATTCGAGCCAATTATGGTGATCGGGCGGAAGAGGCGGCGGATCGGGGCAGCCCAGGTGCGCGGCAGGCCGGGCGCCCGCCGCCCCGGCTCCCTCTCCTTCTCGTCAGAAGTAGAAAACAGATTTGCTGTAATAATAAATAAAAATTTGATCGTATATCTATTATAAAGAATATGTAAAGTATTATCTCTCTCGCTCTCTGTATATATATATATATATATATATATATATATATATATATATATATATATATATATATACACACACGTTGGTGGGGTTTGTGCCCGTGATTAAATTAGTTACATGAGCTATGACAATGTTAACTCCTTGATTTGGATCGAAGTGTCTCGTCTCGTTTCTCCCCAACTCCTTCCTTATATATGAACAAAACATGTATGTAACATAGTATACTGCACCAGAAAAGTGTTTTCGCAGTGGCATCTTGCACGAATTATGCACACAACAGGAAATATGCTGTTAGCACTACCTGCAGCTTGCAACAAAATAGAAAGTGTAGAATGCGTACTCATCGTAATCGTTTCAGAGGTTGAAAGCGTCCTCTTTACTTTTTTCTCGGTGATTTGGTTGCTAGCAACATAAACGCAATTTTTAATAGTAAGACCTGATTCGGCATAGTTCGGAGAGACTTATAAGAAACACCTTCACAAAAATCAAGATGTCAATAATTGCAATTAACGGGAGGCTTGTGGTGGTTGGGGAAACTCATCCTTTTGCTGCTCTAAGTCCTTTATATACATTTAGTTTTTCCAATTATATGTAAGAAAAAATGAACAATTTGACTGGCGTGTCGACTCAAAGCATCTGAGTTCGAATTTCGGAGCGGAGAAAACATTTTTGCTGATTTATGTAGCAATATAATATTGCGTAACCATTAAAAATAATGTCAAAAAGTATGTATAGTTATAGCACCACTAGATTCTGTTATTATATATCACACCGAGCATAATTGGATCGATGATTCAATGATTTACCTGCCTAATAAAGTTGAACAGAAAATAACGATAAAGAAAAATCATAATTTAACTAATTTTCATTGCTTCCACCCACAGTTTTATTTCCATCTCACCCGTGCATTAATTATCTCGCTTCCACTTCCAGTCGCTCTTCCCTTCCCTTTCCAATCTCCTTGTCATTAACGTCAGCACTGACAACAATCACCTCATTGCCGCTTAATCTTGTCTTCTGGATTCCATTCGTTCTCTTCTTTCTTCACGACTACTTTACATTCGTCATTCAATCTGTCCATTTGGCACATCCAAAAATTATATTCACCATCTATTGAGATTTTTTATACATATGACATTTAATGTATATTTATTTACTCGTCTTATTAACGTTTTACATGATTATCATGAATTCATTTGAACGATAGTACGTTCATTAATAGGGAAGACCCTCCTCATTCAACCCGTGCATTGGTAGTTTTTCTGTTCAGGATGCCAAGCTCGGTTTCTTGCGTGTGCAGGCTCAGCGATCTTCATGAGGGAACTGCGCCATTAGTGATTCTGTAGTGCCTTCTATTCGCGAGTTTTCTCTTTCCTCGCTGGAGGCATTTAATTCCCTTGACGCATTGTTTCAAGGTAACTATGAATTATGCAATATCTTTTGTGGAACGTCAGCGTTTGATGCGGTTTTTGCTCCTCTAAACTTGTGCTTCCTTTTGCTGGTCTTCGTGACTTTTTCCGAATTTTAGATTTAAATTAGTGATCATTGACGAACTGAAAAATTAGTTGTCAGGATCCTTAGATCGACGTTTGTTTTGCTGACAGAGTGTATCCCTTAACTTTCTTGTTTAAATTATATATTCATAATTAAATTCTTTCAAATTATGTTCATACCTGAGAACATGATCTCTCATTGTTACACATCGCAAATAACAAACGACAGTTCAGTTTCTTTGGGCGGACATTTGTTCACCGTATACTGTTTACGGTGTTGGGGAAAAAATCTTAAACTGGTTTGGATTCAAATTCTAAGAAGACATGTTAGATTCTTTAATTTGTTTTCAGTGCAAATTTGTTTCAACATCATGTGTATATTGCTTCAAAACCACTGCTAAATGTCCCGGAAAGTACATCTTATAAATCGTTCTAACAATTATAGACAAGTAGAAAGCTAGTAGAAACTACATTATAATCAAAAAGACTTTCGTTGTAAGCGAACTAGTCGATCAAGGTGAGAGGTACGTTAAAAGCTGAAAATAACACGCTTTAAAACTGGAGACTGCAACTTACATTTTCGGGGATCGCCTTCACTGCTGCATTCAAAATCTTTTTTGTCCGTGGCGCATCAACTTGTTTGTAGAAAATGGTAATTTGCAACGAATCGTGGGAAAGAATCCATTGTGTATCAGAAACAAACGTATTACTATTTGGACACTCTCTTCATCAATAATGCATTTTAACTACTTCAATAATTAATTGACTTTCAAAACATTGAATCATACTACAGATTAAAAATAATCAATTATGAATGTATCTATCAACATATCTTCGTGTAAATCAAAATGATAATATGTGAGTGAAATTACCTATTAATTGAATAAACTTTCGAATTTTGCCCAGTTGGAATAAATATTCAGCCCACTGTGGCCGCCGGAAGACATCCACGAAGAGCGATGACGATCTCCGAAAGCCTGTTCGGTCGGTAGTTTACCGCCTGTGTCCGGATGAATAACATGGATCTTCCTGATGCGGCTACAGAGCTTTATTTCTTCCCGGAACCGCGCTGACTGTTGTTTGCGGCTTGGAATTGCTTGCGAAAATCGTAAAGGTGAATCTTTCAGATATATCTTTCCGAATTTCCTCGGTTTGTTCGTCACCGCCTTCACGCTGCAAAGGTCGCCAGTGTGTGCACCTGCTTTCCTTCCCCAGTCGCTCGTTGATGTCTGCACTAATATTGATGTCTCTGGTTCCGGCTTGTGGTGACGGTCGCTTTTGCCTTTCACACGCGTATGCTATTTTTTTATCGGAGTTTTCGTCGAAAGGCGAGACATAAAAAAAGACATTTATCGCTCTGCTTCATCAGGTTACAGTGGTTCCCAATATTTCTAAATAGTTTGCATGCCACTTCTTTAGTATTTGCAATCATCCCCTAATTGTTGCATTTAAAAATTATCAGAAAACACGTGCTCCAATGTTCAATTTGTACACCGTTTTTCTCCTGGCATATTTAGTAATAAAGGCTTTTTTAGTGAAATTAATGATAAAAAAATGTGCATCATATTAGAATGCATTAGGATAAAAATTAAAGCACTAACTACTTATTACTGTGGAAACTGTTTGTCTATGTTTATATATTCAGAGACATGTGTAATACTTCATGAAGTTATATTCTTATTAATATTATTATTATTATTATTATTATTATTATTATTATTATTATTATTATTATTATTATTATGTGAAATTACGAGGTGGGGAGGGGAAATATGATAATGAATTCTATTCACCAATAGTAATGAAGAGAAACACATTCGAAACTAAAAATTTGGAATTTCCTTAGTTGCTCGAAATTCATGTACAAAAAATAACAATGAGTTAAATAGGCGCGTACGTAAAGGTGCTACCTGGCGGTCTTGTTCTCAACGGACGGTCTACTCTTACGGATACTCTAAATTTAAAATCAATAATGTAGTAGCTAATGATCTAGTAGTTGATGTGACCCGAAATAAACCAAAAAGAGAGTTAAATGAGTTTGTTCTTCTCTCTTGTAATTTCTTTCTCTGTGAATGAAAGTCGTTTTTGACTCAGTAACATCCTTCGACTATTTACCAACTATTATGGCCAAGATGAATATTAACATCTAGATTAACAACAACAATTTTCTTCATTATTCAGAATGCCAAATATAAAATAAATCATTAAAATTAAGCAAATTACACGTTTTCCAGCTTAAAGATTTTTTACCCGCCAACATCTTGTTAGCAGCAACAGTGAGAAGGAAATATTAAAATATGAGCGGCCATGTTGAAGTTTATTCTCATCTGTGTGTGCCGCCCATTTTTATGCAGTGCTGTTTGCAGTTGTTTTTCTGGTATTTTTCTTGAGTAGTAAAGACAATAACCAGGATGCAAGGAAGGACGTGACTTACTCTGCTGTGATTTTCTTGTGTTTATTTTACCTTTAGAAATGTTTATTCTATATGTATGTCATAAACAGGATATATTGTGTACAAAATTACGAAGTATTCTCAGCGGTATATTTATAGAAGGGCCACAAATCTGCAACGTAATACACTGATGATAATACAAACGTAATGAATTCTGTAAGATATGAATTAACAGTGATACATCACTTTGAATTAATTCGTCTCAAAGAAAAAAAAGCAGTTATTTTACGAGCTTACCTATTCTTTGGATATCTACATAGTATTAATATCTACCAGAGAAGTGATTATACTCTGCAGCAGAGATGGGGAGACACAACAAACAAATTATGAATTTCCTTGGGCGCAGACTACCATGCTGTACGAACTGAAATATTTCACTATACCTGAAAAAGCATGCGTCGGGTTGTCTGTCTACACATGAAAGCTTTGAGCTTGAGTCGAGAGCATGAGACTAGGCGGTGCTGGTGGGAGATACCTGGTTGGGAAAATCTTGCAAACAGACGTGTAGATCGACGGCGGTTTTCGCCATCCAGCGGGAGATTACCGCCACCTCTCGCGATAAAAACAGGCACTACACCTACGGGAGTAATTAGTCATTAGGTGTTGACGCGCTCGGAATCACTAATCAATGAGGCGAAGGAAAATTCTGACCGCTACCGCGAGAGTCGCTCCAACCTCGCCCTCACTCGGCGTCCAGATTGTTGTCTGTATCTGCGCTCCGCTTCTCGAGTACCGGCATTTCGGTATCACGACGGCATCGTTCGGATTCGCGTGTCTATGGTGTCGCCGCAATAAGAAATAGTGCTCAAGTTAATTCACTGAAGAAATAAAAGAGAGACGATGGATGTCGTTGGTAGAAAACACGGAAATAAAATTTTCTTCTGTTTGAAGGAAGGTCAAAATTGAAACTGATATCTGTAGCTTAGTTAGAACGGGGAGTCAAATCAAGGTTTCTGGAGAGCTCCCATCCCAATGTATTTCCTTCCACACCGATGAGTGAACTGATACTTTTCAATTTAATTGCACCACATTCTGAAATTTTGGGGTATCTTTCTACATATATAAAATTTTATGAACGCAATTTAAGTATTTGCATCAAAGAAAATATTGTATTTTCAAGCATGTTCCCCTATTATTATTATTATTATTATTATTATTATTATTATTATTATTATTATTATTATTATTATTATTATTAGCTTACGTCCAGAGTATATGACCCGTAAGAGTCGGATGCAGTGAAATGTCTTGTGTTGAATTCTGTTAGTAAAATTCTAAAGAAAATGTTCAAGAATGATGAATCTGGAAGAAAATGACCATCGTGAACCAAGAAATCAATTAAACCTTGCAACAAAACCACAATTATTCCAAGGACGTCGAAATAGTAGCCTTGAAACTTGCAATGACTACTGAAATCAATTGTCCAGCTTCGTACAAAAAAATATAAGCTATATAATATATATAAATTTGGTGTGTTAAAACGAGAGCCTTGAGCGTCGCCGGACACGACCTACACCGTCCCTCTGCACAGAGCCCCCCTGCAGCCGTCGTGAGCGCGCGCTGTGGGGCAGTGGTGCTTGTCGGGGCGGCTGGAGCACTCTCATCCACGCGTGACGACCGCGCGGTGTCGCGCAACGCGCTCACATCTTTCCTTCCTGCGCCATGCAGTGGGAGATCCTCCAGGGCGGTTATCCAAAGATATATGATTGATGATTCCGTGTACCTCAACTACGAAGATCATTAGTCCCGTAAGTGCAGTGCTTTCTTTTTCGCAGGAGCTGGAGGTGATCTTGTCCCGTTAGATCCGTGCTTATGAGAGTGTTCGGTGTGAGAATACAAGGAAGTGGAAGAAAAGATCGCGCGCGATCCGTGGCCCGTTTGTTTGAGTACATCTGCATTTGCCTGGTGTCCCGGTAAGTGATCACAACTCTCCCGATAGGCGTGAGAGTATAATGCATGTGAGGGAAAGTGTATAAAAGTAAGGTATAAGAATAGGACAAGGAAGAGGAAAGTGTGGTGTTGATCGAAGGAAACACCGTAAACTACCGATCAGAGCATCCGGCCGCTAGAATACTCCCCCATTCAGCGCCTGAATTGCCCCTAGTTCTCTAGTAAGTGTCGAAAACACTGTCGTTGTCGCGACTCGAACCCAGGACCTCTCGGTCAAAGGCATTGTATCTTAAGTTCAATTTTTATAATGTCGTGAACGGTTCCGTCACAAAATTAGCAATTGTAATTCATGTTCGTATTCTGTTAAGAAAGAAAGAAAAATACAAACTTGTTGCTTTTGGTGAACTTGAAAACAGAAGAATATTTTCTTCCATATTGAGATTTTCTTTTCGGAAATTTTGGGGAGGATATTTGCGATATTGCTTTTAAATCAATTTTACTGTTTTTACAATTATTTTTGAGAGAGTAGAAATCTGCCTTCATTGAGGAGCTAAAGGACACGCTCCACAAATTCTACACAATGAAAACAAGGAGCGTGTTAACGATCATATTTAATTTGTTTACGAAATAATACAATCTGAAATTTTATTCACGAGAAAAAAACCAACTGAATTTTTGTCCACCTAGATTGGTATGGGTGTGCACTGTGCACTGCAGCGCGCGAACCGGGACGTGGAAAAAGTCAACATCGGGCTGTAGCAGCGGCGGCGGGTCTCCTTCGTCCCCGCCGCCCCCGCTCCCATCCCCGTCCCCACCCCACCCCCGCCCCGCCCCCGCCGCGCGGGCGCGGGCGCCGCAGGGTGTCAAGTGGCTGAACCAACAACAGGCCGCCTGTGCCGGATAAAAGCCCTCCCCAACAATGGCCGACGCGTCCGCGTTCCCCGCACCGCCGCCACAAAAGGCCGTGACGTAACCGTTCCTTTTGAGTGCGACACACGGCGCCCTGCTCTCGCGACGCGACGCGACGCGACGCGACGCGAAGCGAGTCGGTCCCGAGCGCCGCGCCGCGCCGCGCCGCGCCGGACCGCGTGACGTGGAGGCAGCCCACGCCTCGCGTCCTCGACGCAAGGGCCCTCGCGCGGCGCTCTGTGGCACGGCCGGTCGATCCTTCGCACGACGCGTACTGGCACACTCTGTGCCTCGTCTAGAGCAGAACGCCCGTCGCAATTCGTTGCAAGGAATTGCGCAATTATGGTTCCAGTAAAAATCGGCGCAATGGTGTAATGGTTAGCGTACCAGACTGTTATTCCCGAGCTGGCGCGTTCAAACCCGATCGACGCCGTGGATTTTTAAGGACGAAAAAATCCTTCGTACGCCTTCCTTCGAAGGGGAAGTAAAGTCGGCTGTCCCATGTTAGTAGATTTACTTGCATGTAAAAAATACTTAGGTCTAAATGACGCCTCTGAGCTAAATTCAAATCGCCTGCATCATCGCCCAAAAAATACCTCCTTTCTCTGCTAGTTGGTGAAAGGAGCGTTGCGAAATTTGCGTGGTCAGACGGAAGAGCGGGCCTGATGGCCCGAGTCTCGCCACGTAAAATAAGGCATTAATTCAATTCAATTCAATTTACTTAGGTCCTTTATAAGGACCTAAAGATCTCAACTATTACGGACGTCATTGAAAGAAGTCAGGAGTATTTGAAGAAACTAAATTAACATTCAAACCATCTATCAATTAATCTACTGGACAATAGTGAGCACGCAAATACACTGGAAACGTCAACACATCTTAGAACTGCCACACCGCTTTTTTAATCCCTAATTAGACAAAGCCACACGAAATGTAACCAGTAAGATTACGCAATGTTATTTGTGTAAATTCAAATCATTTACTAAATGTTCTTCAAGACCATAGTATAAATTTGCAGATGATAAATGTTTTTAAAAAATAGTTGGGTGAAGAGGAATAGCACATTGTTGTAATTAGATATTTATGTACAGTATAATCTGGTAATAACATAATGTGCAATGTACATCGATTGAAATGAGAACAGTACCAAAGATGAACAGTCATTGGTCAGTGTTGTATTTGTAGTCGGCTAGCACGTACGGTGTTTAGCAAAAAGCATGAGTCGCAAAATGCCCTTTAAGGAAGCTTTGGGGAACTGAAGTGAGAGATGTGGATGCACGGGTACTATTAGTAGCAGTGTGTCAGATGAGAATATCCCCCCCTCCCCGCATGTGTTGGGACACGCTCATTTCGTAGTTAATTTTTTATTCTTAAATATTTATTAATACGACTACATCACTATTTTATTGTGAAAATTGTAGAGAACATTATTTGGGAATCCCAGGATAATTAAAACGATATATCCTCCCATAAAGATGTGCATTTTATTATTTTTTCTCTTAAAGTATTTTAAATATATTATATTATATTATTTCATTACGTTATATGTAAGTAGTTGATTGTGCTACATTTTTGTTTTTGATGAGGATCTCAGTCATTCTCGAGCTAAGGCAACGCAGTCCTTTAACTTCTCCCCTCAGACAGGTGTTTACAGAGGCGATTGGCCTTCGCCTTCCACTGCGTCAAGAAAAGTAGGGAAAGTCGAAGGGTCTGAAGGAATGCTGAACGTGGTCAACAATGCAACAACCACGAGGTGTACATATGTACGTCTTACGCGGGCTTTGAACTCTATGGTTTCAACTCCGGCCTCTTGTTAGAGGTTCCATGCTCCCACCACCGAGGCCGGTGAGCATTGTACATTTTTATTATTAAAGTTTTTGTGTTATTTTCTCTTTTATTTTTCAAAATAGCTTCTTTTTTAACACATAAGAAAATAAATTATTATTAAATAATATAATTAAGCGCTATTGCTGCCGTAAATCTGATTAACTTTATTCGAATAACTCCCTCTGTAAAACTGGATCTTTTGTGTCAAGGAAAAAAGGAATTACATAGAGAAAGAAATGTAAGCTTTAAAAGATCCTACTATGTTGCAAATACTCAAACCTTTGCCTCCAGATGCTGTTTAGAACAATTTTTAGTACTCACAAAAACGAAATACTGAGCAGTAAAGTACTCATTTTAAGACAGGCAAGTTCCTTGTTAAAAGTCCATACACGAACCTCCTTAAACGACAAGTACAAGAACTAGCCAGTTAACAGAACCAGGGCTGCTAGTTTCGAAACCCTCCACCAAATCCATTCCCGTGTGTGAAAGTGCATCTGTTTGTTTCATTGCAATAATGAAAATATGTATAACCCCTACACTTACCTACTTCACACGCGAACAGCCCCTGTTTAATGGTGGCTACTTCTGCAGGCACAAAATTGAATTTCAACTCGTTTATTGTGTACGCACAGTATTAGTACCCCCATAAAATTTGAATGCGAATAGCTACCGCGAGGGTAACAAATTTACGACGAAAAAACATTAATAATTTGAATTCGCCTCCTAACGTAGATGGCTTAACGTTACAGCCCGCGCTGCAACAAACTCGTTAACTCATTTCTTTTACATTAAACGGCTCTATTCATAGGAGGAGAGCGATAACTCGCGCGAGAGGCGATGGCGGAGGCGACGGGGGAGGCGTAGCAGATGCGAGCGCGCGGAATTTTTACGAGCGTTGAGAACGCGAGGGGCGAGGCGGCCGAGGCGGCCGAGGCGGGCCCCGCTCGGCCGAAGGGCCCTGGCCCGGGAGCGGGGGACCCCGAGCTTGCGAGGTGGACGGGGGCTGAGCAACATGTCGTCGTTGATGGCAATCTTCTTCTTCGCCTTCATCTTCTTCGTGTTCTTCTCCTCCTCCTCCTCCTCCTTCTTCTTCTTCGTCTTCTTCTTCTTCTTCATGTTCTTTGTCTTCTTCTTCGTCTTCTTCGTCTTCTTCGTTTTCTTCGTCTTCTTCGTCTTCTTCGTCTTCTTCGTCTTCTTCGTCTTCTTCGTCTTCTTCGTGTTCTTCGTCTTCTTCGTGTTCTTCGTCTTCTTCGTCGTCTTCGTCTTCTTCGTCTTCTTCTTCTTCTTCTTCTTCTTCTTCTTATTTATTATTTATTATTCATTATTCATTATTCATTATTCATTATTCGTTATTCGTTATTCGTTATTTGTTATTTATTTTTTATTTTTATTTTTATTTTTATTATTATTTTCTTCTTCTTCTCCACTCCCTCACTCCCATTGATCTTAAAGCCGCCTCAAAGTCATCTAGCCATCTTAAACAGGATCTTACTTTCTTTCTTCTTCCTTCGGGTTCTTTACAGAAGATAACTTTTTGCATTCTTTCTTCTTCCATTCGTGATACATGTCCGAGCCATTGTAGTATTCTGACCTTAATTTCTGTAACAATACCTGTTGTTTTATACATATTATCCAGCTCTAAACTACTCTTTATCCTCCAATGTCCATTTTCATTTGTGGGGCCAAAAATACATCTTAAAATTTTCCTTTCCCAGGACATCAGCACTAATTCAAGTCTATGCGTTAATGCCTAACACTCAGCACCATACTGTATTACAAGTCTTATTATGGTATTATACTCTTGGACCTTTAGGTATCTTCGTACATTTCCTTTTCTTGAGTATATATTGTAATGTCAGCAAGCCCCACGTTGGGCAAGCCGAATGTAATGTAGACGATAATGTAAACGGGGGAGGGCGCCAGGTTCAGCTCCTGAAATGTGGCTGGATGGAAGTGTTGGGAGGTCATGAATTAATACACCGAGTCATCTTATAATAAATTGAGGTTTATTCCTGGCACTATGAGCTGCCAGGGAAGTTACAGGTCGCTAAGGGCGACACAGGTTTCCTCTTATGTCTATCCTGTGAGCTCATTACTTTGATCACTAATGACTAATTCTCTTAAAGCTAACAAAATAAGGCTTAATTCTAATAATGCATGCAACCTTCTATCTACCATCTACAATCTGCGGGGCCTGAGCGCGGCCACTATTAATCTCTCGCCCTAAATGTCCTGCGAGGTGTCTCGCGTCATAGCTTTCACCGCTGGCTGTGTTGGATCCACGGGCTGGTCGTGCGGCGCCCTCGGATGCAGGGGCGGCGGGCAGTCCCAGGTCGCCGACCTCTCGTGGTGCGTCCCTCCTCAGCTGGCGGCGGGCAGTCCCAGGTCGCCGAATCGAGCAGGCTCAGTCGGTCGAGGGGCCACGGGCGCTGGCCGTAATGCAATGTGGGCTTATGAATGGGCCCGGCGTGAAAGGCGGCGGAGACAGACGGGCCTACGCGGAAGTAGCGCGGGATCCTGTGATCTCCCGCCCGAGTTTCCTCCGCGGCAAATCCACTAGTCGCGTTCAAATAAAATAAACTTCTACTCTGGGAACGTCTTTCCCTAGTCGCGTTCTGCTCGTGATTCTCTCTACTCCGGGAACGTCTTTCCCCAGTCGCGTTCCGATCCTTCTTATCTTTCCTCTGTGCATCTCGTGTTAAAGAAAACTCCCTTCCCCCTTCCCAAAACGTTTCTAAATCTGTAAATTTACCCCTTCCCTCATAGCGAAGCTTCCCATTGGCTGAGGGTAACTGCGTTTCAGCATTCTAATTTACCAACCAGGTTGCATTTTTCTTGTAATTTTCCAAAGATCGCTCTCTTTCTAACTCCGGCTTCCCTCCTCTCTCTCACTTCCTTTGTAAGCGGTCCCAGAAGCTTCTTGCAGCTGTCTGGACACGTGTTCACGCGGTAGCGTATTTTCATGGGCCATAAATGGTCGGCGGAGGCTAATCGGCAGCCTGCTACGGTTAATTTCTAAATAGCCCCTGTGGGGATCCGGGCGCCTTACCCGAGGCGCATGCCAAACGGGTGCGGGGGCGGGTATTGTTCGAAGGGGGGGTCGGCTGATGGCTAAAAGGGTCTCGTTCACGAAGCGTCATAAACGTGTCTTTTTCCTAATCGACACCCGTGTCAACCCTTTGGGACTTCGTGTTCCTTCCCCGGGCGCGCGGCAAAAAAAGGGGCGCGGGGGCGGGTATTGTTCGATGGGGTTTCGGCCGACGGCTCGGCCGGGTTTTACGAGGGGTAATAAACGTGTCCGCCTCTGATGGGGGCTGAGTGCGGTCGTGGGAGGAGTCTTCGTGACAAAGGCAGCGTCCCTTGACCTACTTTTGCCGCGATGGGAGCTATCTCTAGATGTAATAATTATGCTGATATTGGCGACGCCACAATAAAATTATTCTAATGTGATTGGTGACGCCACAATATCCTAGTATATAACTTGGTGTTCTGAAACACATATTGGCTGAGGTCATACGTGATTTTATTTTCATTTATATGTTTATGGAAGTAATGAGAGATTCCAAACGATAACCTATGTAAAAAATAAAAAAAAATACAGCAGGGAGGAAAAACAATTTTTATGTTAATGTATTGTTAGCTAAGTTTAGGCATTCTATTATTTCTGCACAATAGTGTTAAATATTTATTTATTTATTGTAATATTTTTCTGCAAGTATCTTACCAAACTCTTCATTGTGGGTCTTATCACGTACGAGGTATTCTATCATCAATACGTTGTAATTGTAAAGCTGAAATGTAATTGCAAAGATGATATACAAGGTTTTTATTTTCTATTTTAGGACCACAATTTCTAGTTTTCTTTGTAAATTGTCTTATCAAATTAAAGAATAAGCAAATTATGAATCATTGATACCAAAATGTAAAAATCACGAATTCCGTCATATAGGATGTCTATCATCAACGCCCATGTGTTGTGTTGGGTCGCGGTTTGGACGACACCTGGAAGCACTATGTTGAGGTCCAGCGCGACTTTGCGGTGTGCTCGCCTAGGGGAAAGTGTTCCAACGGGTTGTGGTAAGAAGACAGCGAGAGGTCCCGTGCTCGATTTTAGTAGGACAACGGTACCAAATGCAGTTGTTCTTACAAACACTTTTCCTCTAATATTTTTGAACAGAAGTTTTTTTTTCAATCTGAAAGTCGTTAACTGCTTGCATCCTTGCAACATCTTCTAAATTTCATTAAAATTCTTAGTAATTTATTTACGAAATATTTTTCTGCATGTGTGATGGTCCGCTGTAACTATTTTTTGTAAAGACGTAATAAATTATGAAATTCAATCACCATGTCTCCTTATTGAAAGGGCAACTTAGCATAAACCAGGCGACTCAGGTTCGATTCCTGATCAAGGTGAGACCTCTTTGAAAAATTTGAATTATTAAATAAATGAATTATTTAAAAAATTAATGTTAACGGGACCAAAGTAAACGAAATCGAGTATCACTGTTCGGAGGAGTTGCATATGAAACGCGCTGTTGAAAAATTATCTGCGTCCGTGGCAAAAGGGCGAAGGCTCTCAGGCCAGCACGCCGGCCGTTCGGTGGGCGTTGGGCGTACACCGACTGCATCCCGAGGTCAAATTTCTTCCTAAACCGTTTACCTACCTTTCAAAAAGAAGCCCGACTGCATCCCGTTTGGTTTCTCTCCGTATTGAAAGAATTGATTTCTACGTTTACCGTGATCTGCTTAGCATTATTTAAATTATAATTGATCCACTCCTGTCTGTTTTCAAAACAACATTTGCACGGACTTTTAGAGCCCTTCAAACGTCGGAAACTACTCTTAAAAGTTTGTGAAAACAAAACTTGAAACCTCTTATCACAAGCATCTCAACACACACAACTTCGAAGATTCTGCCATGTTCAACTGTGTTCGAGGTTTTCTCTGGATTTGTGCGGGAACATCCATTTGCGCTTCATATGAATGGGTACTTAAGAAACATTTTTAGTTGTTCCGAAACACGGAATGAACGAAAGGGGATGCAGTCGTGCTATCACAGATACAGATAAAGAAAATTGAAAGGGGATGAGCTTGAAAGCGGAAGTGATGGAAAACTGACCAGGAGATGCACTCTAACTATGCCTTCTCGGGAAACGAAAAATGAAAGGGAATTAGCTGGGAAGCGGGAGTGAGAGGAAAATGACAGCGGGATGCAGTCGGGATGTGCTTTCTTGGGCGACGAAAAGTGGAGTGGTTAGCTGGAGTGAAGAAAAACTGACCACGGGATGCCGTCGGGCGACGCCTTCTCGGGTAACAAGTGAGTAGAGATTAAATAGGTAGCGGGAGTGAGGGAAAACTGACCGCGGGCTGGAGTCGGGCGATTCCCACGTGCTTTTTAGGCGACGAAAAGGAGATTAGCTGGAGTGAAGGAAAATTGATCGCGGGATGCAGTTGGGCGACGCCTTCTCGGGTAACAAGTGAAACGGGATTAAATATGTAGCGGGAGTGAGGAAAAACTGACCGCGGGCTGCATTCGGGTAATTCCCGCGTGCGTCTTAGGCGACGAAAAGGGGATTAGCGGGAGTGAGGGAAAACTGACCGCTGGCTGCAGTCGGGCGAATCCCGCGTGCGTCTTAGTCGAGGAAACGGGGATTAGCTAAAGTAAAGGGAAAATGGCCGCGGGATGCAGTCAAGCGACGCCTTCTCGGGTAACAAGTGAGTAGAGATTAAATAGATAGCGGGAATGAGGGAAAACTGACCACTGGCTGCAGTCGGGCGATTCCCGTGCGTGTCTTAGGCGAGGAAACGGGGATTAGCTAAAGTAAAGGGAAAATGGCCGCGGGATGCAGTCAGGCGACGCCTTCTCGGGTAACAAGTGAGTAGAGATTAAATAGATAGCGGGAATGAGGGAAAACTGACCACTGGCTGCAGTCGGGCGATTCCCGCGTGCGTGTTAGGCGAGGAAACGGGGATTAGCTAAAGTAAAGGGAAAATGGCCGCGGGATGCACTCGGGCGACGCCTTCTCGGGTAACAAGTGAGTAGAGATTAAATAGCGGGAATGAGGGAAAACTGACCACTGGCTGCAGTCGGGCGGTTCCCGCGTGCGGGAATGGGGTGCGCGCGTCGTCGTAAAGGCGGCTTTTTCGTCGCGGCGGCGGCAGCGGCAGCGCGAGATTCGGGGGCGCGATACGCTTGTCGCCGCGGGCGCGCCCAGACGACGCTGCGCTCGCCTCGCCTCGCGTGCGAGTGTGCGTGCGAAAGGGCGGTCTGCGCGCGTTTCGTCGCGCTTTGCGGCACGCAGCCGGCGGATGCGGCTTGTTCCAGCGCTTCTTTTGCTCTCGCGCGGGAGTAACGACAGTTCGTGCGCTGCTTTCGTCAGGTGCGGCGCGCGTTGCGTGACCCGAGGCTCGAGGTGCGACCCGACGGCTCCGATTTCAGGGCGGAATCAGTGGCGTGGGGCGGTAGTGACGATTTCATTCGGTTTTATCTGTAATGTTTACTCCTTTTCCCTTAATTGTCTATTCTCGATAACAAGCAATGATCAAGAATAATTTAGTACGATGGGAATGATAATAGATTGGGAGATTAAAATGACAATTATCATACATTTGTAATAAGAATGATGAAGAAGGCGGTGCTGACAAGAGATTGAAAATATTGTCTTTATGTATAATGCAAACAGTTGCACATCGTGTAATACAGGAACACAAATTACGGACTCATTTCAGGATTTACTGCTTTACGAGAAATTCCAGCTTAAACAGTAATCAGATTACAACCAACAAGTAAATTATGTATACATATGTATATAAATGACTTAATATTCGTTTATTAGATTTGAAGGGATGAACATTCAAAATGATTATCAAAAATTGCTTACAATATATTACATCAAATGATTATACTAATGAATTGTTCTTGCCATATCAATAGGTGAGAGAGTACGCGGTGGCAATTTTGACCTCCCATTTCATGTCAGTTTACCACAGTGGTTATTTCCCATTCTATTCCAATATATATGTGATGTGGAAATGGAATGGTGGTAAATAAATGATAAAATATGAATGACGGATGCTATGAAAGTTCAGATTGAATACATAGTAGTATGCAAACCAATTGATGCTACAATGAAAACATGTCTTACGTGGAATTTGAACCCGGAGCCCTTGGTTCCACCTACACGCCTTCACTGTGCGCCACCGAGGCTCACTTAATGATATACGCATAATCAGCAGCTATTTGAAAATAAAATATCTTACTTTAGAATATAATATTTGATTAATGACTATGGTGATATGCATTAAAAACGTATCCTATGTTAACCTACATTGTTCTGATAATTGTACACGGAAAAGAAAAACGGTGTTGACTCCAAACGTTTACACACCTAGAAAGAGACAGTCGTAAATTTCCTTTTCATAAATTCTGCATTCTTTCCTTGCTTCGTACGGAAAGCTGAGAGGCAGTCTTCATCTAAAAATACCAGAGAGCTCGCGAACGACCGCTGTCGAGAGAATCTGCCACCAGAGAGGCCACCCGCTGTGAAGCGGAACGCCCCTCCCACCACCACCCCACTCACACACACACACACACACACTCACTCACTCCCTCAGTCACCCTCGCCATCACCCGCGCCCTCGCCGCACCCGCACCACTCTTTCGCCCCCTCTACGTCGCCCCGGTCTTCATGTGTCGCCGCCTTGTTGAGTTTATGACTTCACCGCATTGCGTCGCTTTCGGACCACCTCCGCATTACCCCGCTCAGCATCTCTTTCCTCCCTTCACTTCGCTGCAACTCGTATGTCGTCCAAGCCCCGACCTTCGGGCACTTCCGCTGCAGTTGCCGTCGGCACCATCACCCGCGCCTCGACCCTGCCTCCGCTCCCAAAGGCCTATCCTACTTCACATTGCCCCTCCTGCCCTCCCCCTTGCTTTTTCCTATCTCCCCCTCTTCACATCGCCTCTCGCTCACACCATTCCCCCCCTCCGCCGTCTTCCAGCGGTTCCTCGCTCTCACTCATCGCCCACACCACCCCGCCATCACCATCACCCCCTTCCTCTCACCATCACCATCACCATCACATTGCCCTCCCGCACTCACCATAACTTCCAACCACACCATCAACCCCTGCCCTCACCATCGCCCCCTCCCGCTGCTCTCGCCATTGCCCTCACCATCACCACCACCCTCACTATTGCTCCCCCCCCTGTACCCGTGCCCCCATGTATCACCTCTCCTCTGCCGACCAAATCGTGCCCCTTCTCCGCATCCACTCATTTCAACCAAGTCCCTTTCCCCGATCTCAGATTGTCATCCTACTAAACCTCACTGTCGCCTTAAACGCCTTGCTCTCTCTCGCTCTCTCTCTTTCTCTTTCTCTCTCTCTTTCTCTCTCTCTTTCTCTCTCTCTCTTTCTCTCTCTCTCTTTCTCTCTCTCTCTTTCTCTCTCTCTTTCTCTCTCTCTTTCTCTCTCTCTTTCTCTCTTTCTTCCTCTCTCTTTCTTTCTCTCTTTCTTCCTCTCTCTCTTTCTTCCTCTCTCTCTTCCTCTCTCTCTTTCTCTCTCTCTTTCTTTTTCTTTCTTTCTTTTTCTTTCTCTCTCTCTTTCTCTCTCTCTTTCTCTCTCTCTTTCTTTCTCTTTCTCTCTCTCTTTCTTTCTCTTTCTCTCTCTCTTTCTTTCTCTTTCTCTCTCTCTTTCTTTCTCTTTCTCTCTCTCTTTCTTTCTCTTTATCTCTCTCTTTCTCTCTTTCTTCCTCTCTCTCTTTCTTTCTCTCTCTCTTTCCTTCTATCTCTCTTTCTTTCTCTCTCTCTTTCTTTCTCTCTCTTTCTTTCTCCTTCTTCTTCTTCTTCTTCCATTGCCCCCGCAACAGCACTAGTCGCCGTTTGCACCACCTCCCACTTCGTCGCCACATCCGTCAACCAAGCCACCTTCGTCGCCCTTGCCTCCGTCGTCCCTGCCATCGCCGCGTCGTCGCCCGCTCATTAACTGGTAACATGCGGCCGTCGCTCTCGTGTGTCGGCCTCCATTCTCCATTAATTCGCTTTTATTAACGCCCGCGGATTTTTACGCGCCCATGTACTGGAAATAAACCAATAATTCTCCGTTAGCGCCCTCTCCCGGCGCGTCGTCTCGGAGAAATATGCGTCCTGCGCCGGGGGCGCCGGCGACAAGGGCGCGCCAGGCGGCGAACGTGGCGGCAGTTTTCGGTTCCGGTCACTAAATAAACAGAAAACGACGACTGGAGATGCGGGGGCTCTTGAGTCAAATGCTTTGTCTCGTCGAGCCATCGAGAGTTATCGCTTGTACTTCAGTAAAGTACGTGGTGAAGTTTGTTATAATTTTCGTGTGTTTTTTTTACTAAATGGCGGTACTTTGGCACGCATGTGTAATAGTATTTCCGAAAATATAGAAACACGTCGATAGATTGAAGAAACGAGCATTAGGCATAGAATTGCAACAATATACTGGCCATTTTTGACGCTATCACACCATAACACCGGGAAACGTCATAATAGATAATTTTCAGCTACTGTGTAAAAAATGCTCAGTAGCCCTTCCTTCAAGGCTTGCTGTCACTTAACATCATCCGTGTCGTAATCACGATTGTTATACACTGAGTATGAGATTTCGGTCGGTGAGCGCAATACGACACTGTGCCGACTAACACGATCAAATAATTGCATTCTTCAGTCAAAATATTATCAAGCATTATTTTTGGATTTTACATAGTTACTTGGCATTTCACGAAATCATAGACACTTTTCACGTGGCTGGAGACTGAATAATTTTCTTTGAACTACTGCGCGCATTGGAAGTTAGTATTAAAGAAGTGTATATTAATGATGTACGAAATGTTTAAAATAAATTACAAATTGATTATTTTTTCAAAGTTCTGAAGATCATCGAAACTGACACGCTTATATTTGATACAATTCGATTGAAATATTCGAAAACAATTTTGTGATAAAAAACCTATATATTAAAAATCGTAATATTCAAGAACCAATTGCTTTGAACCAAAAACTCTTGATTACATAATGAATGGGTAGGAGGGATACCGTTCTGATACGTCTTTTACGTCGTTAATATTTACATTATGGGAGCTTTTTGTACATTATTGCATTTGTGAAAAGAAGAGCTTCAAATAATTTCTTATGAAGTTTTTTGAAAACTCAAAATATTTGTGAAAATGAGCTTGAAATTGTCCAATTTCAAAAATGCTCAAACGACATTTCTCGAAAACTTCTCAAAATTTGTCAATAGAAATTTGCAAATTTTACTCTTCTGAAATATTCTTAAAGTCGTATTTCAGTCGTACTATTAGGGGACTGAAAAAATGAGAAAATGTGACAATGTCTTTTATCCGATTATAGATCTCAACAGGAAATAGGGTAGAGAAGCACCTAAAAGCTAGACCAGACTAAAGAGTTAAGGAAACTAGAACGATATATTTTGTGCCATTTTGAAGGGTCAACATTTTATTTTAAAATTTGTTGTGATACTGCCGTTTAGATATATAAGCTCATTTACGACTAGTTAGTTTTGCCATTTTCACATCGGTTTCACTTGCCATTTTCACATCGGCGAAAGTAGCTATTATACCACATACACCGGAAATACGAAACCACATCTTTTACGTATTATAATATTCGCAGCTATCTCAAGTTGAAACCTCAACTTATCTTGTAATATTAAATATTCCGACTTTGTGGCTCGAAGCTCAATACTGCAAACTTCTGTCAAGAGAAAGACGAGCTCTTGAATTGGTCGTATTCTTGAATTTTGTAGATTACACAGTTCAATCCCAGCGATAAAAACGTTTCAAATCATTATTAGCAACGAAACATTCATTATATCTTAAGATTGTCAGCAAGTGATTCAATTCTTCAGATTGAAAAGGTGGCTTTTCATTTTCATGACACGTACGTGTGGTTAACTTACCAAAACAACTATACATTAACTTGAAATATATGATAGTCATGTTCATAATATATTAAAATGAAAATTATATTAAATTCCGTTTCAATAATAATTAAGACAATCCAGTTGTCCGATATATTTTCAGTATGTATAATCTACAAGTTCGAAAAGTAGATAGACATAGATAGATTATTGGCATTAATACTCCACGAAATTATTAGGAGTCTGTGAATCCACTACGTTCGTGCATGAAATGATCTTTGTTCGTACATTTAATGTGAAGGGGGTAAATATCCTTGAAGATACCCATAAATATCACTTGACTACAGATTTTGTGGAAAGACAATTGTCAAAAGTAGATCAATTATTCTGAAATTGCTATTTGGAACTTATGGAAGAAAACCTAAGTTGATGTAGCAAGGATAAATGATGTGATGAGTGATAGAATGATAAATCCAGAACGGTTCTTATTGTGCAAATGATGTGTTCAACTGTCAACCAAACCTTATTAAAAGCTTGGTACTGAACAAGTGTCGTAAACGATTTCTGTACGGAACAAATCAAACTATCTCCCTGTAACCACACTGCAGTTGTTTAACTTCCTTCTGATTTTGGCACCGTACGCATTACTACGACCTTGGTCGATCATCAGTCAATAATTAGGTGCCAATCCTTCTGTGCGCCTGGGTCCGGCCGTCACCCTCGCCACAGATTTATCTCTGCTAATGGCGGACACACGCTCTGCGCCGTCACCGCCTGGCAGTGTAAAACATGCGAAGAGGAAAGCGAGCGGAGACGTAGGCTGTGATTGGTCGAGGACACGTGAAGCGTTGTAGTTTTTAGAGTAGTACTACTTTTGAATCGCAAACAACACTCTAACACACTCTTTGTCCTGGAGAAGTGAGTGTTACTTTTTGGTGTCTTATGTCCCACGCATTGCGACAACGCCAATAATATCTTCCAAAGATTGCTCGCGTGCGCAAAAGAATGAGTATTGAATGTTACATATCGCCATATATAAATATCGGTAAAACATGTTTATAACGATACAGGGACAACATCTATATGAAACGCAATGTTTATACTTTAAAACAAAAGACAACTTTTAGATAAACGTGTGTGGTTATTCTAAATATACGCTTGTAATGCACCTCACTTTCCTGAATCACTCTCCTTATGAAGTCTCCCAACACTCTCTCATTGTTTTGTCATTGCCATCGACGTTCAAAGGCCATCTTTTCCTTATGGAGATAAAATTAAATGAGAAGAAATAACATATTTCCTCTGTGATACGTTCATTGCATGCAAATGTTTAAGATAATCACATACCTGCTTTGCGACAATAAGCTAATTCCACATATATTCTAGCCACAAAATCAAACTTTTCAGCGTAATGGCAATATTCTGAACTTTTCAAACATGTGGAAAAAAGGAAAACACAATTTAATGCGGATATTAAAGGTCAGATTATGTTTTACTTAGTGTAATCACTGTAACTGTCAATTGATTGGAACTTTCATCATAACATATCATTCTTAGGGCATACAAAGAGTCAGATACAGATATGAAATAAATTACATATTTTTACATACTTTGCGAATAGAGAACGTGATATTGAGAAAGTGATGAACTGTAATAAGTATTCACGTCTTATAATTTTGTCCCCACAAAATTTGATGTCTAAAATTCACATTTTTGTCCGCGCAAAATGATATTTTATGGAAGGAGAGATTCGCCGGTTTTTGCATCACTTGTTATTAAATTGGACTTTCTGGGCCCAATTCTAGCAGTGTGTGTCTTCGTCTTGAATTCGCGCTTCACCGCTAATAGCAACATTCCGGCTAGGCAAACGGTTCAAACAACGACAGCGATGGTATAAGGTAGAGGATCAGAAAAACAAGCAATGAAATGCTACTGTGCTTCTCACCTGCGACTCCCAGATGTCGAAGCGAACAGCGCCTCAGTCGCGTGTTCTCTCCAGCGCTGGCCGCGTAGGGCCCTGGGGCGAGACGCCACGCCAAGCTGCACGGCGCGATCGCCGCGAACGACACATAAAACGCGCACCCGAATTAAATCAGTTACACGGCGCGCCCTGGCTCACGCGCGGGGCCAACACAACGCAACCGGCGAACAGGTGTTGGCGTCAACCTGCGAACTGACGGAGACGGCAACTGACGAACAGGCGGTGATGGCTACCGGCGAACTGACGGTGACGGCAACCGACGAACAGACAATAGTGGCAACCCCCGAACAGACGGTGACGACAACCGGTGAAGAAGGTCCCAAAAGTGGTTTTAGGTCCTTTCGAGGCCGTCCTTATATTACGTAAATCTTTGGAGTATTTTCAATAACCCCTTCCTCTCTGTAACGCGCGCTTGCATTCCCATCTAATAATTACGTAACGATTGCGGCAATTCCCCTTCCCTATTACAAGTAAAAATTAATTATAAAGCAGAAACGAGTTGTATTAATTGAATTTGTATTATATATTATAATGTATGATAATTAACGTGAGAATTAGTTGGCAGTGCGGATTGCACATAACAATAAGGTTGGAAACAATGTTGTGCACACGCCACCGGGGATGACGCATAACCTCCGAGTATACTACTGTGCCAACTTAATTGAATTCTAGGATATACTATACGAGTAGACCAATTTTTAATATTTTCTTCTGAATCTAAATATTTCGTCAATATAACATTGATGAAAAATATTTTCATTAATTGTAACAATTTATACAATGCAACTTCTTGAATTTTTTATATATTTATTGTAATTTGTAAATATGTTAATGTTTAAGCATAAGATTTAAAAAGGAGGTATTTCAACAAAAGTTAAAATTGTAAAAAAAATCAATATTACGTAACCCAAATCGAATACCCGCCTCCCGTACGTAACGCAGTTCAACGCTGCCTCATACCCCCTCCTCCTCCCCCCTGTTCAGCGTTACGTAAATCATGGACTACCCCTAGAAGGATAATGCTAGTAGGAGGAGAAATGGAGCTGACACAGGATACGGTTGTAAAGAAGCAGCGAAGATTTTAATCGTGAAGATGATATTGCAGATGGTATTTACGGAGGAGATTGTTGAGGTGAAGATCCAAATATCCCAGAGGACGGTAGTGCTAATTACTAGAAGTCGGATACATGGACGTGACAAGAGAAATAGTCCAAGCAGGAGAGAAGGGCGCCTTCCCACGTCGCCACGGCGCCGCGCATCCTTCAAGCAGCAGAGCCCTTCCAACGCCGCCACCGCCGCAGCCACGGCCGCACCGCCGCCCGCCGTGGAAGGAGGTGGTTTCTGCCGGGGTAGGTTTCGCCGACCCTCCGGCGACGACGAACAAAGGGACCGGAGCAGGTAGAACGCTGCGGCTGTGGCGCAGTGGGAAGGCTCCCATTTAAAGCTGTATTCTGCTAGCATTGGCGTGTACCCCCTCCTCCGCTTCGCGTGGCGGGAGTTCGGCGACGCTTGGCGCAGCAGCGCACGCCCGCTGCACGTGGGAAGGCCTCCATTCAAACCAATGCTCTGCTACGCGCCGCACTGCTCGGAAGCGCACCGCCGTCGCGACGTGCGAAGGGGCTCTAAGGGCGCCTTCCCACGTCGCCACGGCGTTCGCGCTTCCATCAAACAGCAGAGCCCTTCTCACGCAGCCACCACCGCAGCCACCACCGCAGCCACGGCCGCACCGCCGCCCGCCGTGGAAGGGGGTGGGTTCTGCAGGGGTAGGTTTCGCCGACCCTCCGGCGACGACGAACAAAGGGACCGGAGCAGGTAGAACGCTGCGGCTGTGGCGCAGTGGGAAGGCTCCCATTTAAAGCTGTGTACTGCTAGTAGGTGGCGCGTACACCCTCCTCCGCTTCGCGTGGCTGGAGTTCGGCGTCGGCTGCCGCAGCAGTCGCCACCCGCTGCACGTGGGAAGGCCTCCATTCAAACCAATGCTCTGCTACGAGCCGCGCTGCTCGGAAGCGCACCGCCGTCGCGACGTGGGAAGGGGCTCAAAAGGGGATGGAGCAGAGTTTAGAGTTGGGGCTGATTCATAGTGGTCGAGTAGGGGGGCAGGGTGGAGAAGGTGGAACAGTGGAGAAGCAAGCCTCGGAGAAGGCCGGGGCAGTGCGTTGAGGTGGCGGCCGCCGCCCGCGGGCACAGGCTGGTCGGCGCGAGACCGCGCGAAGGCGGGATTCAATAAAGCGAGCGCAGCGAACTGGTGGAGCCCGCGGGGCCGACGGAAGCCGCAGCTGCTGCCGCGGAGCAGCCTCCGCGGCCGCACAGTGGCCCAAGGCGCCGCCTCCGAGACGCACGAAGTGGTCACACGCAGTCCGTTCATTCGGTTCGAGATCTCCATCAAGACAAGCTACAAGAAATGAACAGATGAATTGTTTTCCTACAGATACATGAATTGTTTTCTCAAAAATACTTGTACTGAAGTTTTCTGAATCTAAGTGGCTAAACAAAGTACATTTTCACTTCAGCGTTCAGAAGTATTCTTCCAACGGATTGGTTTGAAGTGAGAAAATAGTGTCACATTTAATTATGGCGTGAATGGTTTATGGTGAATCTTTTTTTTTTTTTTACAAAGAAGTAGAACTGAAAAATGTGTTTACAGACCAGTTCCAATTAGTGAATTATGACCGTTTGAAATAAAATAAAACAGAAAGGTCTACTTTCTATTCTGTACGCACATGCGTTATCAAAACGTATACTTGACTAAAATAGTTTCCTGTCTGAAAGAAAATTGTGTTTATTCTGCCTACCAATATCATTGTCAATCTACTCAGCAGTATCTACCATCACAACACTATCATTGCCCCTATCACCGCTTTTTCTATTGCCGCCGCAGCTGTCACCGCTGCGAATGTTGTCCTCGCCGCCGATATTGCCTAAGTCATCACCACATCCAGCACCATCATCAATACGACCACAATCACCAACTCTAAAAACTCCAATCCATCACCACCTCCGCCCATCAACTATTCCATCGCCAATACCACCACCACCCCACCAATTCCATCACACCACCAACTCCACCGCCAGCACCAGAAACTCCACCACCAGCACTAGAAACTCCACCACCAGCACCATAAATTCCACCACCACTACCACCACCACCACCAACAACAACAACAACAACAACAACAACAACAACTCCACCTCCTCCACCAGCTCCACCTCCATCACCAACTCCACCACCATCACCACCAACTTCACCAACGTCACCACCAACTCCACCACCACTACCACCACCACTAACTCCACCTCCTCCACCAGCTCCACCTCCATCACCAGCTCCACCTCCATCACCAGCTCCACCACCATCACCACCAACTCCACCAACGTCACCACCAACTCCACCACCATCACCACCAACTCCACCCCTATCACCACCAACTCCACCAAAGTCACCACCAACTCCACAACCACTACCACCACCTCCTCCACTACCACCACTATCGCCATCTCCTCCACTACCTTAGCCGCCAGCGCCTTCGCCTTGACTTCATCCAACGCCAACACTGCAGCCGCCGCTGCCATCAACAGTACCACCGCCACTTGTACGACCACAATCGTTGCTTCCCCCTCCGTGCCCGAGGCTCGCGCGCCGCGCCCAAAACCCGCTCCCGCTCCCGCTCCCGCGCCTCAGCTCCATCTCGCCACCGCCTCCGCCTCAGCCGCCGCCGCCGCCGCCTGCGCCCGGCCGCGGGGCGCTGAGCATTTGCATGCCATTAGAATGCTGTATTGATATCTATTAATGTTATTACCACCCTTCCCTAAGTACGCTCATTCGTTTTATGTTGTGAAAAGTGTTATACGGCACCTAATTATATGCCCGATTTCGTGTCTGTGGCTACCGTTTGGCACCCACAGAAATACAGGAATTAATATTCCTTGTTGTGTGCGTGTCGATTTGGTCGCGGGTTCTCGTGCTGGAGGTCAACGGGGAAAACGTTTGAAGAAGTCAAATATGGAGTTATGATGGGGGCGACAGGCCAAAAAATTGGAAGGAAAACCATCATATCTCAATGTACTGTATATATTCCCGCTTCGTTTATTGAAAGGTCCATCACATCGTATCTTTGTTTCTACGTTAGTGTTTAGCGTCTTCGTCATCATAAGAATTGTCCTTTCAAGATGTTATTAGTTTATGATTTATGTGGTTAACTTCTTCAAACACTCTTTCCTTTTCCTCGTTTAATTTTTCTGAAAAATTTTGCGAGATAATTTGAGTGGTGATATTCCTCCAAATCTTAATAGTCATATTCCATCATCTGAATAGTAATATTGGTTCAAAATTCCTTGAACTCATCTTATTGTACTCAGTAGTTATAGGACAATGTCACAGCGATTGCCACTGATATACGAGGGCGAATCAAAATGTAAGGTAACTAGAGCTCTCTTGGAAACAATCTGTTCCGTTGATACGTATATGGGTAAATAAGAAGTACTCAATACTTCTCAAAATAGTCATCTTCCAAACATAACCTTTGTATTATCGTAAAAGTAATTAGAAAATGTAATTATCATTCGAAATAAAAAAATACAAATATCTAAATTCTTTCGAAAGAGGGGGGAAAATGTTCATCTACAATTATTATGACTACCATAATCATATACGATTGTTTATGCGTGAATTATATTCTGCTAGACTCAGAAATCAGGCTTGGAGTTGAGCTCTTTACGTGACACCCGTCTTGTGGGTGACTGCAGAAAAGACATTCCACGAAACATAAAACCAACTGCATGCGAATGTGTGTAGTACTGCGTGCAGTGTGGCATTTCAAACTGCCCTTTCTCACACAGAAAAATATATATATTCTCCTTTCACAGCCGGTGCAGTTTTACGTCTTCCTTCCCTCGCGTCAGCTGGCAAGAACCGTTTTGGGGCAGGAAATATTGCTTGGCACACGCGCGCATCGCGGTCTTAAACGTCGGGCCATCGTGTGCCTCGGCTGCCCGCACTCGTCCAGCGTCGGGTTAACGCATCGCCCGGAGAAACGCGCCGTGACGCGTGAGATGGCGGGTGATAGCGCCGGGTATATTATTTTCTTGATTGCGGCGGGCGAACGGCGACGCACTCTCTCGGGCTGCCTTTTGCAGACAACGCAGCCACTGCCGCCTCCTTTCTGGGAGCGCCCGACGGCGACGTCCGCGGCAGGACTCGTCTTTTCGTTGGTCTGCTCTTTGACGTCCGTTTTCTTTTCTAAAGGTTGGAGGTCCTTTAAGCAAGGAATTGTATTGGGGACGAACTGTATGAAGCAAGTCTAATCAAATTGCATCGTATGGAAGCGTTCTTTAAGTCGTTTATTTATCTTCACTTTCCTTCATATATATATTTCTTTCCCTTCCCCCTTTTCTTGTTTACACTTCAAATCATTACTTTGTTCTTTTCATTCTTTCATTGGACCGTTTCTCCTTTCCATTTTTTCGCAGTTTCTTATGACACCGATTTTGTAGTTTTTCCATTTATTTGTTGAATCATTTGATTTTTTTCAACTCATTATTCGGGAATAAATGTCTCTATTTAGTTGCAGAGAGTTTGCACTATTGAGTTGCATGTTCTCCGTAATGGCGGAGACTTCAAACATTATATTTGGAAAGTCATGAATGTCATTGTATTCTACGTTTAAATGCCTATTATCCATTAACTTGATTTTTTTTCAAATACACATCATGAAGTGGATGAAACGGATATTACATCAAAAACAGTTCCTTGAAAAAAAGGTTTACTTATCAGAAATCTTAGTTTATCGTAAATTGAAACATGTTATAAAAATGTGTTACAGCTACAATTTTTTTCTGTGAATAAATTAAATACACAGGTTTTACTTTCAATACTATTTAATTAGAATATTTTTGTTGAATTGTGTTGTGTTACAATTCATTCCCTCTCATTCTTGCCAATTGAAAGACCTTGTGAGACTGGTAATTTCTCCATTCACACAAAGGGAAAAAGAAGCATTCGTTTCCACGTCCGGGTGCTAGGAACAGTAGCAAAGTAATCCAGAGACCGGTGTTGATTCTCGTAGGCTCTGATTGACGCAGTCTCGGCGAACGGTCCGCCGCTCGCCAGGCACAGCAAGATCGCCCCGCGCGGCACGCCCTCGTCGAGCGATTTGGGAGCGAAAGCCACCGCCATCGCGGCCGACGCCTCCGCCCCGCCACCGCAGCCGCCGCAGCCGCCGTTGCCTCCGCCGCCTCCGCCGCCTCCGCCGCCTTCGCCGCCTCCGCCGCCTCCGCCGCCGCCGTCACCACCACCACCACGACCGCCGCCGCCGTCGTCGCCACCACCGCCACCACCACCACCACTACCATCACAACAACCACCACCACTACCATCACAACAATCACCACCACCACCAACGCCGCCGCCACCACCAACGCCGCCGCCGCCACCGCCGCCGACTACGCCGACGCTGCCGCCACCACCGCCACAACCACCACCACCACAACCACCACCACCACCACCACCACTACCGGTACCACCGCTATCACCGCCTCTGCCGCCGCCGCTGCCACCACCACCGTCGTTGCCGCTGTCGCCGCCGCCGGAGTAGAGCCGCCCCATCCCCCGCTTCCGCTCCCGCCCCCGCTCCCGCCCCCGCCCCCGCCCCCGCCCCCGCCGCCGCAGGTGATCTTTCAAGTCGAGGCCTTTGCCCAAGTCGCGCCTCCGCCTGCCCCGCCTCCACGGTGCAAGCACAGCCGCAGTTGTTGCGCTATTGTACAATTTTACGACGCCAGCCTCACTCCAGTCTCTTTCGTCCGCTCATAGCCAGCGCGGAGGGCAGCGTGTTCGACAGTCGGCCAGTCACTGCCAGGAGCTATTGATACACTACCTATGACATTACTTTGCCAAGAAATCAGTCATTGCTATAATAAGTAGAACTAAATGACATGATATGTAATGTTGATATGAACGTTGAATCAGTTTATTTCTGCTTATTAAAGAGTGAATGCTTGGTCGGATTCGTAAGTCTGAGGTTTAAAAGATACACAGCAATCAAACTATAATTTCTATTTTTCATAAATCAAAATACATTTTTAAATAAAACTATAATATCGAAACATACACTTTCTTTCTAAAATTGAGTAAAACCAAAAGAATTGTTAAACTCTTATCGTGTTAATTTTCTATTTAAAATCCCCGAGGAATTGTCTTGGACGGATGCGAAAACAATACACAATATCCTCTTGGACATTCGAATTTATGGCACGTACGTTCACGAGTACATTACACCCAAGTGGGAAAACGTCCAAACAAAGAACAAGTTGCTAATGGAAAGTCGCTATAAATACGTCAGGAGTCGACAGTTGTATGTTCCACGAGAAAGAACGCGGACCAGAAGGCTGTCCTCCGCCCTCCTCACTGCAGGAGCCGTCGCATGGCGACAGGGCGACAGCGAGAGACGGGAAGAAACCTCTCACATTCCCACCCGCTCACTAAATTCAATCATAATATTTTCCCGTCACAGTTCACATAAACGGATCTCTCAATTTACTGAAGTGAATTCGGTAAGAATAAGTTTGTTTCCTGGCTAGAGAAATTGAGAGAAAAAGTTGGATACTAACACTTGCTCCTCTTTCCCATTCCAGTACTTTTGAAAAATATGTTTCTAACCTGGGGTAACTGAGGTAGCTTTGGTTACGATAACTGTGTTTGATTTCTCTTTCTTTCTCCAAACAGTGAATGTGCATCTGGGGTATCGAGGAACTTCCGTTCCAATTTAACATACATACTTTATTACATAAGGTGAAAATTGTATAATGCGGTAGACACAATACTCAATGCACAATAAAAATATTATTGTTCACGATATACGTTAAAATATAAAATAAACGATTGATTTTTTTTGCATTCATTTGTTCCTATATGAAAAGAATATTGAACTAAAATCTTAATTTTTTCTGGAAATCATTTTCCATGTAATATTAACAACAACCAATATGTAATTTCATTAATGGCGAAATATTTTTGATATCTTAAAAAGTGTTTCAAGAACACAATTCCCTCACTTTAAGGTTTGCTTATTCATACATCTATCAGTCATTGAAGTAGTGAAGTATATTTTGCAAAATGTAAAATAATATATACATAAAATATAAAATAAATATACATTTAAAATTATTTCGGAGTAAGAATATAAGATCTTGAGCCACAACACTTACATATATGACGCAAAAGGTAAAACAGATTAAGAACGACATTCCAACGACGAAATATTCCTAAATGTCATCTCTTCTTAGGTTTTCCCCCTAGCGGGTCTGAGAAATTGCGCGGACGAAACAGAAGTCTTCTAAGTTCAGAGCCGTCAGCGCCTGAAGAGGCGTTATTTACTCAGCAAGAAAATTCAGAAATGGCAATTAATTTTCGACTTTCCCCGGCCCGTGGGCAAATCCTGAGCAGGTTCCTTGTTTGGCCAACGCTTTCTCAGCGTCCGGCGGCGGGGCGGCGTGCTCTGCGTGAAATGACAGTCATTCTTCACGGCGGAGAAACCGATATCCTTCCTGTGCGGGGCCGCTGGCGCCGCGGCTGCCCCGGAACATTACGAGCAGGCGGCGGTGCCAACTGCTGCTCGAAAACCCTAAATCAGCGACGAAAACTTGAAGCGTAAAAAGTTTAATTTCGTATGTTTCTGAGTGTTCAGTGAAAAGGTGCTGACATATTGAATGTGGTCTGGGGAAATTCTTTTAGATTTTTTTACGTTCTGAAAACTGTTGCAATACAATCCAACTGTAAATATGGTTCAAACTGCGGAAATAAGACACTTCGAAAATTTAAATAATAAAAAATAAGCCCTTTCATTTTGTTCGTCATCTTTTGTAGTCATCTTTTTGTTCATCGTTAAAAAACGTTTCTCATTAACTGAATGATTCTGTTTGTAAGTGTTGTTGTTTTGGTCTTAGAAATAGTTGTATTGAAGATTTTATGATTATTATTTCTAGTTGTTCACTCAATAATGTTCCATTCATGATTTAAAAACTTTTTATCGTCTTCTGTTTAGAGAAAATAGGTGTAATTAGCATTATACTTATTATTTAATTAGTAATTGTTGAAGTAAAGTATTATGGTAATTGCCAGTGAAAAAGATGTAGAATAGTATTATAGTAACCAGCTAGAGTAATTCTATGTTGGTTTTCAAGATTCCAAAATAATGGCGTTCAAGTATCGCAACAATTTATGCGTTAAAGTAGGTGCGCTATTGAACGAAGGAAGAATTTCATTAACATTCCGGCGGTTTTAATATTACAAAAATCACAAAAAATACATTGATTGTGTCATAACAAGGCCTCTGACCGGAAAGTCCTAGGGTTCGAGTCCTGACAGTGGCAGGATTTTCGACACTAGCTTGTCAGCTGGATTCAATTCAGCCGCTGTCTGGAGAAGTATTTTAGCGGCCAACTGCTCTGATCGGTAGGTAGGTATCTTTCCGTGGTTTCTCCGATCAGCACCCGGCGAATGCCAGAGTAGAATTCTAACGGACTAATTGTGGCGTCTTTGCCGGGGCAAATAATTACAGACGTGAACGGCTTGTAAATATTTAGTATTTATTAGAAATAAGATATTCCGACACCATAACACTATATACAATATTTACAATTGAAGTTAACCGTTACAAGAAGGAACTTTCCCTGGTTACCACCACCGCTGGCCCGATAATTAATTACCATCCCCGGTGTGATGCACCAGTACCTTACGCGAGCATACATGCGAGTATGCCGCACCTGCTGTCACGACGTAGCACGCCGGCTTCGATTCCCCGCCTCGGTAGCCTATGCATTACCATGCAACGCCGCGCACAACCCTCACGACGCCCTACCGACGCGCTCACCTCTGAAGAATCATAAGAATAGAAGACTGCTTTCAAATCGGTTTCTGCTTATATACCCTCCGGCAAGTTTGACGGAAGCGCGTCACCCGCAGTGTCTGCCAGCGCTCCTCCGCCGGATTTGGGGTTTCCAAACCTGCCTCCACGACCCGCATTCCTATGTGCAGCCCCGCGTCACTTCCGCCAGGGCTGTCCACATGGCTACTATAGTGCGTTTGTACTGGCGACAGATATGACGCCACAAACTCCTCTATACCCCCCCCCCCGGGAATTTTCGTCGCAGTTGCAATCAACACAGAAGGAAAATTCCACAAGTGTGAAAGTCCTAGGCCGATCGGCTCACATTATATACAACTGCGCCTGACTTGGCTAATTACACAGATAAAGAAAACAAACAGAGAAGGCCCTACTAACCTACCCCATTGACATATTTTTACTCTACATTGTACATTGTACTTGAAATATTGAAAATCTTGCCGTACGGTCGGTCCCTCTTATGCATTGTTAAGAATTTTCAGCCTGGTGTGGTAACCTCAAATAACCATAGTATGTTCCTTTTCCTTTTACAACCCAATTCTTGAATTAATTTTGTACAATACACCCACTACCAAAATGACACATACAATATCACCAATATAGCCACAAACATTACATCAATAAACATTCAAAATCATATACAGTTCTATACACACAAACTGACACACTGAATTACAAAACCCTATACAGTGATAAATGCACAAAAACAACAACAATAAACTAACATTTACCGTTTTACATTTAAAACCACATACAGTGTTACACTTAAAATGAAACAAATAAACAATTTTTACATTTCTCTCTTGAAGGATTGTACAAGTTTTCTTCTTGCCAGAATGAATATAAATGAATACAAAAGTTCCTGATATTTGCTGGAAACTATTCTTTCGAAGGCTTCTTGGGAAAAGTTTACTCAATCTTGACACAACACAACAAACATCACATTCACCTATACATCATTCTTCTTGCACTATTTGTTTTGCACTGTGTTCCAGTGTTTTCGGCGCACACGTATCGGCATTGCCGGGTGCAGTGTGCCCCTCTGCAACTTCGGACACTGTCTGGCGCTCATTTTCAAACACCCTACTGAGAATGTCCGCATTTACGTTTAATATCCCTTTCCTATGGCTTATGATAATGTTGTAATGCTGAATCGCCAGAGACAACCTAAGCAATCTAGGATTATTCCCAGCATTCTGTTGTAACCAGACTAACGGGTTATGATCCGTTTCTATCTTTAGCAAAACATTACCGTCTAAATAGTAACGCAACTTCCCTAGACCCCAAATTAAAGCAGCACACTCCTTCTCCGTGGTGCTCCATTTTAATTCCCCGTCTGAGAATTTTTTACTGAGAAAAAGAATCGGATTTTCATTTCCTTCCTGATCTAACTGTGATAACACAATGGCTGCTCCCCTAAGTGCCGCATCACATTGCAGTAAAAATGGCTTACTAAAATCAGGTGCATGTGTGACTGCCCCCTGACACAGTGCTTCGCGAAGCTGTATAAACGAGTTTTCGCACTCTTCCGACCACCGGATTTTGCCTTGCCTATGTGTTCCCCTCAATAGATCAGTGAGCGCCGCTGATTTCTCCGAGAAATTTCTGATGAACCGTTTATAATATGATATCAGACCTATAAATTTACGGATTTCCCTTTTTGTCGTAGGCCGTGGATATTCTTTTATTACTTGAACTTTGGCTTCATTTGGTCTCATCAGACCACTACCAATCTCGTATCCTAGGAACGTAACCGATTTCCTAGCGAACTTACATTTCGCCGGTTGCACGCGTAAATTGGCCTCACGTAACTTTTGGAATACGATTCTGAGATGTTTGCAGTGATCATCCCAGTTGTCGCTAAAGATTGCTATGTCATCCATATATGGGACGGCGAACTCCGCGCAATCTTTCAGTAATGCCTCCATAAGCTTGCTGCAAACATATGGTGCATTTTTGATGCCAAAAGGCATCCTGAGGGGTTTATAAGACCCGAATTTCGTCGTAAAGGTGGCATACCGTTGAGCGCGCTCGCTCATTTGGATCTGCCAAAATCCTTTACATAAGTCAGTTGTGGTTATGATTTTGGCCCTCGCAACTGTTTCAATTCGCTCGGCTAAACTCGGAAGCGGAAAATATTCCGTACGAATAACCTGATTTAACTTGCGGTAGTCAATACATGGCCTGGGTTTTTTTCCGGGTGCTTCCACCAAAATCATGGGGGATGTGAAATCAGAATCTGAAGGCTCGATGATACCATCCCTTAGCATTTTCGTGATTTCATCCTGGAGGATTTTTGTTTGGCGATGTGACGTGCGATACGGAGCGCTCCTCACCCTTGCATTTTCGTCCAGCAACTCGATGTCCATCTGAACGTTTTTAGTGAGCCCTGGCCTATCAGAAAAGATGTCCCTAAACTCAATTACAAGTTCTCTCAGCCTTTCACTTCCTTCCGGCTCCATTTCTGTGCCTGCGAGCATTGCCTCTACATCAAATTCCTCCGGTTCTAATTTTAAGGCGTATTTCTCTATTCCGTCCTCCATAAATTCACCTATCTGTTCTTGATTGACAATAAAATTAACATACTCTGTCCTTTGTACGTATGCTTTGATCATATTGACATGATATACCTTGCCTGTACTTTTGTTCGGCATTTGAATGACGTAATTCGTGTCAGACACCTTCTCTACTATCTCTCCCGGTCCTATCCATTGCACAGATAATTTACGTACCTTGTTCGGAGCAAACACTAATACTTTGTCTCCTACATTAAATGTGCGTATCACTGCTTTCTTATCATACCAGGTTTTTCTTTTCACCTGAAGTGCCGATAGTTTTTCATGAGCTGCATCTCTAATTACTTTCAATCTATTCGCCAGACGAAATATATACTCTGTTACTTCGCTACTTTCCGGCTCTACTCCAGAGAGATTCTCGTAAAGCAACGTAATAGGAGTCCTTAAATTTCTACCGAATACTAATTCTGCGGGCGAGAATCCAAAACTTTCGTGAAAACTTGTTCTTAACGCGAACAATATGGCCGGGATCTGTTTTTCCCAGTCAGTTCCAGCTTCAAGACACAGAACTTTGAACAGCCTATTCATAGTACTATGTACACGCTCAACCGGATTGGTCTGCGGATGATAAACTGAACTATGGATCAATTTAATTCCAAATTTATTTGCGAATTCTGCCATTAGCGTGCTTCTGAAGCACGGGCCTTGATCTGTTTGAATTTCCCGTGGGAAACCGGTTCTGCTGAACAACTGCAAAAGCGCATCAATTACAGTAGGAGTTTGAAGATCTGGAATCGGTATTGCTTCGGGGTACCTAGACGCAACACAAATAGCAGTAAGTACGTGGACATTTCCGGTACTGCTTCTCTGAAACGGGCCTATCGTATCTAAATTTAATCGCGAAAAGACCTCTCTTATAGTGGGGACCAATACTAAAGGTGCCTTCTTCCGATCACCACTATGACCTACGCGCTGGCAGCTGTCGCATGAACGCACAAATTGCTCCATCTCTTTAAAACAATTTGGCCAGAAGAAGTGCTTAGACAAATTGTTCTTCGATTTAGCGATTCCTAGATGAGCACTGACAACTTCATGACAAATCCTTAATATAGGCCCACGAAATTTACCGGGCACAACTAACATTTCATAAATGTCGCCCTTTTTGCTCTTCCGTTTCTTAAATAATAATGAATTCCTAACAAAATATGTCTCTCTTTCAGATTCTGCTTTTACGTCCTTATACTTTTCAAACAAAGTATTTACTCCCTCATCTCCCTTCTGCGCCGCGCTGAATTGTTCCGTATTTACTTTCAACATTTCAGCGATCGGCACTGCCAATTCTAATTCTTCTCCGTCTGCTAATAGACAGATTTCCGGGAATTCCTCCGACGGCTCATGCTCGTCTTCGCCCGGCTTTGCTGTGCGGTCGCCTTCCGCCTCCGGCAATTTTACCTGCGAGTTCCCCGAATCATCTGCTTTTGTTCTGCCTTCAGCCGCAGCCTTACTGCGCGTCATAACCATGTTCACAGTTTGTTCTTCTACTAAGCCCTGTTTAATATCCTGCAGAAGTTGATACGTTCTGTTACTTAATAGATAATAACTAAGTTGATTTTCCTTCGGCACTATAGCGGCCCTAGTGATTACACTACCTAATTCTGAATTTAGGCGAATTTCCGCCACCGGCAAATTAATGGCAGTCGAATGAAGCGGCTGTTTGATCCAGACCGATTCGCCCGTATAATCACGATCTGTGACTAAATTTGCGGATACAAGATCAAATGACGCGCCCGTGTCTCTCAAGATCTCAGTCGGCTGCTCATTCACGGTCCCTGTCACAATGTGCTGCCTCAAGAATTCCTTTGCCTCGGGTTCACACACGTGATTTACTTGATTGCCCTGTTTCCGCGGACAGTTCTTTATCAAGTGCGTTGTCGACTGACATTCATAACACTTGCGGACATAAGGTGCCTCAAATTCTTTCTTCGCGCTATGTTTCTCTAACCCTGCCGGCTTGGGGGCCACGTGAGGAGCAACAGGTGCCCTGTTGTTTCCGTGTTCTTTCCGGAATGTTCTTTCCGGCCGGAAAGATGGTAACTGTGGCTTCTTCCACCCTTGCCGCGCATTCTCGTACGCATCTAATCTTTTCGCGAACTCAAGCGGATTCGAAAATTCGGCCCATTTATCCACAAAGTGTTCCCGCATATCCCCTGGAACTTTATGCTTCATTTGATCGGCCACGATCAAATTCAATAAACCCTCGAATGTGTTTATTTTAAGTCCCGCTACCCACTCTCTGGCATAGTTTAGCAATTCCCTCGCGAATATGCTCCAAGTCGCTCCGTTTTTGCTATGTTTCCTAAATAGTTGCCGGAATTTCTCGGCATCAAACCGGTACAATTCTAATAATTTCAATTTCAACTCCGCATAATCTAACGCTTCTTCTTGTTCATCTAAAGTAAGCCATGTGTTAACATTATGCGGAAGTAATCCTATTAAATTCACAACCCAATCTTCTTCGCAGATTTTCAATTGCCTGGACTGGCTTTCAAACGCGCTCAGATAAGAAGTGATGTCGTCCTGCTCTCCTTTAAATCTACCAATTATTTGGCCTATTCTAATATAATCTCTCGCGTGTTCCGAGCGCGCTTCCGAACGAATCTCAGAATTTCTTTCGCCCGTCTGGGCATTTTGCACTCTCGCAAGTTCTAACTGATATTGCCTTTCTTCTAATATTCTCCTATCCTCCCTATCTCTTTCGTGCTGTTGCCCCAATTCCTCCGTTAATTCAACTGAATAATCCTCATGCTCTACTATCAATTTCTTTAAAGTCGGATTTGTTTCCGATCCATCTAATTCTATTCCCAAATCCCTGGCGATTCGGATCATTCCCTCCTTTCGAAATTTCAGTAAATGCGCCATTGCTTTCGAACAGTGCCCTACGCGTTGCAAAAGAACACACTTACCCTCAGCTTCCACTGCTTGCACGTGGCTGCTTCCTGCTGCTTATGCGTGCACGTTCGGCGCTGACGGATGTCGTGATGAGATGGATGGATTGGCTGCAACTCGTCCTTCCTTCCCGTCCTTCTGCTTGAAGTTTCGCCCCGCCGGTGTACTCGCACGTTTTCGTTCGCGTTTTACTTTATTTCACGCACTATGAATATTTTTACGTCGAAACTGTTCCCTGGCTGAGCCTGCTCGCTCGCCCACTATTTAATCTTTCTCCGGCGGATACCTGCGGCCAAATTTACTTTCACTTCCGCGTGCCCGATCCGCTGTTCTGGATGACTGTCCCGCTGGTACTAAGCGCCCTACCTGCAGGGTATTTTGTTCGTTTCTATAGCTGTTGCTACACTACCGACCGAACCTTGAACGTGAACCGCAGAATTCTATTCCTCCTACGCTCACTAATTACCCATGGACGGATGAATCCCCTTACTGGCGTAATTATTCTACCTGCCGTTCCTGGCGTGCTTCCGTGTGATGCTGCCTACCACAGACAAACACCGCACATACACAACTGCGTGGTCGTTTACTAACCATAAACTGCGTACTTGAACCGCTACATACACTACACTTGCGTGGTAGTTCCAGAACCGCTGCCTACACTATACTAAGTGGTAGTTCTTGAACTGCTGCCACCATTTTACACCTACGTGGTAGTTCGTGATACGCTGCATACACTACACGTGCGTGGTAGTTCCTAAACCGCTGCTTACACTACACGTGCGTGGTAGTTCGTTAACCGCTGCCACCATTCTATTCCTCCTACGTCTGTGGCGTCTTTGCCGGGGCAAATAATTACAGACGTGAACGGCTTGTAAATATTTAGTATTTATTAGAAATAAGATATTCCGACACCATAACACTATATACAATATTTACAATTGAAGTTAACCGTTACAAGAAGGAACTTTCCCTGGTTACCACCACCGCTGGCCCGATAATTAATTACCATCCCCGGTGTGATGCACCAGTACCTTACGCGAGCATACATGCGAGTATGCCGCACTTGCTGTCACGACGTAGCACGCCGGCTTCGATTCCCCGCCTCGGTAGCCTATGCATTACCATGCAACGCCGCGCACAACCCTCACGACGCCCTACCGACGCGCTCACCTCTGAAGAATCATAAGAATAGAAGACTGCTTTCAAATCGGTTTCTGCTTATATACCCTCCGGCAAGTTTGACGGAAGCGCGTCACCCGCAGTGTCTGCCAGCGCTCCTCCGCCGGATTTGGGGTTTCCAAACCTGCCTCCACGACCCGCATTCCTATGTGCAGCCCCGCGTCACTTCCGCCAGGGCTGTCCACATGGCTACTATAGTGCGTTTGTACTGGCGACAGATATGACGCCACATAATCACCGAGTGCAATCTTTCCTTCCTCTTCTCACTCCTTACTTATCACACTTACACTCACATGCTCAACTTTACCGCATATGTCGCAGGACCAGCCGGGAGCTTTTCGCGGCACGGGTTCTACCACGCTGGTGGGAGATAACTGGTTGGGGAAAGTATCCGCACGGTGCCTTAGGTTGACGCCGGTTCTCGCCATCCAGCGAAGGAAGATCACCGCTACCTCCCACATTAAAAGCATGCACTGCACTTACGACAGTAATTACCTTAGCAGCTGAAGCGCCCGGGAATCGCTAATGAATCAATAAGTCATATACAGAATGTCGAATAGTTTTATTGTGAAACCTCTTCAAAGATTTTTTTGTTTTTATTAAACCGTGTGTGTAGACCTAGTATCAGCAAGAAAAAAACATGTATGAATGGCCATCATTACGAAACTCATAGTTCGTCAAAAGTGTCTCAGTGCATCAATAGATGTTATCACTGTGCTTCTGACCGGGAGGTTCTACGGTTCGAGCAGGTCATAATCGTGCAAAAATGTCTTTCCGTGACTATTCGAAAAATTCTACATCTGAATTTCGGTTCGGAATGAATTGTAAAACAGTATTACATGAAATTAAATAACTACAGCGAGGACGGCTTGAGAAGATTTTTAAAAAATACTTACGAAGTCGATAATTTGTAATGATATCTTGAGACATATAATGATCACTCAAGAGAAGAGAAATGTCTTAATTCATCCGACTTCACATAACACGGCTATAAACGCTGTTGTGGAGGTGATCGAAGTATAATGAAGACATTACAAGCCTCGTTAATCGCAAGATCATACCGCGCGGCATCATATCTCGCGGAACAATATACATATAAGAAGTATAATTAATAAGTTAACTTTACGCAACGTTGTGACGGCGTGCGCGAGACGATCCTTCCGCCCGGCGCGGGCGGCGCCGCGTTCGTCACCGGCCGTTGCGCAAGCGAGGCGGAGTGATGTGAAGCGCGCCCGCGCCGCTCGGCTGCGACACATCAAAGCCCCGGGGCTTCGTTAGCGGCCTCGCCACAGCGCCACCTGACGCCCGTGGCCGGCCGTTACACGCGCGGGCGGAGACGGTGGCGGGCCCGAGGAGGACTGCGCGCGCGGATGCATCGTCTTTGCTGGCCTCGATTGCCCCCGGTACGAGAAATAGATTCGCTGCATCGTTTTACGTCCAGTTCCCTTGCAGCTGTGCGTTTGTCGCTACCAGCGACAGTTCCTTGGGCCTGTACAGGACTTGATTGACCCCCAGTACAAGAAATGAAGCCACATCTAAAAAAAGGAATTCTTTATTAATGAAGCTTAAATTCATCGCACTTTTCTGCCATAGCTATATTTCTGTCAAGCTCCCTTGCAACTGTGCGTTTGCCGCTACCGGCGACAGTTCCTTGGGTCTGTACTGGCCTTGATTGACCTCGGTACGAGAAATCGATTCGCCGCAGCGTTTTACGTCCAGATCCCTTGCAACTGGGCGTTTGTCGCTACATATGACAACAGTTCCTTGGATCTGTACTCGTTTTTATTGACCCCCGATACGAGAAATCGATTCGCTACATTGTTTTACGTCAAGCTTCCCTGCAGCTGTGCTTTTGTCGCTACTGACGGTTCCTTGCATCTGTACTGGCCTTGATTCACCCTTTTTACGAGAAATCGATTCACCGCATCGTTTTTACGTCAAGTTCCCTTGCAGCTGTGCATTTGTCGCTACCGGAGACAGTTCCTTGGGTGTGTACTGGCCTTGATTGAACCCCAGATTGAACCCCAGGCAATGGAAACGACACATTGTTTTACGTCACGTTCCCTTGCAATTGTGCTTGTGTTGCCACATAAGACAGTGCCTTGGGTCTTTACTGACCTTCATTGCCCCCAGTACGAGAAATCGAATCGCCGCGTCGTTTTACGTCAAGCTTCCTTGCAACTGGGGTTTTGTCGTTATATACGACAGTTCCTTGGGTCTGTACTGGCCTTGGTTGTTCCCGGCACGAGAAATCGATTCGCCGCGTCGTTTTACGTCAAGTTCCCTTGCAGCTGTGCATTTGTCGCTACCGGAGACAGTTCCTTGGGTGTGTACTGGCCTTGATTGAACCCCAGGCAATGGAAACGACACATTGTTTTACGTCACGTTCCCTTGCAATTGTGCTTGTGTTGCCACATAAGACAGTGCCTTGGGTCCTTACTGACCTTCATTGCCCCCAGTACGAGAAATCGAATCGCCGCGTCGTTTTACGTCAAGCTTCCTTGCAACTGGGGTTTTGTCGTTATATACGACAGTTCCTTGGGTCTGTACTGGCCTTGGTTGTTCCCGGCACGAGAAATCGATTCGCCGCGTCGTTTTACGTCAAGTTCCCTTGCAGCTGTGCATTTGTCGCTACCGGAGACAGTTCCTTGGGTGTGTACTGGCCTTGATTGAACCCCAGGCAATGGAAACGACACATTGTTTTACGTCACGTTCCCTTGCAATTGTGCTTGTGTTGCCACATAAGACAGTGCCTTGGGTCTTTACTGACCTTCATTGCCCCCAGTACGAGAAATCGAATCGCCGCGTCGTTTTACGTCAAGCTTCCTTGCAACTGGGGTTTTGTCGTTATATACGACAGTTCCTTGGGTCTGTACTGGCCTTGGTTGTTCCCGGCACGAGAAATCGATTCCCCGCGTCGTTTTACGTCAAGTTCCCTTGCAGCTGTGCATTTGTCGCTACCGGAGACAGTTCCTTGGGTGTGTACTGGCTTTGATTGAACCCCAGTACAGGCAATGGAAACGACACATTGTTTTACGTCACGTTCCCTTGCAATTGTGCTTGTGTTGCCACATAAGACAGTGCCTTGGGTCTTTACTGACCTTCATTGCCCCCAGTACGAGAAATCGAATCGCCGCGTCGTTTTACGTCAAGCTTCCTTGCAACTGGGGTTTTGTCGCTATATACGACAGTTCCTTGGGTCTGTACTGGCCTTGGTTGTTCCCGGTACGAGAAATCGATTCGCCGCGTCGTTTTTACGTCAAGTTCCCTTGCAGCTGTGCATTTGTCGCTACCGGAGACAGTTCCTTGGGTGTGTACTGGCCTTGATTGAACCCCAGATTGAACCCCAGGCAATGGAAACGACACATTGTTTTACGTCACGTTCCCTTGCAATTGTGCTTGTGTTGCCACATAAGACAGTGCCTTGGGTCTTTACTGACCTTCATTGCCCCCAGTACGAGAAATCGAATCGCCGCGTCGTTTTACGTCAAGCTTCCTTGCAACTGGGGTTTTGTCGTTATATACGACAGTTCCTTGGGTCTGTACTGGCCTTGGTTGTTCCCGGCACGAGAAATCGATTCGCCGCGTCGTTTTACGTCAAGTTCCCTTGCAGCTGTGCATTTGTCGCTACCGGAGACAGTTCCTTGGGTGTGTACTGGCCTTGATTGAACCCCAGGCAATGGAAACGACACATTGTTTTACGTCACGTTCCCTTGCAATTGTGCTTGTGTTGCCACATAAGACAGTGCCTTGGGTCCTTACTGACCTTCATTGCCCCCAGTACGAGAAATCGAATCGCCGCGTCGTTTTACGTCAAGCTTCCTTGCAACTGGGGTTTTGTCGTTATATACGACAGTTCCTTGGGTCTGTACTGGCCTTGGTTGTTCCCGGCACGAGAAATCGATTCGCCGCGTCGTTTTACGTCAAGTTCCCTTGCAGCTGTGCATTTGTCGCTACCGGAGACAGTTCCTTGGGTGTGTACTGGCCTTGATTGAACCCCAGGCAATGGAAACGACACATTGTTTTACGTCACGTTCCCTTGCAATTGTGCTTGTGTTGCCACATAAGACAGTGCCTTGGGTCTTTACTGACCTTCATTGCCCCCAGTACGAGAAATCGAATCGCCGCGTCGTTTTACGTCAAGCTTCCTTGCAACTGGGGTTTTGTCGTTATATACGACAGTTCCTTGGGTCTGTACTGGCCTTGGTTGTTCCCGGCACGAGAAATCGATTCCCCGCGTCGTTTTACGTCAAGTTCCCTTGCAGCTGTGCATTTGTCGCTACCGGAGACAGTTCCTTGGGTGTGTACTGGCTTTGATTGAACCCCAGTACAGGCAATGGAAACGACACATTGTTTTACGTCACGTTCCCTTGCAATTGTGCTTGTGTTGCCACATAAGACAGTGCCTTGGGTCTTTACTGACCTTCATTGCCCCCAGTACGAGAAATCGAATCGCCGCGTCGTTTTACGTCAAGCTTCCTTGCAACTGGGGTTTTGTCGCTATATACGACAGTTCCTTGGGTCTGTACTGGCCTTGGTTGTTCCCGGTACGAGAAATCGATTCGCCGCGTCGTTTTACGTCAAGCTCCCTTGCAACTGTGCTTTTGTTGCTACCGGAGACAGTTCCTTGGGTGTGTACTGGCCTTGATTGATCCCCAGTACAGGCAATGGAAACGACACATTGTTTTACGTCACGTTCCCTTGCAATTGTGCTTGTGTTGCCACATAAGACAGTGCCTTGGGTCTGTACTGACCTTCATTGCCCCCAGTACAAGAAATCGATTCGCCGCGTCGTTTTACGTCAAGCTCCCTTGCAACTGGTGTTTTGTCGCTATTGTGACGTACCTGGTGATGCCAGGTATTTTCACTGCAATACAACACTAAGAGAGGGTGTCTTTTACGTGAATGGGTCCCTGGATAAGTCGGTGCAACGTTGGGGTGGTTAATCATAAATTGAAATACAATTATAAACAAGATTTATTTTAAATCAAAGTTACTATTTACATAATCAGACACCGTTTTTATACTCCGCCTTGGTACCAAGATTAAGAGTAAAATACAACTTTCATACCTTCGGGGCCCCGTTTGAATACCTATGAGGTTCGTCGAGCCGCTCGTGCCGACAGGGTTGTCGACCTCTGCTACTGCTGCGGGCCGTCGGCAGCAGACGGCGTGGTGATCATCCACGGCTGATGCTCCAACAATTCTTCCCCGAACAGGATCTTGATACCTCGGCTGCGCACCTTCCTCGAATCACTGTCCATTAGTGGGTTTGATTACACGACCCCCGCCTACTCCGTATACTGGTCACAGTTCTGTACCGCACGCTTTCAAGAATGTTCCCTCCGCACCAACTAATAAGAGCGACGTCAATTATTTTACCAACACTAATCTTTTACTATACTGATACTTCTAATGTTCTGTTTACATGTCCATTACTTTGCGATTCCTAATCACATAACTATGTCGCGTATTACATGCGTCCATTCACTAGCGGAGAGCCCTCGCTACACGTCCGCACTGGTCGCCGCTCTGCTAACGTCTGCTTCGCCGGCCGCACGTCGGCACATCCTTCGGCGGCGGCCGCCTCAATCCAACTAACGAACTTTTTGCACGTGCGCGCTGCCACGCTTGTACCCGCCGTTCTCACGCTCGCCTCCCGGCGGGCACCGGTGGCGGCGGCGACCGTTGCCGGCTGCCCGCTGCTCGCAGCGCCCGGCGCTCGCACCGCGCAGTCCAGAATAGCTATTGAATTCTTACACTAATGATTTAATTAGTGTAATGAAACACATAATCTGGGTTTCATCACCCCCCCCTTTCTTTTTTTGAATTTTTCCCGCTTCTGGACAAAATTCACACTAGTAACATCGTCACTGCCGATGGTTGCACTCTTTTGCATATTCCTCGACGCCCTATATACACTTATGACTTAGAATCGAATTAACATGTGATTACTTGTATTAACACTAACATTACACTTATTTACACTTCACTATTTTCCATCCATGTTGACCAAGTTTCCGATTTGAAGCTTGTGGTGTCCTACTATGTTTTGTTTCTTGTATGACGGTTCATCCCCATTTTGCTGACATTGATTTCCTAAATCACAGTTGTAGGACATAGCTTCCAGCGTGTTGGGCACATCTTGGTAAGTGTCGTCCCATTTCCAGCTACGACCTCTTCTACGTTTGTACCAATGGTTGACTATACCATCATTCTTCCCTCGCCCCTGACTTCGCTCCATTTTGGACCTGCCTACATCTCCTTCATTCCCATGCTTTGGGGCGTCTGCAAAGGTGACTTCGTACCTCTCCAATATCTTCAAACCCCTTCCTAAATCGGTATGATCTGCTCTGCCCAGTAAGCTCTGCACGGTGACAGGATACTGTTGCATTAACATGCAACTAATTCCTTGATATTTTATAGGAGCAACTAATGTTGTTGGTTCCATAATGCTCTTCATTCTGTATCCACTACTATTTCCCGTGATGTAGTTGTGATGGCTATTCCTCTGGTCGCTCTTGATGTTTATTTGAGTTTCTTCGCTCCGTTTTCGTACGGAAATCTTGTCTTCAAATACCTTTAAAAATTCCGGAAATATACCAAAATTCTCTGCCCACACCCTGGCGTTCTCTTCTAAAATTGAGTGTAATAACTGGACCTTATATCCTTCCAATATGTTGTTTGATGCTAGGTGCCGTTCTTCTGCTCGCATAACTACCTTAGGGTTTTCCGTCCCATCTCCCAGAGATTTCATCGACTTTGGAGGCATAATTGGTGTCACCCCATACTTGACACTTGGCGGCATTTTCTCGTCTTCTTCCTGTTTAACCTCTTCGTGTACTATTTTCTCTTCGCACCCTCGTGTATTTTCCACGATTTCTTCTTCTATTATACGCTCCATTTCTTCTATTTTCATGTCCACTTCTTCATCCATTATTAACTTCAACTCTTCCGTTTTCACTTTCACTTTATAAACATCCTCCTCGGCCTCGATTTGGACCTCCACCGTTTTGCCCTCCGCTGTCTTGACTTCTTTATGGATTTGGTTCGTCATCCCCTCGTTTCTGTCTGCTGCCGCTACCCTAGCATCTACTTGATGGTATAATTGAAATTTTAGCACCTCATCTTTCCTATCCAGTTCCTCCGCTTTCCCATACGGTTTTTCGCATATTCCGATGAGCTTCCTATTCCGTTCTTCGGCCCACTTCTTCTGATCTTCTGACTTCCTATTCAATTCTTCGGTCATCCTGCTCTGTTCTTCCCCCCTTTTGCTCTGTTCTTCTAACATTTTCATCATCCTCTGCATTAAATCTAAATGGGTATCTTTTCCACCCCCCCGATTTGGATTTCCTGCTGCCTGGTTCATCGGCGTTGATGTCACGTCTACTTCGTTATTAAAACTATCCCCTGACGTATCATCCAACCGACTCCCAATTCCACTATCCCTGCCTTCCGATGAAATGCTATTATCGATTCCTACATCTATCTCCCTTACTTCATCCACCTTCTCCTCCCGGTCCAGCACTACATTTTGCGCCTCCATTCTGTTGCTTTTGGCTATCCGTTCAATTCTCACTACACTAAAATACCGCACAAATTCTCCACTTACCTCACCTACCGACGATACCACAGTTAACCTATGAATGCACTCTATCCACCACAACCCCTGTATATTCTTCGTGAATGGTTTAATTCACTCCTATTTCAATTGCTACTTAATACCGAACAAGCCTCACTCACCACCATAAACACAATAACACTAATTCAATAGCCATATAAATTTCCACTCACCTACCAATGCATAAACATAATCCTTACAATACATAATATTATTACCATTGAAACACATATACACTGCTAATAGACTCGTTAATACTATTACACAAAAATGCTTTCAGATTATAATAAATCCCTTGTTAATTGAAATTACTTTTCAACGCACTTATTGCTATATTATGTACATAATCATCATTCACATTTGCATGTCATATCTCCTCCCTGAATTTTCCTCAATAATATCATATAGATATTCACAACAAACATTCACACTGCTGGTATATATTTCCCAACCTGGTATCTTTTCTAATAAATTCCCCACACTTTACCATCACCAATAAATAATGCACTACTGAGTGAATGTTCCCAGCAAAAACAATTTTGTGCATAATTTGTACAACACTATTAACCACCTTTATATTCTCATAAGAATTATTACTACTTCCCCATTTCTTTGATTTCCATGTTATAAAAAAATTGCCAAGCCATTCAAATATTATTAATATGTCTTACAAAATTTTGAAATTCTATTACATTATATTATTTGTAGCATGTACATGTATGGCCTTCATAACCTCAGTAACTGCAATATTAACTATATATTGGATGCACACAAATAATTGCCTATGTCAGCCCGCAATTAATTACGCAACAACATTTTTGTAATTATCAACATTTCATTATGCTTACTTGACTTGTGCATGTTTTTGCTAACACATGTATTGTTATTTTTTTTTGTACTCTATAATAATACACTTTGTACTGCCTGCTTCTCATCTATACCCTGCATTACTATACAACAATTACATGCACATTGTTTTCCAACATTTCACCAATTTCCCTAGGACCACATTTCTTAATTATACGTTATCCACATGTTCGGGCGCCAGCTGTGACGTACCTGGTGATGCCAGGTATTTTCACTGCAATACAACACTAAGAGAGGGTGTCTTTTACGTGAATGGGTCCCTGGATAAGTCGGTGCAACGTTGGGGTGGTTAATCATAAATTGAAATACAATTATAAACAAGATTTATTTTAAATCAAAGTTACTATTTACATAATCAGACACCGTTTTTATACTCCGCCTTGGTACCAAGATTAAGAGTAAAATACAACTTTCATACCTTCGGGGCCCCGTTTGAATACCTATGAGGTTCGTCGAGCCGCTCGTGCCGACAGGGTTGTCGACCTCTGCTACTGCTGCGGGCCGTCGGCAGCAGACGGCGTGGTGATCATCCACGGCTGATGCTCCAACAATTCTTCCCCGAACAGGATCTTGATACCTCGGCTGCGCACCTTCCTCGAATCACTGTCCATTAGTGGGTTTGATTACACGACCCCCGCCTACTCCGTATACTGGTCACAGTTCTGTACCGCACGCTTTCAAGAATGTTCCCTCCGCACCAACTAATAAGAGCGACGTCAATTATTTTACCAACACTAATCTTTTACTATACTGATACTTCTAATGTTCTGTTTACATGTCCATTACTTTGCGATTCCTAATCACATAACTATGTCGCGTATTACATGCGTCCATTCACTAGCGGAGAGCCCTCGCTACACGTCCGCACTGGTCGCCGCTCTGCTAACGTCTGCTTCGCCGGCCGCACGTCGGCACATCCTTCGGCGGCGGCCGCCTCAATCCAACTAACGAACTTTTTGCACGTGCGCGCTGCCACGCTTGTACCCGCCGTTCTCACGCTCGCCTCCCGGCGGGCACCGGTGGCGGCGGCGACCGTTGCCGGCTGCCCGCTGCTCGCAGCGCCCGGCGCTCGCACCGCGCAGTCCAGAATAGCTATTGAATTCTTACACTAATGATTTAATTAGTGTAATGAAACACATAATCTGGGTTTCACTATATACGACAGTTCCTTGGGTCTGTACTGGCCTTGGTTGTTCCCGGTACGAGAAATCGATTCTCCGCGTCATTTTACGTCAAGCTCCCTTGCAACCGTGCTTTTGTCGCTACCCAGGACAGTACCTAACATCTTCCAGTCGTTACGACACCCTTTCAGTTTGCTATTTACATCTACATAGGACGGCATTTTATTCAGCTCAAGCGTCTCTATTCACTTCATAGCTTACTCTCACAGGCATTCACATAACTCTTTTCGTCACTAGAGTTTATTAACACTTATTTTCTTATTATACTTATCTTTCTTTTCCCAAGAAGACTCTTTTACTTAATTTTCTTCATTTATCCGCCTGATTCGTACTACTCTTCCCTCCACCCTTTACATTCTATCGTCTGCATAATTTTATCTTGTTCCTCTTGACAATCATATTGAGCTCTAATTCAATTTAGAAAATCTAGTAATTCATTTGATAACTTATCGAATAATACCACATTATTTCTTGATGTAACGATCTTTGTTGTAACATATTTAGTTTGAAGACGTGGAACCGGCCAAGAATCGGGGCATCAATGACTAATGTCAGAGCTTAATGAAACTGCAGTGCGTTTGAGCTGGAGGTCCTAGAGTGGGAGTGCCGATGGTGGCAGAATTTCCAAACTAGCTAGATCTAATTAGCAGCTGGCTGGAGGAAAATTCTAGCTGCCGGGTGCTCTGATCGGTAATTTCCCATTTTTTCTAATCAACACCATGCAAATGCCTGAGCAGTACCGTAACAAAGCGGTCACCGATCGCGCGCTATCTTTCCTTCCTTCTCCTATTCTCACCCCCTAATTACACCCACTTACACCCGCTATATACTACCACTCTCGGGTGACCAGACCTGAGCTTAGATCTTGCCCCGGCTTGGGTGGTGCCCCACTTTTGGGAGATACCTGGTAAGGGAAAATCCCTGCAGGTAGGTCGATTGGCGGATCTCGGCTTTCGGTGGGGAAAGATCCCGCCGCCTCCCGCAATGAAAACATGCACTACACTTATGGTAATAATAACCGAAGCTGTTTTCTCGCCCGGAATGACTAATCAATCAATTGTAGATATCAAGACAATATTTCACTCTTCCTGCAAGCTCCAAAGATAATACTTTAAAATTTTATAATCCAATGGACAAAAAATACAATTGGGTTAATCCTGAAATTCACTCGATTATTCACAACTGTATCTCGGGACTCAAACATAAATGCATGTGAGAAAATATATATTTTTTATGTCTTCTATTGTAAGTTTACTTGGAAGGTAATAAAAAAATAAGAAAGAGCATGGGTACGTGCACGTTGTTTGCAATGCACTTGTCCGCATGTCGACGTGTGCCAGTCCGCCCGCGTCGCGTCGCGTCGCCACGTGGTTCGGCCTCGACGCTCGCAACAGCTGCACGGCGCTGCCGTGATATACTCGCGCCTCACCTGCGCTTCCGTCTCACGCGGCTTCCGCCCGCCGCCGCCAGGCGCGCGCCGGTCGCGCGCCAGGCCTCGCGGGCCGCCCCCGCTGCCTCCGCTTTTATTCCACTTCCTGCTTTCTTCCCGTCCCGCCGCCTTTTCTCCGGCGTCCGCCTCGCTCCGGCTTCTTTCACACTTGGCCGCGGGCGCGCCGCTTCATATCTTGTTACAAGCCGCGAAACGGCAGAAAAATGCGCGCGTTTATTTATGTATATTTACTGTCGGTCATTTTTATAGTCGTGGCGCGATGCACGTTTCCGCTATCCAGACGCCGCTGCCTCCACCGCCAAGTGGGCTTCGTCCCCTGCAACCCCCTGTCGTCTCCTCCGTTTCGACCGCACGCAGCCACCGTCTCTTCACCGCCCATTCAGCTCAACCGTCCCCACCTCCACTGACGCTCAGTGTGCTATTATCGTCGTACGCCCTACGCCGTCTCAGTCTTGTGCTTCCTCGATGACCTGAGGCCACAGCCATTATTTCAGTATCGGAGCGCCACGTCAGTTCAATTGCCACTGCTTCCGCCGTTGCATCCTCCTCAGCCGTCTCTGTTGCCATTGTATTCCTCCTCCATTAGCTGAAACTCATCATCAATCTCTTGCTCCATCATTATCTCTGGCCTTCGCTGTTTTTCCTTCGTGGCACTATAACCTCCACACCAGACCAATATCACAGTCAGCATAATCTCCACCTCCTGCACCTTCCCGCTGCTTGTGATTCATGTACTGATTGGTGATTCTGGGCGCGTCGACTGCTAAGGTCATTAGTCTTGTAGGTGTAGTGCTTGTTTTTCATCACGGGAGAGCCGACTTACGGGGTTTTCTCCAATCAGGTATCTCCCACCAGCAGGGCACCGCCCCAGTTGCAACAAGCTCTTTCCTTCCGACTGGTCTCCTGGCATGTGTGAAAATGTAGTGCATGTAAGCGTGCGTGTAAGTAAGAAGTGAGGTTAGCACAAGGAAGATAAAGGAAAGATCGCGCCCGGTCCGTGGCCCGTTTGTTAGGGTACCGCTCCGGCATTCGTCTGGGGTTGATCGGAGAACCCACGAAAAACTACCGACCAAGAGAAGCCGACGTCTTCACGGTTGCCTCCCTGCAACCGCAACCTCCTTCGTCGCGCGCCACACGGCTGGCGATAGTGTCGAGTGGCGGCGGTGGCGGCGGCGGCGGCGGCGGCGGTTCGTTTATTTCGGTTGTCCCCGCCCCTCCCCATTCATCCCGTGCCAAATGCCCTGGTAGCGTTGAGCGGCACGCCGCCGCCGCCGCCGCCGCTGCTGCCGCCTCGGAATCGAGGACGCCTTCATTCATGGCACCCAAGGACATCGGGGAAGTTAATGGCGCGTCCTGGCTGCGGGACGGGGTGCGCGCCGTCCCGGCTGGTGGGAGACGTCCTGGCTGTCTCAGCTCCAGAACCTCGGCTCCGAATCAAATACGTGTGAGGCTGGCTTTCCTACAAAATAAGTAATCCAACACGCGTCGCGGCAATTTACTTACTGTGTTTGGTGGTTTTCGTAGAAATATCATTTCTTTTAAGTGTCATTCACATACTTACATTAATGGGACCATGAAAGGGCCAGCGTCTTAAACGTGTCCTTCATGTACCAACGTATTACCTGTATATGACATGGGGACTAAAAGAATCGAAAGTTATTGTTGAAAGTTACTTGAGTGGATAATGTTGTCCGTTATTAAAATCTATGTTTTCATGTTGAAACTAGAAACTTGAAAATACCTGAACTGTTCTTATGTTAATTATTACCCTATGAAATGCATAGAAGTAATAGTTCTTGTTCTAAAATAATGTTTACAAGGAGTGATATTTGGCGCTTCTAATAAAATTAATTAGAATGTAGCTGGAGAGTAACAGGAGTGTGGAAGAGATTGCCAATTGGCAATGAATTGTCTCAGTTCATATAATCAAAGCTACATAGTGGAGTATTTTTAAGTTTTGTAGAAGACTCTATGAGGAAACATACTGAATCATACAACTGTCTTAAGAATATTCTCAAACATCTACAGAAACTAGAACTAATATTAGTATTGTCGAATGGCCTTCGTTATCATTGAATGAAAATAATATTATCGAAAGCTCAGTATACTAGTTTGTACGAGTTTTTGAGTAAAGAAGTTCCAACTTCGTCTGTCATTTCCCATAAGATCTGCCGTTCAATTCCTCCAAAAATATTAAAAAGTGATCAGTTTCACGTGTACGCATGTGTTTTTTACTTTGAAAATTAATCACTAAAAAGAACATTTAACAATCTTTGAGTTAGCAACTCATGAAAAACAATCGGATTTGTATTTTTTTACAATAAGATTCGAAACATTTATCAAATTGCCCATTGCGGAACGCACAATAGCAATTTTGTCTTTGTTAGAAGTAGCTGCAGAATGCTTCCGTGTTTGCTGGAATTCCGATTGCCTAGAAAAAAGTCGCTCGATGAAGTTCTTCCTCTTCTCGTGATCGTCTCTTTAGAAGAACGCTTGCTGGGACGTTTCATGGTTATTAAAATCCTTACGTCGTGCCGTTGGAACTCGCAAGAAAAGATTCACGTCAGAAATAGAACGCAGAAGAATGATGGTAATCGCATTATAGCTGGAAGAGTGACATGATATTTCTCTGGTCGACAACTGAACCTCGCTTTTAATCACCAAGGACAGCATGCTTTTCTGATGTGAAAAGGTTGCTCAATCGTCAACATGTATTGTCGAGCAGAGCTCTTATGGTAAAACGCCCATCGTGCTCAGACGCTAAGCGGTCACAACCATCTCGCTCTTCATGCTAATAGTATCTGCGTAAGGAGAAATTACAGCGTAACATCATTCAGTTGTATCGCTACAATACCATTAATGGAATTTCTTTCTGTCTCTTTAAGATGATCGAGCTTTATTTTCATATTAGTTTTTCTACGGTTAGGAAATAGGCTAAAGCTATGCCAGTATTTTATTTCAATACAAAAAAATGGGTAATTGCAACTTAGAATCAGAATGGTTTGCGACTCACAGCTGAGTGTAAATATGTAGATTCCATCGACTTTACACCTAGTTAACATTTGCCTCTTGCCATGTGTGTAATGATCACGACTGATTTGTCGTCTCTGGCACATGTGTCGCGTTGAGTGTCTGTCCTTCTGGTTGGCCTTTCTGCTATTTAAATATCTTCGCCACATCACACTAAAGGAATGTTTTCAGAATCACCTGTTTCCCGTTGACTCATATGAGGAAATAACATATTCCATGGTTGTTTTCAACTAATATTCGAATAACCGTATGAAGTATGTTTTATGTAGTTTTTCCAATAAATTTTCTTTTGCAATTTCGCTCTTATGTCTACTTTGTGTATCTCTCTTCAAAGAAAGTAATTTAGACCCAATCTTTAGCCTATTTTAAAATACTATAAATGTATCAACATGGTGAAACGTATTGTGACCAATTTTTGATTAGAGAAATGCCCTTCCTATCGATTTTATAATTCATAATATACAGTGACAAATTTACTTAAAGTTGTCAATTTAAAGCATGTCATATTAAAATGGTATACTGTATTTGAACAGCTTCTTTCCCTAAAGTCAAAAGTTAAGTGATGAAAAGTAATTCTTATATTTGTTAATAGAAATATAGTTTTCAGTAGATGTACCTCTTCCAGGAGTAACAAAGGTAAAAACCCACTCAGTAAGAGGAATCAGACAAAGACGTGTGAAGAAGATAAATTATTTGTAGCTCTGTTTATTCTTTTATTCAAATTTGAAATTCATATTTTACCTTTCACTAACTTAATTTCGCATGAAACGAACCATAATTTTTCGCTAGTCAAATATTTTAAGTTCACGATGAAATTTTGACGACCATTTACCGAAATTACAAACTTCGCGTCTATGTAGAGATGTCCGAGCAATAATTTGTACAATCTTCACATACATTACGGTAAGCAACATATTGCAGTAAACGTCGTGCAGAGGATTTTTCCATAAGGGATGTACAAAATGCTCCGCGTTGGCAGCCAGGATCTCCAACGCTGAACCAGACGAGACGGAACATCAACTGATGTCAGTCCCACTGACCGGGAGGTCCTAGGTTCGAGTCCCATGGCAGGATTTTCGACTCTAGTTTGTCTGCTAGGTCGAATTCAGTCGCTGTCTGGAAGAGAATTCTAGCGGCCGGCTGCTCTGATCGATAGTTTACCGTTGTTTCTCCGATCAACCCCAGGCGAATGCCGGAGCAGTACCACACGCAATCACCAACAAACGGGCCACAGACCGCGCGCGATCTTTCCCACCTCTTCCTTGTCCTATCCTCACCCCTTACGCACACACTAATAAGCACCTCACTACCACAAATCCCGGGAGACCGGTCGGGTGCTTAGAGCTTGTCCCAGATGGGGCGGAGTCCCCGCTGGTGGGAGACACCTGGTTGGGGAAACCCCCGCTATTTGATGGTAGGCTAGCGCCGGATCTCGCCATACAGCGGGGGAAGACCACCGCTGCCTCACTGGGAAAACATGCACTACACTTACGGGACTAACCCTAGTAGTTGACGCGCCCGGAATCAACTACAACCAACCAACCCACCCAACGCTGGGCGGCCGTCTGCGTGGGAGGCGACGGCAAGGGCAGCGGAAGCAGAGCGGTTCGGGGCCGACGCCAGAAAAGAGAGCTTGGACGATGGCACGAGGCGGTGACAGGGCCTGCGTAGGCAGGACTGGTTTGAAACGACAGCGTGGACAACATCCAGAGAGAGGCCGTGTCAGTCTTGGATACGAAAAAGTTGGGTATTGTTGGCAGCGCTAGCAGGGTCGTGGGTGAGAACAAAGCACAGTGACACGAGTCAAGGGGAAGGCAGTGGAGCCTCAGACCAGGAGTAAGAGCGAAGAAGCAACGAAACGGTGTGAGAGAAGAACGTGAGATTGCAGGGTTTCGAATAACAATAATGTTGAAATATTATTGGGCGTGAGGAAAGTACGAAACGCAAAACGGTGCGTATCAAGCAAAGACGATAACGACTGGATGAGCCAAGAGAATAAGAGGAATCGTCAATGATAATGAAAATGTGTTGGGATCTGGTTTGCAAAAATAATGTTTTCAGGCAATTGATTCATAGATTGGAGATTTTGTTTCCAGAATATATTTCGTCTCGTAAGTGTAGTGTATGTTATATTTCGGAGGTGGCTTAGCTCAATCAAGAGATCCAACGCTGACCTACACGTCGCACGGTTCCTCGTCTCGACGTATCTCCGTCAAGGTGGCACCGCCACAACCGAATAAGCTCTTAACTCCCCACTGTCTCCCAATATGAGTCGTAGAATAGTGCATGTAAGTGTAAGTTAGTGTAAGTAAGAGGTGAGGATAAGACAAGGAAGGGGAAGGAAAAATTGTGCACGCCTCGTGGCCCGTTTTTTAGCTACTGCTCGGGCATTCGCCTGGCCATGAACGGAGAAACCACGTGAAACTGTCGAATTCGAGCGTCCGGCCGCTATAATTCACCTCTAGACAGGGAATTTGAATTCGAACCAAGTCCGTAGTGCCGAAAATCCGCCACCACCTCTGTCACAAACGCAACAGCGGCACCAGTTGTGGTTGTGAACAATCTCAGCCGGTGTGTCAGTCGAGCGCGGGCGTGTGACGCAGGTCGGGGAGGGGACACCGTGAATGACGGACGCGGCCGAGGCCGGTGTGGCGAGGCGACCGCAAAGAGCGTGCGGGGCGGCGGGGGCGGGAGCGGGGCCTGCGGGGGCGGCACGCGCGGGGCAGGGCGGCGTGGCTCCTTCGCCGGCGGCGGCGGCGGCGGCGGTGGAGGCGGCGCGGCGTGACTCGCGCCTCGGCTGACGGCTCTATTTAGAGGACCCCCGCGACGTAACAATGGGCGGCAGTCACGCGTCGAGCGCGCCGCCGCCGCCGCCGCTGCTGCAGGTGACCGCGCAGGGGCGTCCAGGACACGTGGGCCTGCACGAAAACACCTGCCGCGCCCGCCCAACGCTTCTGGACGTCGAAGCCTTGACTGGAATGCAGGTGCCGTGACAGGGTTTTGATGACGGGTGCGGCGATTTGTTTCGGAAGTGTAGGGCATGTTTTACTATGCGTAAAATGTGACTTCTGCTACCAACCTGCTCACCGACAAAGGTAGCTCAGGGCACTATCGGATGTCACTGCAGTGCCTCTGACCGGGAGGTCGTTGGGTTCGAGACCCGACGATGGTGGCAGGATTTGCGACATTCGCTTGTCAGCGAGGTCGAATTCAGCCGCTGTCTAGAGAAAAACTCTAGCGGCTGGATACAGTGATTGGTAATTTTCCGTGGTTTCTCCCATCAATACCAGGCGAATGCCAGAGCAGTGCCCTAGCTAACGGGCCACGGACCTCGCGCGATCTTTCCTTCCATGACTTACACTTTTATTTACACATCCATTACACTACGACAGACGCCGGATGACCCGATGGGACCTTGCTCCAGCTGGAGCAGTGCCGCGGTTGTGGGAGGTACCTGGTTGGGAAAAACTCCTGAAGCCAGCGCAGATCGACGCCGGACCATCACCGCCGATCACTTCCAGTCACCTCCGAACACCATCACCTCCCGCGATAAAAACATGCACTATACTTACAGGATTAATGACTTTAGCCGTTGACGCGCCTGGAATCACTAATCATTCAATTAACCAACCAACACGCTTATGAGGGATATCTCTCCACCGGATCCAGAAGGGCGCTAGAAGGATATCTCCCCCCTCCCAGCGAGGCACTGTCTCCATTGGGACAAGCTTTCAGTTCACGTCCTTAAGGTGACTTAAAGGCGTAGTCTAGAAACTGCCAAGTGGCTTTTGTGTTCGTTTTCCACAAAAAATTGTTTCGCTTTTTTTTACGTTGACTCATTATTCACCAGAATAGTAATAAGCTTCTGGTTTCTATAAAATCAATGTTCTCCAACTAAAATATACTGTTTCTCAACACAAAGGCTGTTTTTATATTTCGTTTATCATTAAATAACAACGGAATTTATTTGAAAGTTTCTTCCTTTTTTCACGAGAATTCGTATTTGTCACTATCAGCCGTTCTTTAAATAATTGCGTAATATGCTACTTTTGAAACGTGAATTATTAGGGACCGTTCTCGTGTAGAATTTAATTACTTTTATTTCCATACGATGGGCATATAAAGGAAAATGTTGATATTCTTCAAAAATAAAACTATGTATTATTAACCATGATATTATATATTCCTCTTGATATTTTCCTCTTTATATATATTCCTCTTGATATTTTCTACAATTTTATTTTCAGTTTTTTGCCTAATCATAAGTGATGTAACCAGAATTTCTCTAGGGGTAGTGTCTATCGGACTTGATATTTTCTGATAAAGATTTTTTCATTAATTAATACAGCGCTTCAGGAAAGTATCTCCGCACTAAGCCGTATCAGGGCCTTCAATTAAAAATTGCATTTACGTTGGTAGCAACCAGATTACTGGGAAACACGTGAAAGGGACCACACTTCTTACATTTATTATGATAATAGTGAGTACGCAATTTACTTTATTATTTATCTTTTGTTACAAGCCGCGGCTGGGGCTACCAACATAATTTCTGTTGCACAGCAGGAACGTGCTACTGTGGAGAGACTTTCCTGGCGCGCTCTATTAATTTTATTTATTATTAAAATTTTATTTCTGAATTTGCAAATATTTATAATGAATTCAATTGATGAACTTATTGACTTTTGTTACTATGGAAAATTAAAACATATGAATATATAGCGTGGGTTTCTGAAGAGAAGGGAGCAAAATCTCATGCCCCCCCGTCTCGGGTTGCTGTTTTGCATGATCGGCTGAACACGTAATGGTAAGAACAAACTCGTTTATCCTTTTTTTGTTTTGTTTTTGCCATCATCCACCAACTTCCTTCGAAAACCGTGTTCGTCCATTTAATTCGCGATTTTTCAGGGCCGCGTCCTCTTATAAATATCACGATCGCGCCCTCCCCGCGGTGCTTTGGCCGCCCCCTGATTTATTACGGCGTAAAAACCTAAACACCTCGACGGTGGGCGGCGGCGAGAGGCCGTCGAGATTGACACCCCGCGCAGATGCTGCCCGGCGTTTAATTTATGAAGCTTATATTTTTCCTCGCGGCGAAATCGGCTAAATTTACGCCCCAGTCGCGCAGAAACGCCCTCCCGCGTCCGCCGCCGCCGCTGCAGCTGCAGCTACTGGCGGCGTCGGCACAATTAAGGCCCGGGCAGCGGCTGCGCTTGCGGAGGGTGGACGCTTGGCACGAAGCGACGCGACGCGACACGACGCGACATGACGTCGCGAACCCCATGCGCTTCAGACGTCCGCACACGCGCACACTCTCGCCCGTGTTTTCACGCAAAATTACGCGAAATAGTATTCGAATGAGTACTCGAATTTTTGAGGAATTGAACATGACCTTTTTTCAAACTATATTATTAAGCAATGTATTTAATTAAAGGAAAAATCTCTATCTTCATGGTTGTAGTTGTAGGAAGACGCCGAGAAAATTTTGAACATTTGCAAATTTTAGGGTTTTTAACACACACGAGACCTGCACCACCCTCTGAAAGGTTTTTTAAACTATCCAACTACAAAATTTAATCAGACTCGATGGAGGCACTTTTTTGAAAATACGGAAAATCTTTCTGGGGCCTTATGTAAAGTACCCCCAAAATTATAATATCGGTTTCAAATTCAAAGTACTCGACATCAGCCGGATCGATTGGGAAATATCAATTTTGGAGGAAATCGGCTGAACGGTTTAGCCACTAGCGTTGTTTACAGATGGACAGACAGACGTTTGGCCGTCAATTGATTTGTCGGTATCAAGGACCCACAAAATATGGATTTTGGCTACACCACGTGATAGATGATTTTTTTTCTTCTAAATTTAGAAAGTGGATTTATCCTCTTTTTCGTCACCAGGGCCCGTAATAAGAGTTTTTCTGCCAAAATTCGCGGTTTGTTCGCACGGCATTACGTAACTCCCTCTCTGCCGGTCAGATGGTCGAGATCGTTATTGCAGTAGTGCCGTAGCATCTCGGGCCAGAAGACCAAGGGTTTGAGTCCCGCGCATCGGGCGTGAGTGTATTTGTGTATGTCTGTATGTGTGTGCCGTTCTTTCACCCCTCACTATCATCATCACTTCATCGTCAAGTATACCCCCATGGCTTACAACCTTTGGGGGATAACAATTTGGATTTAGCTAAAATGCTGATACCTCTCCACCCAGAAAGGTACTTGCATCAATTAAAGTAGGATACACGCGTGGTACGAGTTGGGCAATACGCGAAAAAAAACAAACAAAAACTCTCTAGTCTGTACTGAGAAAATAAAAATAACATGGGACTGATTTCATGTGATGTTTCGAGGCTTGTCGTGATAAATGATATCAATTACGCAATTACACACACACATACACACGCATATATATATATATATATATATATATATATATATATATATATATATATATATATATATATTGCCTTCATCGTGAAATCGGACGAACTGACAATGGCGTCGAGAAACTTCACAGGATCCTTAGATTACGTAGTACACCCAACGGCTGACACTACAATGTATGAGCGATGAAATCGAGTAGACTTCTCTGGAATTCTGTGGTGATCATTTGTTACACCTCGTAAATATTATTTGAAGCAAGTGCCATTACAATGACATTGAAATCGATAGAATCAGCGAAAAATGCAGTAAAGATTATGTAAAAGGGTAGAAAATGGCTTACGACAAAATCGACGAAAAATGCAACAAAAAAAGTATAAAAATGCGCAATTTCGTTTTCTAATAACAAAATGAATTTGTATATTAAACTGCATTGTTCTAAAGTGAAAAGAAATAAAAGAAACGTTTCATTAAAAAACGTATCACTCTCTCGCCTTTACAAGGGTACTCTTGTGGCATGTACAATTAAAAATTTGACGAGCGTAATGACTTATTTTGCCTCCCCTTCCTTTTCTAGTCGTCTGTTCGAAATGTTTCCATCGCAAAGAGCCTGCGCGAGGGCGAGGTGAGGACGGGAGGCTGAGGGGCCGAGCACGGAAGGTCTAGTGGCTCGGCCTCGTGGCATCCACAAGCGCTGAAGCCCGCTGATTTATCGGTGGCGGCAGAGGTGAGCGAGCTTTATCCAATCGTAACTGAGAATGCACTTGACGCTGTTTGTAGTCTTCGTCGTGAAAGAACACACGCTATATACATAATACGAATTTAAAAGTTAAAATTTAAATTTTTTCTTCAAAATTGTAGAACTTTGAGTTGGGCCAGATCGATCGGTGAGTATTCATTTTGGAAAAAAAAAAAAAAAACAACGAATAGTTTAAGCGCTAATGTTGTTCGCAGACGGACAGGCGGATGAACGGATGTTTTGAATAAAACAGTTATTCAGTATCTAAGACCCACAAAACATAAAATATTAAACGAAGTAATATACCACATATTGGATTAACATTTATGCGATTTTTCTGTATCAGGACCCCATTCTAAGAGTTTTTGCTGACCAAAAATCGCTCTTATTTCGCACAAAGCTTCACATAACTTTCTCTATACTAGGCATATTACTGCGTAGGTATACGAGAAAGCAAAATATCTACAGAAACTTTACCAATGCATTAGACTGTCATTACTAATAACCTTTATTACCTCATGATGTTTCCGTTGTTCGTGAATAACTTTGGGTCTGTTTAAAGAGGTCTAAATTAATGTTTTTGCTGGAGGGTAGTTTATTGAGAGTGTATCAGAATAACGGAAGCATTAGACATTTATTTACGTCTTAATTTTGTTTTTCTTTCATGTAAGCTAACAGAGAGTTTGAGAAAATAATTTTAGTAAATTAAAATCATGAGTTTCAAAATACATTTGTTCAGCATTTAGTATGTTATTTGTTATGTAAGCCAGCCTGCACTAAACTTAATCATTTATCGTCTATTGTTCAACTACTGAAGGTTATTTGGTGTGCAAATTAATAATGAACGGTTGCATATACTATTCACTTTCACTTACAAATCATTGCTTGTCTGCATCTGGAACGTGTATTGATTAATGGCCTTGGAACGCCAACAAATCACAGACACATTATTTAACAACAGGAAAGTGGCACAATTATGGTAAACATGCGGAGGTTCAACATTGTGACTTCCCCAATCTCGAGGAACGAAATTAATTTTATTCCCCTCACAGTAAATACAGTGTCAAAGAAGTATTTTTTCATGCAAGTTCGAACTGCTACGTCATTGCGAACGCAAAAGAATTACTTGTGAAGTTGTTGGTGATAGTACATGAATTCGTTGTGGCTGCATGAAGATATGTTGCTGTGAATCATCAGTTGTTAAAAATAATGATGATGAGCTATCTGTTTATTTGAGCGAGCATGTTTTCGTGCTGTGTGAATTGGTTCATATTGGTCATTGAGGAATATATGAAAAGGTTAATATTTATTGTAAATATGGATGTTTTTGTAGTAACTTAGAGTAATTTCCAGTGAAAAGTATGTAATTGAATATTTTAAATACTACATTATTACAATGTTTGAAGAACTGACATGCCAATATCGAAATATTATTCGTGTGTTACGCCATCATAAATACCCAAGACAAAGTCTTAATATTTATTGTAAATATGGATGTTTACATAGTACCTTAGAGTAATTTCCACTGAAAAGTATGTAATTGAATATTTTCAATACTACATTATTACAATGTTTGAAGAACTGACGTGCCAATATCGAAATATTATTCGCGCGTTACGCCATCATAAATACCCAAAACAAAGTCCAACCCCACGGAGAAGAAAGGAACTAGCCTGAAATTGGTTTCCCGAAACCCGAGTCAAACAGCCGCAAGTGGACCCTCCCATTCTCCTCCGTGTCCGTGTCCGTGCACCTGCTCTGCGCCTGCACCTAATTCGCTATGGCGAGGGGATGGTGGGGGGGCGGGGGGGAGGGGAGGGGACTTGCGTAAGGCGCGCTGCGTAACGCGGGAGCGCTGTCGCAAGTTGTGCGCTCGCACTCGCGGGCCATTGATCCGAACCGGTTCGCCGAACCACTCTCGTTTCGCTCCTCGCGATGCCTCTCGCGCCGCGAACGATTCGCTCTTCCCCGTTGCGCAACGCGGGAAAATGGCGGTGGGAGGAAAATGCAGCATTTGATGAGATGCTTGAAACATATAATTTGATAATTCTTTAATTTGAAAATTCTGCTATAATTTCAAAATTCTACTCAAAATATTTATTTTTCAAGTGTTTATGAACAGTTTTCATTGTATTTTTCAAAGACAATTGTTTCAAAAATATAAGAAATAGTTTATTAGATATCATTAGGATTGTTACGACTCGTATTAAGTTCCGACGACACCACAAAAGAGTAAACCATGATTGTCGTTCTCATGTATACGAGAGGAAGATATATCAAATATGCTAGAAGATGAAGAACTAATAGAGAAAGAAAGAAGAAGAAGATGGAGAAGAATAAACTTAAGAGAAAATAATGAAAATATTTATATTAAATAGTTGAAATATATGGGCAAACGTAAAATATACGTTAAAGTAGTTGAGATACGCATGATGACAATCATTGTTATGAAAATCTAGGTAAAATAAAATTTAGGAAGTTCGCAATTTAATCGTTAAAATAAGAAAGTTAAATAATAAATGTCGTTAAAAATTAAATATTGCATCAGTAATGTCTTGGAATCTACTACTGTGGTAGCATTCTGTGAGGTGAAAATAAGTATGTCTTAGGTATTGTAATGTTAAGTCTCTCTTCTTAGCTGTGCATTTTAGTTCAATTTAACATATAATCATTTGATCTACACACCAACACCTTAGCGGTTGTTGTATTTACTTAATAATACTGTAATAAAATAAAAATAAAGGCAAATATGTCTTATCACTTTATCTCTAACATTTTGCTTCAGCCTTTCTGACAGAGTTGGAGACCTCTTCAGGTTGTCTGCTAATAATCACTACAGACAAAACATGATTAGTGTAATGTCGAAAAGTAGTATTCAACAATTCAGATAATATAATACTGGAGGTGGATATTGTAAATATTTCCGAACAAAACATTGATCATTTACTGTACTCAGTAAAGTGAATCGAAACGCGTTTTATACATCTTTACTTTTGGGAACATACTAGGCTACTATATCCGAAATTTCACAAGCACGCAATACGTATTAAACTGAGGCGGAACTTGAGTGAAACTAATTAGAATTGCAATTATTTGAATTTGATTTAGTTTTCTCCGCATTCCTACAACTTCTTTGATCATGGAAGGAAACACCACGACGGGTAGTAGAATATTTATTCGCAAGCAAACACCACTTCAGAGCAGCTCTTTGCTTTCAAAAGGCACAGTACAGGTGGATTGCGTTTCATGGTAAATATGACACAACCTGAGAGGTCATTTTAAATGTGATGAATGTGGTATATCACATGGATCATATGAAAACGTAAAAGGAAGCTGGTCCCTCATTACGAAGGTTTTACATTTAATTTTGGGGTTCTCCGCGTACTTTTTGCATTATATTATATAAAAAAGTTGCTCGACATAAATTGCGAAATACAGCGGACAGAATAGTTTATCCTGCATTAAATGTTCGGATACAGCTCGTTGTAGTTGGTAAAGATAACTTGTGAGAGTAGGGTATTAATTTTATAATGTTTGAGAAATACTTTCGCAATTTTTTCCAATTTTTATAAGTTGTTGTACAAACACATTTGCATTTGAAGTTACGTTTGAATGTGGATTTTGATTTTGAATTTGAAGTGGTATCCGTGGTTTTGGTCATGAATTGTTTACTAGCCCTAGGCAACAAAATTTTGACAATCTCAATTCTCAAATTTCTTTCGTTTTAATTGTTCGATAAATATTTACTCGAAGTATTGGCTCATATCGCCATTGTTGTAGTTCTTTAGCACCAGTTTTCTACATTTCTCAAAAAATGGTCCCCAGAACTTGATATAAACAATTGCTTTATGTTAAAAAATTAGTAAAATTATATTTATGCAATGGTAATTTTCTCTGAATTCGATTGTTTTGAATGCCTCTGCATCCAAAATGAACTATTTCAATTAATTTGTTGGTCAAAAACATATTTATTAATATGAACTTAGATCTAAAAATGTAGTGTCAATTCAAATTTGAATCCCCTCTTATAATCGATTATGAAAAATGATAACGAGCAACGCATTATCTTTGTGGCTACAATCCTACAGTCATCAAATCATCAAGCCAATCAGAAGCTTCAAGCATAATATACGTAAAACCAACACCATTGCCAAAATAGCCGACGTCGTCAGCCGAAAAGCCTTGCTTAAAACAAGCTCAATGAAATCACTGAAGTTAAGCAACTCAAGACACCACGTATTTCCGGACGGGTGACCGTCTGGGAACCACGGTTACTGACGGCACCGAGCCCCTGGTCGAAGGGATAAATGGCATTGACTGCGACGTGACGAGACCGATCATACAAAAAAAAAATTAACGGAGGGTTACTCCAGGTTTGTAAATGCTCAATGCCCAAGACGTGTCTGTAAGAAAGACGCAACAAAAAAAGTCCAAAAAATGATATCTTTGTCTTATTCGGCATCCCCTTGTCCACGAATATCGTGAGCGGCAAGTGCGCGCAGGTATCTTCCTTGCGCGGAGGTAAGACGCCGCGCCGCGCTGCTGCGTGGGTTGGGAACTAGTAGAGGATAAATGAATCGGCGCAACAAATCGAGCAGCGCTGACCACATGCCATCGCGCCCACCTGCGCCCTGGCCAGCCCCGCCCAACGCCGCGCCGCGCTGCCCCGCCCGCGCCGGGCTACCGGCCACCGCCCGCCCACTCGCGGACGCACGCACGCACGCACGCACGCACACGCCCGTGCGTCATCCCAAAGATAGTGCCTGCCACACCGCAATACCTACCTGTCACCGTGTCACTGTCTTCATTTCAGGAAGCTTGTGGTGCTCCTACGGCACATACTTTCTCGCAATATTTTAATGTTATCATTGTGTAATATTAGAATGTCGGTTCTGGTTTTGTTACACTTCAAATACTACCACTCAATCTCGTAAATATAAAAAATGTGATTTTTTTTATTCCAAAAGTTTAAATAAAAATAACTTTCTGCCATTGATTTCAGTGTATTGAGGTACACAGTGTGTTCACGAGCATATATTATGCGGTTTTTTGCCGCAACACATTTAGAAGTTGTTCGAAGTATGAACCAGTGGCGGCGTGATGATAGCTATTACTACTGCTCGTTGTTGCGCTGTGTTGTTAGAACAATAATGGACGATTCGTTTGGCATATTATCTCTTTTTACATTCTTACTGTATTTAGCTTTAGATGTTTGGGTTAGTTGATTAATTATCATCGTAAGATATTTCCATGGAGTGTAAGGAGTGAAACGAAATAGTGCTTATTTATTTTAATGTTTATCGATATTATTCCCTAGTTTAGGTGAACTGAGATTACGTATTAATATTGTTGTGGTTTCGTAATGTTTTGGTAGTCAAATCCCTTGAATGTCTTTCCCGTTTGGTGATGTAACCGACACTCAAGCATCGATAGAAATATTCAGGAGTATGAGCTGGTTCCGTGTCCAGCAAATTAAATTTTGAAGCTCTAGAGAGAATTTTCACTAATGAATATTTTCTAAGGCAACTCTGCCTCTCGAATAGTTGACAATGAGTTGTGTCCTTTTCTCTTAGCCGTACCTCTCCTGTACTTATTCACCGCGAAGTTGTTGATCTCGCTATTACAGAGTATCGCTTCCAAGGCATAATATTTAACTGGTGCAAGTTCTCGTCTAATATGTCTCAAAATCATAAATGATTCTAATATTTGCTTCCCGTTTGACACTTAAATTACTTTCGTTATGTTTGTGCGTCGAAATAAGACCAATACTTTCAAAGTAACAATAAGATCAAAATTAATTGCGATACATGTGCGATAATGTCAAAGAACCCGTTGAATGTCAAAGAAAACGTTTCCTTTACACTACATTCAAAAGGACAAAATGCATTCAAACTTCAACGTTTACAAAGTTATTAGTATAAAGGGTGTAAAATCCCTTATTCTAGTTTAGCTCACACTAGAAGTTAATAACCGGTTTTCGTACCAATTTGATTATGAAAAGTGAAGAACTTATTAAAATAAAATGCGCGAAATTTAAGTCCAATTTTATTATTAATCCACCTCGCTGCTGTCACATTCTTTATATCGTTACGTGGATACAGTTATGCTGTCGTTACGTGGGAGTTGAGTTACGTGGGTTGCACGTGGGGTCCAGCTTTGAAATAATGATTCAGTATACACAGACGTCTGCTGAGAAAATTTAAAGAACACATTCTATCTGTTTTACTTCAATAATTGTATGTCGAAAATTAATATAGTCTTTCATTAAATTGAATCGGTGATGGTAACTTAAAATTGTATTTTTGGAAAAAATGTTTTGATAAAGCCAAACCAAAAACAATTTTGACGGAATCGATTTGTCTGAAAATTATTTTAAATATAGTCCATAATGGAAATGCGCGTTGTAGGAGCCCTGACTTTTATACCAAGCCATATTTTTGCATATACGGGATGCCCGGGAAGAAAACATGGAAACATCACAAATAAGGTCTTAAGACAATTTTAAGCATAGTTTGTCAAATGAAACACTTGAATATTCCGAATGTCTGAGCCGCAATAAATACTGAAAAGTTGATATGAAAAAATACTTTCCAAGCAAAACTTTGCATTGTTAAAGCATATGAACTCCAGGAACATGTAAATTTGTTTATTGTTTACAAAAGAAATTAATAAATTAGTACATAAAGAAAAATTTACACAAATAAAAAAGCAGTCGAGTTGTGAATATAGGGTGCTTTTTTTATTTCTGTGTTAATTTTTCTTTATATGTTTCTGCATTTCAAATTTTTGCCTAGAAAGTATTTTTTCAAGCAAACTTTTGAGTGTTTATTGCGTATCAGCAATTCGGAATATAAATCAAATGCAAATTTTGGCCTAGAAAGCATTTTTTTTTTTCAAACTAGCGTTTGCGTTGCTTATTGCGGATCAGCCATTCGGAATATCCAAGTAGTTTATTAGACAAAATATGCTTAAAATCGTCTTAAGAGGTTATTTTCGAAGTTTTGACGTGTTCTTCCTGGACACTCTGTATAATAATTTCCTTGAGACGTGAAGCAGGGAGGAGCAGTACGGGCAGAAAGGAAACGGAACGAGTTGATGTGAGAAGGTGTAAAGTGTGAGCTGGCAAATGCAGAGGGGGGAGGGGGAACGGGGCGACTTCTCGTCGTGGCAAATGAGGCGGGACGAGGCGGGTGCGGCAGCGCTGCAGGAGGTTACCTTCAAGCCTGCATCCACGCGCAAGGTCCACGCTGTGTTCTGCGGCGCACCTTGCGTGATGCGGCGCGCGGCCAGAAGTGGGCGGTGAAAGTCCCTCGCCGTTGCGGATGCCAGTATGTCTCAGGGCCATTACCGTTAACTACACTTTTTTTTTTTAAAAAAAAAGAGAAAAGTCGTCTTTGTAAAGAGCAATGAAATACACGCTGAAGTACTCGCCACACTGCAGACGAACACAATTCTTGTGTTTGTGTGCGATGCGTTTATTTTACAGAAATACTTTTTTTGTTCTCACATCAACTCTTCCTCACATCTACTCATTCCGTTAAATATCTGCCCGTTCTGGTCCTCCCCGCTTCACATCTCTAGGAAATTGTTATAAAGGATGTCCAGGGATGAAACTTCGAAAATAACCTCTTAAGACAATTCCGAACGGCTTTTGAAACAGAAACACTATTTTAAAATTTATTTATTGAACATCAAAATCAATTAAAAACTTTGTGTGACATACTGTGTACCAATTGGTAGATATAGTGATGAACTGACAAAGTCAGACGTTTGGTGATATTTCGGAAAGTTGTTATCTATTCTTCAACTTTCTTCTCTAAATAAAATGTTACATTGTTTCGTTTAATCAATTTTTTCGTCATCCATTCTAGGGGTTTGCTATGTTCTTCATACAGTTATATTGCAGTTTGTAAAATTTTGTTATTTTGACAAATATTTACACAATTGAATATTACGAAATATTAAAGTGCGTGTATGTAATGTATTAGAGAGTATCAAAATGTGTGAACTAGGAAACAATAAATCAAACGTATATTTTGTTACAACATAAATATGTTAATATAATATAACCAAAAAAATTTTTAAAGGTAATTTTGAGTTACTGTCTTATTTTTATGTCGTTTTTGTTGTTTTGTAAGCTCTTTGTAAAGTATTATGTTGAAAACGTGCGTTCATGTCCATCACAGTTAATTTTCCACTTAAGAGGTGCTTGAGTTCCGCTCGTCACTGCCTGACGGCATATAATGAAAATAGCCTTTTTCTCCAAGCTGCTTGTTATCGCAAAGCAAATGCGAGACATTTGCCTATGATGAGCCTCTCCATAAGTGCATCTCCAGTGTGGCTTTCAAGCTCTAGAGCATTCCTTTTTGACGATTGTTTAACTCTCAAAACATTCTGTTGTAAGTAGTTTAATTTAATACATTTCGCTTCATCTCATCTCGTTATTAAATCGGTCCAACAATAGGTGAATATCTGCGCTTAAAAAAAACAAGAACAATTGGAAAACAGTATTTTTATTCGTTAACGTACCCCAAAAACACCCACCGCAGAAATTCTGAATAATCGTCTCAATTTGCATGTACAGGTTCCTTCATGGTTCCTTTCTTCATTAAAGGCAAATAATCTTAACCGTATTTCTGTCAAGTAAATGTTTGTTTGTGAGCTTGGTAATTGATGAGCCTCGCCGCATTGCAATTCCTAGGTAGCTTCTCTTCCAGGGCGATCTCAAGTTTTGGGGCAGGACCAACATGTGTAGCCAAGCGAAAATTAATTGATAATTTGATCTCCATAATCAGAAAACATGTGGGTTAGAAATATGTGCCCATTGAAATTTTATCATTGTAAGTGACATAATCTAAGAATGTTAAGATCTTGGTACACAGATGGGGCAGATTTAACGACTGTCGGTAGAATAATTCTAATGACTGACTGACGAGGAGATTGACAGTTTGTCTTGATATCTCCGATCAATATTTGAATGTTTAAAGCTGTACCTTGATAAAAGGGCCAAGTAGCGCGCACGATCATTCCTTCCTCATCCTTGTCCTCTTTTCTTCCCTTACACACACACACTTACAGCATTACTTGCATTACACTACCGCACGCGTTGAGAGACCAGTTGCGAGCGTGGAGCTTGTTCCCTTGGGACGGTGCTTCACTGCGAGACCAACAGTTGCAAAGAGAACATCCTACAAGCCGCCAACGTGTAGGTCCACGTCGGATCCCACGACCCAGCGGGAGGGGGGTGCACCTCCCGGGATATAACATGCACTTCATTTACAGGAATAATAACCATATTTGTTGACGCGCCCAAAATCACATACTATTCAATCAGTCAATATTGTAGAGTCAGTGCAGAATTTCTTAATGTTGAAAAATGAAGAGACCTTTCAAGAACGATGTACCGTGAATTACGTAATCGTGTGAAGGCTCTCGGCCGTCCGGGTGAAGCCCCGTCGAGGGTAGTGATGCCGACGTTACGTGGTATTCCTCAGCACTCCAGCCCTAAAAAAGATCACGTTCTGATGGTCGAAACGTCGATATCACTGCCCTCTCAGATCGTGGTCTTCTTCAGGTCTAGAAGTCCACGTATTGATGGCCGGCATCGCTGCCCTCGACGCGGCGGCGCCCGGACAGCCGAAAGCCTTCACATGTTTCTGGCCGCGGAAGCCTTCTATTTCCTGTACGCAATCGTGACCGCCCGAATGAGGCGACAGGTGAGTGAGGCGATTGGTTGCGGCGCCTCCATTGTTCTCAGCGCGCCCTCTGTCGCGGGGAGGGGGGGGGGCGGAGGGGGCTGCTCATCGCGGCGCGGGGCGTGCGTTGCGTGTCCATATCGAGCTACCGGCTCGATTTCAGCCGGGTCGATTTCAGCCCACGCGGGCACCTGCTGCGTCGCGGCCACCTGATCCCGCGCCCGGCAGCCACCGCCGCCTCCGCCGCCGCGGGCGCGGGAGAAAGTCCGAGGTGGCGGCGGACGTTCATTGTCCGGCGGCGGCGGAGGCGGTGGCGGCGGCGGCGGTGGCGATGGTAGAGGCGACGGTGGCGGTGGCGATGGCGGTGGCGATGGCGATAACGATGGCGGGGGCGGGGGCGATGGCGGTGGGGGTGACGGGGGCAGGGGCGGCGGCGGCGGCGGCGGCGGCGGCGGCGGCGGCGGTGGCGGCGGTGGCGATGGTAGATTCTCGGTGTTGCCCCGAGCGCTGGCCGCGGTAAAGAAGTCGGAAGTCTCTTGTATGAAAGGGGATAAGACACCTTGCAATTCTTCTTGCTTTCCAATCTGAAAGTCGTTAAGGCTTATATGATCGAAACTAACATATATTCCAACGAGGAGGATTTCCTCTTTTGCTGGTTTTGAGCCATGAGAGGATACTTTCTCAGATGACTTTGGGACATAACGATCATTTCGAAAAATCTGATTCACCTTGTGGTTTTGTGTCGAAGAAAGTAGATATTGAAAGCATTTAATGAATGTACCTATCAACTTACTATTACTCGAGGTGGGATTCCCGTTTGTGTGTTGTTGCGATTTATGTTTTCATTCTGAAATATAAATACTTCTAGGCAAATAAAATAAACATCATCATCTTCAATAACCTGAGAATGCACGTATTCACTTAAATAGAATTATGCAATTGCTATTTAAAATTGCATCAAAGTAAATAAATAATGACCGACTATCCGTATCTGAATTGATTCTCGCCGATGTAGCCGAGTTCATTGGAATGCTATGGGCTTGCTGCACTCTTATTTTATAATCATTTTATTGAAGCTGTAATACCCAGACTGCTACGTTCCCTTACACACCGTGTGCGGTAGGCATCGATTCCAAGAGTGTGGTCAGCGGCCAGACGTCACACAGTGGGTCATGAATAGAAAATGGCGAAAATTATATTTTCCTTCAATAAGGTACCCGCACAACACAGCAAGCAAGGGAAAAATATATTACAAGAAAAATATAAAAATTACACAAAAATGTAATAATGTCATTGCCACAGAAATGTATGTTTTGATGACTCAATAAATCTAAAATGTCAATGCTGTACATCAAAAAACCTGCTGATGCTACAACATCACGTTATTCCTCGCAGTACTGGTAATGGTTATGTAATATTATATTGTACCTTATACCCTGTGAACACTTCAGCCGTCACTCAAAAATAACAAACATAGCTGAAAATTACAAGAAATCAAATCATTTTTTTCAAAAAGCGGGAAAGAAATTATTTAAGAATTTAGTTTTAGGAAATATATTACTTGACAAATTAATATTTAGCTTCAATATTGAAGGTGTAAGAGAGATTATGAAAAAAACGTTTGGAGTTTTTGCTATTTCAGAGGATTTAATAAAAATCGTGGCAATATCATTAACTTACGGACCTTTTCACTACCAGAGAAAAAAATTAAAGAATATCTTGCTGCCGTTTTTGAAAAAAAAATAGGACATATCCTAGAGACTTCACATAAAATATCTTCATAATGAAAATTTCTATGTCAAATTCAAGGAGCTACTACACCAACAAGATCAAGCAGAGAGTATCCACTTTTGTGAGACTCCTGTCTGCAGTTCAGGCACTAGTTGTGCGCAGACAGATGAATAGACTGACAGACGAACAAAAGACAGGCGGACTGACGTATAGACGCACAAACGGACAGTGGGATTGATGGACAGACGGACACTTATATTGTTGGACAAACGGACGTATGGAGAGTCAGACGGATAGATGAACAGACGATCAAACGGACAGAGATACGGATCAACAGATGGATAGAAACCGGCAGGCAGACAGATGGGTGGACGGGCAGACATACCGACGGACAGACGTGTCGTATTTTTCCGTATCAGAGAAAACCTCGACATTTTCCAGTATTACACTACTTTCTCTGTACCACATGAACGACGAAGTAACACAACTTGCGACTAAACAAGATTCCCTCCTGAAGCGTCATTTTTCGTGAGGCCATCTTCCGTCCGTCGTAGACCACTGTGCGTCGTGCTTCAGTCTGCGCGCGGGACGGATGCCTTCACGCGGTGGCGCTACAAGCTGCGCGGCGAGCGCAGCGGCCCGGCGAGCGCAGGCCTGCGTCGTCGCGGCGCGGCCCTGCGGTTTGGCTTCCTGCGCGCCGCGATTAGCCCGGTTCCATTATTCCGCGCTCCCTGCGCCCGGCTCTCCAGCCCCCCCCCCCCCCCCCGCGCGATCGGGGTTACGCCGGCCCGCGACCCGGATGGACCGCCAAACCGCCGGCTCTGGGCGGAGACGGGCGCGCCAGTTGATTACATTTAGCCTTACCGGATAGCGGCGCTGATGATTACATTTAGCGTTACCGGTTAGCGGCGCTGATGATCACATTTGATACGCAAAGAGTGTTATTTTTTACGTCATTCTGTCTGTCCGTCCGACCGTCTATATCTATCTGTTCGTCCGTCTCTCTGTCCGTTTGGCCGTCTGTCTGACTGTCCATACGTTCGTTTGTCCATCAGTCCAACTGCCCGTATGCCTGTCGGCTCGCCGGTCTGACTGTCCGTCTGTCCATCAATCCGACAGCCCGTTTATGCATCTATCCGTCAGTCCGCTTGTCCGTTTCTCCAGCTGCCCGCCTGTCTGGCTGTCCGTCTGTCAATTCATTCATTTGTCTGTTGCCAACTAGTGCCTGAACTGCAGACAGGAGTCTCACCAAAATGGATATTCTTTGATCGATTTCGTTGGTGTAGTAGTAGGTGCAAACAAAAAGGTTCGATGTCACATTTTGCTGGTTTTGAGTAAACGTTGGGAATCTGTTCTTAAAATATAAATTCAACTTTCTATGCATAGAAGTATGTTGTCTATAAACTCTGTGAAGTGTGTGGAGTGTTCTTCCACTATTAGTGTTAAGAAAAAATGAACGATGTCCTGAGAACTAAGGACCTGTTTGCTTTCTCTTCAAAATTAGAAGCTCATATACATCAAACAATTTTGTTTTCTCCGATATTTTTAGGGTTAGCTCAACGAGAACATCATAGCTTTTGCAACTTTGTTGACCGAGAAGTTTTCTAGTTCCGATGGCGGAGGATTTTTTTTACATTAGTTACAAGTTGGGTTGAATTCAACTACTGTCTGGAGAATAATTCTACAGACCTTAGCAAACGGGCCACGGACTGTGCGTTATACTTCCTTTCTCACCCTTGTCCCGGCATCTTCACTTAAACATACACACACACACACACACACACACACGCTTATACTTACATGCTTTATACTGCCAATGATGTCGGGAGCACAGTACTTGTTCCGCCTTTCGCAGTGCCTGGTAGAAATAACAGGTTGAGGGATTCACACTGGACGCTGACATACACACACATCGTGTAGGTCAGCGTCGGATCTCATGTTTTAGTGAAGAATGAGCATCCTAATCTTCTGGGATAAACTATGCATTACACTTACGGAATGAATGACTTGAGTAGTTCACGCTCCCTTGATTAATTCTCAGTCTTACATTTAGTGAAAGAAATGTTCGTAAAGAGAGGGGTTGCATTTCACACCTTGAAATATTTAATATTCAACTTTCGTGTGAATGAATGAATAAATGTAAATATATATTTTTTAAATCAGTAGGAATATGATTTTATTTTGTTAAATCTTCGCCCCGTCAGATTTTTAAGAAACACTTCACGTTATTACAGGTGTGAATCATTTCCCGTCAGTGAAGCGATAACTGAAGTAATCCTTTCAAGAAATATACTGTGAATAATTGTATTCTGTTAAAATTAATAATATTCAGGAAAGAGTGAACTGCATAATTTGCTCTCTCTCTCTCTCTCTCTCTCTCTCTCTCTCTCTCTCTCTCTCTCTCTCTTACAATTCAGAAGCTCATTTCCATTTGTTTGCTATTTTTACCATTAGACAATCAGTGCTTGCGTTAATTGAAACTATGGAAAAGTCGACCTTAACGTCGCGCATTGTCTTTAACATTGCTTGTCACCAAATACAAGTGAAGTCTAAAAACTGGTTTCGAGTTTTTTGCTTTTATATTTGGTTTCATTATTCATATTAGTAATAGTATATTCCTGGAATGTGCTGCTGTTCAGGCTACGTTGCAATCGACTGTGAGAAGAAAGACGGATTATCCTGTTTCTCTGTCCATGAGTCATGTGACAAGTAAAATTCCATGGCGTTGACAACTTCGCACGGATACAAGAGATTCAGTTTCCCTTCGTATATTTCAGTCACTCTCTGTTGCTATATGCTCTAGTTCAATGATAATATTTTTTTGTGCACGAGGCTACAGAAATTATTTACTTTGTTGCCGTTACGAAAGTAGCCTACACAGAAAGTCACATTTTCTGTCTCTTGTATCTGATTCATTGCATTCTCATTTAGTGTACCGGAAATATTATGTTTCAAAAGAATATATTCAGAGCAGAGGACATTCACATAGTTTTCGATTATAGAAAAGGATATTAATAACATACAAAACCTCCAGAGTATTGAAATTCATTGCATACAGATGAGGAAATGTGTGGAAAATCATGATAGTTCAGAGAAATGAAAACGAGTTATATAGTTTTTGTATTTTAAAGAAGAATAATGAACAGATTGAGAGCGTAGGCTTCCGCGGCCGGAGTCAGTGTTTACTAGGCTGTCCGGGTGACGCCGCGTCCATGCCGAAGGTACCGACGTTTCGGTCGCCATTCTGCGACCTTCCTCAGGGCTTAATGGTCGCAGAATGGCGACCGAAACGTCCGCACCTTCGCCATGGACGCGGCGTCACCCGGACAGCCTAGTAAATATAGATAAATAATACAACGAGTTGAAGTTAAAACAAAGTACTTCATGTATTACTGAGACTGCGGTAACGATGGTAACAATGGAGGTGGTAACAGTGAATAACATATCGATATTCGGAGCGCTTGTCCTAGCTGGGGCGATGCCTCTGTGGTGAGTGATACCTGGTTGGGGAAAACTCTGATAAGCGTCGTCGAGGCCACCTCCTTCACCTCCAAACAGCCAGACCACCGCCACCTTCCGCAGAGAAAACATGTCCTACAGTCAGGGGCGGATTAATATTTTTGCCGCCTGTAGGCACATCAAATTTGCCGCCACCTCTTTAAAATTAATGTTACATTTCTAATTGTAGCGTTTCAGTAACAATTCCTCATTAATTTAAACGTTTTAACTTTAAAAGTAACATTATATTTTGCACATTGTTTTCATAAATTAAATAATTTTTTTTGGATTAGCTAATTTTGGATATAAACTGTATCTTCATAGCAAGTAACGTTCAACATTATTAACGTTTCAACACTGAAACGTTAACATTAAAAGGAAACTAAAACATGACATCTAGAATTGCAACATGTTTTCTTTCGTCAACGGGCCTTAGTTTCAGATTCATATACTTTTGAAATCATAAGGTATACTCTAATGAAGTAGACAAATAAATAGCTTGTATTAAATATTAATATGATATTTTTAAAATAAAAATATTTATGCTGTTATAGTTTTTAGAGAACCTAAATTTGTTTTAGAAAATATCAAGAAAATTTTGCGCCTTTGAAACTTGCCGCCCTTGAAAATTTGCCGCCGTAGGCACGTGCCTACTGTGCCTATACGTAAATCCACCTCTGCCTACAGTTACGGGGGTAACGATCCTATCAGTTGACGCATAGCCTGGAAACAATTGATATTCGGAGGCCCATGCTCCTCAGAAGGGCGTGTCAACCCCCACTGCGTCCCCGCGTCCTGGCCTACAGCCCCGTCGCCACCCGAGCGGCGGAAAACATACATTACACATACGGGGCTAATGATCTTGTTGATCAGTTGACGCGCCTGAAATCAATCAATCAATCGATCGCTATTCGCACACCCCTGCTTCCCAGAAGGGGGTGCCCTTCGTATTTCGGGCGTGCTGGCCTGCCCCACTGCCGCCAACCGCGTGTCTCCCGGGCCGCGCCGCGGGCGCCGCCGATGCCCGCGGACGGCGAGGCGGCTGCAGGTCGCGACGAGTCGACAATGGCCGGGTGACCGTTCCGGTAATTGGGTCAGCCGGCGCGGCGCGGCGCGGCGCGGCGCGGCGCGGGATGCTGCGGTGGCCGACGAGGCAGCTAACGGGTTGCGCAGCGCTGTCCGTCCGCGCCGGCAGAACTGGCCCCCGCCGCCTCCGCCGCCGCCGCCGCCGCCGCGCCGCGCCTGCCCGGCCGGATTCCACGCTCTGCCGCCGCCGCCGTTGCCCGCCGAATCCGGCGAGTCGTCATTCTTTTTGCCATGTTTACGATTGAAGCCCTCGGTATACTTTTGTCTTCAACAGTCTTGGGGGTTTTCCTCCGGGGAGCGAAAGAAATAAAATGAAGTGGGATGTAATATAGTAGGATTTGCCCAATCACACCCATTAGAAGTTGGATGACTAACAAATGATCTTGGCTGTCCGGGTGACGCCGAGGTAGCCAACGACTTCACTTGAGTTACTAACGTTTGACATTTATTACCATTTTCTTCAGTCGATTAACAATTGACTATTATATTACAATCAAAGTAAATATATAAATTGTAATAGCGAAACTTATGCTGCTCAATTGATTTTTGCGTTTTTAAAATTTTGGTTTAGGAATCTTATTTTAGGTCGTTATAAGAAGGTCACTTCCGTAACTTAAGATGCTTATTATGCCAGACGTAATGTACAGCTTGTCCCCTCCTCTTAAAATGTTACTACTCTGTATGTATGTAAATTTCGTGATTAGGCGAAAGAGCAGGCCCAATTATCTGAGCGTCGCTATTAATAAAGGCGGCAGTATAATAATTATTATTATTTTATTATTATTATTATTATTATTATTATTATTATTATTATTATTATTATTATTATTATTATTATTATTATTATTATTTTATTATTATTATTTTATTATTATTATTATTATTATTATTATTATTATTATTATTATTATTATTTATTACTATAATTAAATCTTTATTGTATTATTAATTTTTATTAGTAATATTATTAATCTATATAAACCTGCGTTTCCGGGTATTTATTGATCATATTCTCTCTCCTGGCCCACCCTAAATTTGACTATCAAAAAATTCATTTTATTTTCAGAGGGGTATTTTTTAATTTTGATCCTTCCAGTATTTTAATGGAGTATGAGATTGTTATGGTGAATCATACCAACTTTGTCGCGATGTCTCCGGGCTAATAAGTTCAAAGTGAGATCTTTCTGACGAAAATGCTATAACAATTGCGTTGGTATTGAAATCTTGCCTTGTGACTTTCGTAAGCATTCCTGCGGGGGGGTGTTCTTGCAACGTACAGCTAGTGCTCGATTTTTTAGTGTCACTAATTAATTCATAATTACTTCTCTTTCTATCATGCACTGCCTGCCGCAACAACAGTTTTACAGTAAATTGAATCTTTCAGATCAATCTCTAACAATTCTTTGCAGTAATTAATGAAAAGTATTAATAGATTTGCATGAAACATATGTTTTCTTAATAACTTATCAACATTCAAAAAAGGTGCTCATGGATATTGAATTTTTTAAATAATGGATATTATCAGTAGTGCTAAATAACTTATATGTTTCATTGTACTTTTTTGTCAGCCATATTCAATTCTTTACGGATGATGACCTTTTATGGTGGTTGAGGGGAAAGCATGGGACATGCTCCATGGCATCCCAAACCGAATTATAGGAGATTGATGAAGATAGAGGCGGCTCCACACATGCGGCATTCGGTGAATCCAGAGCAACCAAAGTAGTGTGGACGGGTTGCTCGCTATTCGCCGAGCGCCGAACATTTGGTATTCGCCCTACTCACCGCGTGTCGGTCTTTAGGACACATCAAAGAGAACGAACATTCGCCGAACACATCAGCTGTTCGGTATTGGGCGAGTAATAGCTCGCTGCTAGGCGAATGCGGAATGTATGAAGTCACCTTTACTTTCGTGGTGTGTTATAAAAGGTGTTTCTTCGGCAGTTTCAGCAAAGAGATCAAGAAAGCCACAAAAGTATCAATTAGAGCTGGTAACTTTAAAACTCGATCTCGGCTGGCGCCGCAATTTTGCTAAAGTTCAACCATGAAGCAAAAGACTGGAACCCGATTGGGATCGAACCCACGTTCTTTCAGTCAGCGGCAAAATCGATAGTCATGCATATCTTAATCTATATACTGTACGTATTGTAACTAACGGAAATAGATATTTATGAAAAACGAATCGTGTTATGCAGCATATTTAATGCGTATCTTTCGAAAATAAATATGATGTCCGATGTTGTTGGATGCAATTGACTCGTTACAACACTTGCTTTACTTAGGAATGTGTCTATGTTGGAAACGGGTTAAATATTTTTCCCATCATTTTTCCACGATATACAGACTTATGAAGTAACAGTGTACAATTAGTATGTCAGCGCTGAAAGTTTATGGCAGCAAGTAATGGAATACATTCATTAAGCAATGCCCTGAGAGAACTTCACTTCCAATCTGGTTTCTATAGTTTGCCGGAAAAGGAAATTGCGTTTAGAGTTTTGCTACTGCTACCTCCAGTTCGTAATAGCAGAGCCGAGTTCGCAGTCTGCCAATACTTCTTAAAAGCATGCAATTCTTGAGATGGGTAATTCCCCACACTAACTGAAGATGCATTTAACATTGTTAGTTTTCAGATAAACACCAAAATATAAGTGCTAGGAAAACAGTGCCAATATAGAAATTAGGTTAATTTGTATTGGAATATCACAGTTGAAGTGTGATCTCAGTCATTGCTTGGAAAAACTTAACTCAATTGAACTTTAAGGCCAGTGCAAAATATATTGATGAAATAAAAGGTATAATTATTCCTCAACAAAGGTGGCATTTCTGTATTTAAATATTATTTTCTAGGCAATTACTATAATTTAAATGTAGTGTTCAAATGTTCTGTCGTAAACCAGCATGAAGCATTACCACAATAATGCGCGTGGGCGTTACGGTGGTTCGCGAGTTTGAGAAGTACTTCGTAATCGGTTGCAAAGGTGTCGTGTGTTGTGCCAGTGTTGCCAGATGGGTGGATTTTCTCCTACATTTGGTGATTTTTTTTAGATTAGTGGGCTGTTTAGATAGGGGTTAATAATTGGGGGAGGAATAGTTTAGGAAATTTCTATTTGTATATGATAAAAATTGTTTGCACTTTAAAAAAATATTTATAAATTATATTGACATGATGTTATGCTCGCCACTCCATTCAAACTCGTTAATGACGTGAAAAGTAAGATTACATTTAATATTATATAAGCAGTTAAATCTATTTTAAAATATTTCAAATGACTATAAATATTAATATGCAAAGCAATAGTACAAAATGTAGTGACATATGGCCCAGAAACCTGGTAATTAAATCAATATTTAAGAAATAAATTACTGGCAATGGAGATAAATTGGTTAAGATCTGCTCGACTTACAATAAATGACACAATCAGATACGTAAAAATACGAGAATAGTGAACAAAACGTACACAATTTTAGAATACATTAAATATAAGCAATTAACCTGGTTTAGTCGTGATAAAAGAATGCAAGATGATAGGCTTCTAAAAACTGTTTTGGAGTGGTATCCAAATTGGAGAAGAATGAAAAGAAGACCTAAACACACCTGGAAGGAAGAAATAATACAAATTTTAAAAGGAAAAACGCTAAGGAAAATTTGGGAAGATAGAAACAGATGGGAAAATAATAGTAAAACATTCCTCAAAAAGATTCGACAATAAGTGTAAGAAAAAGTGGGTACAGTAAAATGTTTTTTGTACAAAAAATACCAGTCAATGAATAAATAAACGAATAACATATTATAAATTGCGTAATTTAATTGAATTAAATGTTTGTTAAATTTACGATGTAACTTAAAATAAGTAGAAAGAGAATTTTATTTCATAATCTAGGGGAAAATGATATATTACTGGTGTAATACCAACATTACATTCTGGCAACATTGCGTGGTGTTGGAGCGCGGTTTGTGGTGGTGTGGTCTGGCCCATCCGCCGAGCGCAGCCGTTGCCGAGAGGCCAGGCGCCAAGGGTATCGCGATTTTAATGGTTACGGTCCCGGAGATCGTGACGTTCCCTAACTGCATCGCCCCCCCCCCCCTTGAACGAAATTCGATCCTTCTTTGAAGTGGAAGGCGGCCCCCCTCCGAGTGTGCGTCTGGTAGGTCAGTTACGCAGTCGATGACCAATGACGAGAGAGACTTTGGCACCCGGAGTCCCCGCTTCTGACCACTCGACGATCTCACGCTTTCGCTAACGCCGATATCTCGACTCCTTTCGCACTCCCCTTAACAACGAGTCGAATGAGAAGGAACGTAAGTGTAGTAGTGGCGATGACGCTTTCTCTGGCCATTAGTTTCAAATCCGTCAATCTATTTCGATCTGCCAAGCCTATGAGGTTTCTTTATGCAGACTAGCTTCGAACTGATCGAATTTTTGCTGTGCCGACTCGATGAGGTGGCCCTGTCTAGATGTAACATTGGTGTGTGGTATTCCCTATTCCTAAATTGCTCATTATCGGCTGATGAGGGCCCGGTACGTTAAACAAAGAATTTCATTTATTTTGTTATTTTCATTTATTTTCCGGAATTCTTGACAAGATTTCCTGACTCAGATTTTACAAGGATTGCATCTGCGGAGCAGCAAATAAAAATGCCGTACTAACGGCTTGTACAAACGGGCGGGCAGCGCCTTTGCAACGAGGAGGCCGGGAATCGCCTTGGTGCTTTTCTGGAGATTAACCCGTCGGCCCAGCCGCCGTGCGCCGCGCGTGGAAGACCTTGTTAACGGGCAGAGGTTGAGCGCTGGCTGATCGACGCCGGACGCGAGCGGGAGGCCTGGTAACGAGTCTGTGCTCTCGACCGGCTGGCGAGCGACTCATGCGCTCCACTCGCGGAGGAGGCAGCTAGCGCTCGCCGCCACGCCAGGGGCCCACACGAGCCCGCGGCGGCAGCGTTTGAGGACAATAGCGCGATCATTTGCGAAGCGCTGTAAAAAGTGCACAAATGCAGGTGGCGGCTGTTAGCGTATTCTAACTAGATATCACAGAAAAAGAAAACTTCTTGTTTATTTTACTACAAGTACTGAATTTAGAGATAGTATAATGATGAAAAATATAAATAGGGAAGATAGCAACAGTATCGTTTTATTAATTATTTTGTACTAATAATTTTCTTACAATTCAACTCCTAAGTTATTTATATTTGCTCTCGTGAGTTCCAATTTTAGAAGTGGTTTGTATAATTCCCTAGAATTTTTATGCCTGTTCTGTTGTGTGGAAGATCTTACTTCCTATTTACATTTGACTTAATAAGTTCTTCCCTCCACTGCACCTTATGCCCATTGAATACAAATTCGAAGTGTACATCTTTACGGTAGGATTCCGATTCGAGTTGAAAAGAAAAAGGACATTCCACCAACTACGAGTATAGGCCCAACTCTGTCACATCCAGGCGAAGACATGTATGAGCGGTGGTGTCCAGGCTGACGGGAGCTTCCTTTTAATAAAAAAGCGCAATAAATCAAATCAAAGTGATGAAGGGTAAAAAATGAATAAAATCGAATTGTGTCGTTAAATTAAGTCCACATTATTTTTTTTAAATTATCCAATCTTACATTAAAGCTATATTAATTGCCCCAAACAATTTTAAGTTCGTTTTTACTATTAGATCACAATTACAAATTAATAAGCATTAATCCTTACTAATCCAGTTCTAAAAACATCGATGTTTAAAAACATCGATGGTTTGTAGGGATGTTTTATTAACATTGATGTTTTAATTTTAGCATCGATGTTAAGAAACATCGATGTTTTAATTTTAGCATCAATGTTTAGAAACATCGATGTTTTAATTTTAGCATCGATGTTTAGAAACATCGATGTTTTAATTTTAGCATCGATGTTTAGAAACATCGATGTTTTGTTGGCGATGTCGCAGTGCATCGCGTTCTGCCTCGTGCGTCCGATCCGTCTCAAAACCTCGCGCGACCCACTTTCGCGACGCGACGACGACGCTCAGAGACGACGGCGCGACGCGGCGTGGCGGTCGGAAGCGCTGGCGGCGGGGGCGGCGAGGCGGGGGCGGGGGCGTGCGGAGCAGACGGCAGGCGCTCTGTGCTCGGCCGCCGCGCCGCCCCATTGCGCAGGGAGGGCCTCGCAGCGCCCACAAAGCGCCGGAAGCGGATTCGCGGAGATGGCGCGCGGCGCCGGCCCGCCGCTCGGGAGCCTGGAAGAGGGCGAAGCGGGAGACGAGAGGGTTAACAAAGCAGGGGAAGTGCCGATCTGAGTTAACGAGGAAAGATGGTGGTGGCAAAAGAGATGGACGGTTAGGATAATGGTGATGGAATTATGATATGCCACTGGATTTCATTCGAAAATTCCTTCGTAGAGGCACAGATATTGTGGTAATCCATAATGATATTAATTGAGGATGAAGGAGGTGTCAACTACATGTCTACTACTACCGTCTACTACTACTACTAAGTAATACTAATATTACAATATACTACTACTAACTACTACTAATACTACTACTAACTACTACTAATATTACAATATAAATTCAATATAAAGAATGAACAGACATACACGTGTTTCGGGATTTAATTCATCCCATCTCCAGTGGCTGTACAATGACGAAAATTAATAAACAGATATAATTAGCGTGTCAAGTAATATACATATACACAGGAATAAAAATGAACAAATTTTATAGAAATAGAATGCATTACCGCTGTCCTGAATCAAACACGTAGGAGTTCAGTCGGCGCCAAGTCGGCGTCTAATTCGTAACGTAGCTGAGGACGTGAAGCAAAGAGATGCGCGTGGATGTAATCGAGCTCCTGCCAGCTGTCATAGTCGTTGGTGACCTTGTGACCCCCTTTTTTGACGATGAGGGAACGAGCATAATGTTGGAAGATTATCGCTTCCGGCAAGTGCATCATTCCCATCGGTTCGCCTTTTTTCAAATGCTTCTTTCGCTCCTCAACACTCTTACAAATGAAATACAAAGTATTAATATTATATCTTGATCTCATTTAAAATTTTAATAACCATCTTTTGTGATGTTGCCGCTTTTCACGTTTTATTAATTTTGTATAAAATTTAAATTTATTTCCTTTGATTTTTCTCGGGGTTTTGGCGGGATGTTAGGTACATCTCTTAGTCACATTCTTCTAAATTACCGGTATCAATAAACAGGAACAAAAGACACAATCGTCTGTCTCAGAGAAAAGTGAAATAAAGTTGTAAAACCTGAGAAAAATCTTGTCTCTATCTGGTGAACGTATTCTCGTAGAATCCACTTCATTCGGACGTCCCTCGTCCTTAAACCACATTGTATCGCAGAAGACGTTTTATTGGCAGTGCAAATTCTTGAGTGGGACAATTTCTTTTGTGTTGATAAAGGCGATATAAGGACATGATAAAGTATTATTCTTTTATGGGGAATTATGTCAGTACTCATGGCACGAAGGCGTCTTAATATAACCTCATTTACCTTGAAACCATCTTCTTAAGATGAACAATCAGTCGCAAAAACACACATTTCATATTCAGAACAAACGGAATGATGCTTTGTCAACGCTGAAGACAATCAAATTTTACTGCAGGGAGACATTTTAATACGTTCCAAAATCAAGTCGCATGTTTGGAAGCTTATTTGTAAACTCACAGCAAATAATGACGAAACAATTCTTTGAGTTGTTCTCGTCAAATGATCATATAATTTTAAAAATTCATGTTTAGAAGTTTAATGGGCATACGTAACAACAAATGAAGGTCTATTTTAATGTTGATAATTGTTTTTTAATTAAAATTGATATATTAAATAGGAAATGTGATGTAATACGAGAGAAAATTAGATGTAATACGAGATAGCATGAGATAAGTGAAAAGTTTTATGTCGATTTAGTAGAACGGTAAGTCTCTCTTCTATTTTTCACCATGTATTTCAGATTTTGTTAGAAGGTTTGAAGAAAAACATTAAAAATCAGGAAGTTTCGCAATGTTGTAGATAATATACATACGATTTTCGCATTGCAGGTTTGAAGGCAGTTTTATTTTTATGATTTCTAATAAATATGGTAATATAGCCTTCAAGGAGAGTTTTTTTTTTGCCTATCGTAGTATTTTTTGAGTTATATGTAAACACTTGTTTTGACGAAATTCGTTGGAATGGAATAAAGGTGCATTGCATCGAACAAGGGGGGGGAGCAGGGGGGGCGGGAGAAAGCGAGGCGAGTTCATCAGAGGAAAATATGCGGCTCGTAAATGACAACTGGTTGCGCAGATTTCGGTGTGCGGTCGCCATCACGTGACAGCTGGTCCAGGAGCGGCGCCGTAGAAGTTCCAATTCCCAGCCCACGTTCTCACAGGCTCGACGAACGCGTACAGTGAAAGGCAGTGCAGCTAATCGAGTAGTATCTCTGTTTGGTAGAATGTAGTTTGAAAAAGCTCTGTTTGGAAAAATATATGGCGGGTTTTTTATATAAAACATCTTACACACAAAAAACAAAACTTGTTTACCAGTTTAACTAGCAAGACTCGAGTTGGCTAAAAAATGAGGTCAATATTCAATTTATTATTGGCATTAGGCTAAGAGTTCTGTCACTTTTGCAAGTAGATGGATATTTTACAGTGACTTTATCTTTTAAAATTACTTGTATCTTCAGTATACGTTTTAGGTGTACAGCTTTACTACAGAATTTATTATAAATCACTTCAATAGCCCTCGTTTAGTCGTCCTTCAAAATAGAATGTCCAGTTTTGAAATAGAAATGTTAGTATTTGAATCACTCCTTGTCAATTTCAATATGTGGCTCCTAGGTTACGATTGCAAAAACCTTCTCGTTTACATATGGAACTCAAATTGCTTAAAAGTTCGTGAGTTGTACAATACCAAGCGAAAAGATTTTAAATGACACAAAACGTCACTGCGATTTGTTTGGAACTTGGTGAAACTTAATTTTTAACGTTTATTATTAATTTAAATTACTTTAAAGTACCTGTAAATTACCTGTAATAGTTTGAGTTCTAGACGAAAACACTCGTATTACCACTTATATTCGGAATAAAATTGTGGATCATGAATGTGTTATTTCTACTGCATGTACTTTTATTTCACTTTGTACGTAATATAATTCCTATTTATTATAATATTTTTTGTTTTCTTTACAGGTGAGTTATTTTTCTACATTTGCCAACCCATAAAAAGATCTGCAACTACATATGAACTATTGTGATACAACATTCTGGTAAGTTTATTTGCATGAGATATTAATTGTGATGGTGCATAAAACATCAATAACTCTTACAATGCCGCGTGTGGGAGAAGACTAGTGAAGGCTCCAAAACTGTTGAAAATACTTAAACACATTCGCTCAGGATTATTTAAAGATGTAAAGGTGTACTATTTAATTGTTTACAAATTACACCTATTTATACAAGTCATAAAAGTTATTCTTGTAGTCTAACAGTGTAATTGTGCATTACTGTTTGTCACTTGTTAATAATTTAACAAAGGGATGGATATTGAAGAGAAGGGTAGCAACTTTATTTGTTTTTATAGTTTTTCGTGTTTTGTTTTGTTTGTTTTTAAGTTGTTTTCGCTCCAAGTGAGTCAAACGTGACGCAAAAACGGCTGCACCACCGCTCATGATGTATTCGTGATCGAGTAATTGTTTCGTAGTACGTTTGTACTACGTAGTAGTATCAGTAGTCGTAGTACGTTTGCAAGCGATATTAGAAGTACGTGTTTGCTTTAAATTCGGTTTCTTGCTTGGTTCTTGCGGTTCCAGAATGACCCAAATGAAAGACTTTCCACGTCAAAAGGAATGGTTGAATATTGCTATCCTTCTGTCTCTTCACATCCTTCCTGAACTCTTGAGTGTCGGGCGACAGATGAAAAATCGTTGAATTTCTGCAAAAAGAATTGCACACATTTCAACATTACAGTGCCTAACGAGCGTGTGTTTCAGTTTCTTGGATTGTAACTGCTACAGTAGAGAGTTTTCTTCAATGAAACCAATTCTAATCGGATCTACAAATGAACTGCCGGGCTACGTCTCTCTGAACGTCGCGCGCGATAATTTTGTCGCTCTTATTGCAAAAGCGATGCGTGCCATCACTGCAACTGCACGTGAGACAGATCCGTGATGGAGTAATGGCTTCGTGCATTTAAGAAGAGACACCATAACAAGACGGGCAGGGATTGCAAAGATATATGCGATAATATTATAACATGTTTTCTTTTAACTAATCTACTCTCTTTATGGATCGATTTTAAAGTTTTTTCACGTCAAAATAAGCTTTTCATCTGCTGAATCTATTAAATACAATTGGTGTAAAAAATACTGAATTTATTTTAGACTGTCTTAGTCAAGTCCGAAATAAATAAAAGGAAATTAAATACATAAAACCTGTATTAGCGCCTATCGCGGGCTTTGAAAACGTATCAAACTGCTGACATACAATTGAAAACAATTTTCTGTTTCCGACAGAATGTGAAGTTCACTAGATTCTCTCTAATATGACTATTGATTTCACCAACCAAATACATAGGCTTAGTAATGTGTATACAATGCTTAGATAGCTAGGTAGGTCTGAAGGATAAAACTATAAAAATTGACGTCTTCTCCCTAACAAAGTGCTTCCTGCATTGACAATAAATAATCACGTGTTTGTACATGCAGTGAGAAAGAAATGTTTGGCTATCGGCCAGTTCCGTACAATAAGAACGAAGCATTAAGTTCATGAAACACGTGCATGATTCGCGTGATATAACGTGCGGAGTTTTAACTCTCCAACTTTGTAGACTGGGATGTCGTAGGTTCGAGTCCCAACCGGGTGGTGGGGGATTCTCGTAGCGCCATCTGAGCAGCTGTTGTAAGTAGCCTCTACCCTGACGATAAATAGAGAAATCGGCTGCTCTATTCAGAAGTTTCCATGGTTTCCTGTACTCAATTGGCATCAGGCAGATTTCGGAGGGAAAATATTTTTATAATGTAAAACATTGTATCACGGACCTGGCGCGAACTATCCATGTCTATCTGGTCTGCGCTCCCTTCCTTATGGCCGGACTATAAGCGTACCTCTCATTGCCATGTTGCCCATTCCAATTTATCTAAAGAAAATCAGACAGATAATGGAATAATTGAAGGATTTTTACGAGTATAATAGAAATTAAGGTTGCATTAATCGTATATTCAATGCTATCATTTCTTGCTGGTTGTCCTGAATAAATTTTCAATTCACAATTTATTCAATCTTACATATTTTACAGATATATTTTGTAAAGTAGCCCAGAAGGGCTAGTAGTGTATTGCGCTACTCTCCTTTAGATTTGGTTTGAGTTTCGCAAGCCTCAGAGCGCACGCCTTGAGGGGTAACTATTCTAAAATAGATCACCGCAGCTGACGTGATCTCCTTCATTCTTGTCCGCAGAACGCTAACATAATACGTAATGGTTCTATTTTTGTATCATGCCCGTATGGAGTGTTTTCCTTGATTATTCCAAGCATTTCCTGTTCCAACTTGAACCTAATGGGTACACACCTAAATGGGCAGATGGCAAGGTCGCGTGGAGAACATGCGTCTGTATGAATGATTGCTATCACGTTCTCTCTATCTCATAAGAATTCTTCTTCTGTGCATCGCCATTTTTGGAAAAGGGGTGTTGTCATTGACAGCGACAAGAGTGTGCCGTGAAACGTGAATACGTCGATCCGCGAATTTCTACAAAATTGCAAGAATGGTGTCTCCTTTAAGAACCGTCTGTTAGTTGTTGTTTTTTTGTCTTGAAACAAGTTATAATGGCAAGTCTAACGTGTACCAAGAACAAGGTAGGATGGACTCGGCCGGGTAATTAAAGGTTGACCAACGTTCCTAAGGAAGTAGGCGAAGAATATCTCGGCGGAAAGTCGCGGCCAGTCAGACGGGACTGTGATCGGACTCCGCCGTACATCGAACCCCACACCTCCTGACCGGACAGGCCGGTCAAGCATTCGCCTCTCCAGGTCGACCGAGAGGCCCCCTGCACAAATAAGCAAAACTAATTATCGGAGTGGAGTGGTAGCGCTGGGGTGTGTCTGTTGGAAACCCCGCAAGGTCGGACGTTCACATTATTTATTCATAGGCTGGCAATTAACCTAAAAGGTTAGTTCGTCAATGATGCTTAAATGTGCCTGTGAAGAAGCTGTTTTATGGCCACTGTTCGATGATAAATTTAAATCTCTATTCTTAACAGCGTGGAGGTCGAGAGAGATTGGGTAAACTACAGGGCGAGCAGACCACCAGAGTCTCCGCGACCCGAAGTGAATGAGAAGCACGATTTGCTCGTTTTGGCCCGCGTCAATAACAGTGTTCTAGCGCGGCCCCGCCCCCCAACCCCTCCCTCTCTCGTCATGCCTTCTCTCCTCTCCTGGGTCGTCTGCGCCGTCTCGATCTGCGCTGCCGTCGGGATGGAGTATGCTAATTAATGCTCGGACAATTTGTTGGCGAGATCACTACCTTTTACGAGAATTTTGTGTGTGTTGGGGGTAATAATGGCACTTAACGCGAGGCATCGAGTCGTCGGCGGAGGCTGCCTTCCCGGTGCCCCGGCGGTCTTCGCGCTAAAGCCCGGCGCCTTGTAGGGATGCCGCGAGCAGCGTCGATGCCTCTCCTTCGTTGGGCGGGTCGGCGACCCCGCGCGGCGGCGGCGGAGGCCGGGGCAGCGGCTGCGGCAGAGGCCGGACGCGAGGAGTGCGGCTGGAAGCCGCGCCGGCCGGCGGCGTTGACAGCAATGCGCTTCGATTTAAACATTAAGTCCGTTGACACTCGGTCGGCTGTGACGCTATCACCGAACCAGGAGCTTAAACGTCAACATAGCGACGTCATTACAGTGACGTCATTACGTTCAAGCTCCCGACTGGACGCGAGGAGTGCGGCTGGAAGCCGCGCCGGCGGTGCGGTGTTGACAGCAATGCGCCTCGAAGTATGCTTAACTCCGTTGACACTTGGTCGGCTGTGACGCTATCATCGAACCAGGAGCTTAAACGTCAACATTGTGGCGCCGATGGTGTGACGGTTAGCGTACCGGACTGTTATACCCAAGCTCGCGGGTTCAATCCCGGTCGAAGCCGTGGATTTTTTTAGGGCGACAAAATCCTTCGTACACCTTCCTTCGGAGGGGAAGTAAAGCCGGCTGTCCCATGTTAGTAGATTTACTTGCATGTAAAAGATCCTCAAGCCTAAATGACGCCTCTGAGCTAAATTCAAATCGCCTGTTTCTCGCCCAAGAAATACCTCCTTTCTCTGTTGATGAAAGGAGCGTAGCGAAATTTGCGTGGTCAGACGGAAGAGCGGGCCTGATGGCCCGAGTCTCGCCACGTAAAATAAGGCAAATTCAATTCAATTCAACATAGTGACGTCATTACAGTGACGTCATTACGTTCAAGCTCCCGACTGGAGAACACCGTCACAGCTGATCAAGCGTCAACGGACTTAATGTGTAAATCGAAGTGTAGTGATGTAGCATTGATTACTGGGAGTTTTGCGCGGCAATAGCGTGCAGCAATCGACTGCAGACTCGATCTTTTGAGCATGCGCAAACGTATTGCGGTGTTCTGCGGGTGCGCAGAAGATAGACGGTGCTGTCGATTGATGCAGCGCTCCGCCGTGCAAACATTACAATACCATGGATGTCGCCAAGCATCGTTGTTCAAAATTAAAACATCAATGTTAACAATGCGTTGACCGCAAAGCATCGCTGTTTTTTAACATCGGAGTTTTAACGCTGGTTTAGTAACCTTCAACATAAAATTCGTGCGCTGTAACATTGAATTTAACAATTGTTGTGAACTATTAGAATGTATGTGAGTTATTAATAGTGGTTGTAACATTATTAAAATTAAAATCTAACTGAAAACAATGTTAAACACATCTCTCCATACGCGATATGAGGAAATGGAAGGAAATAATATAGTATTTATATCGTCTTGAGTGAGGGATAGTGTGTTCGATGAAGATGAACAGCATTCACGTGGTTCGATCACACAAACTGGATGTGGTTCCATCAGTTATTTTTTCGTATTTTAACTTTTACACAATTGTGATTATGGAAATGATTTTTCACGAACAAAACATCGAAAACTTAAAAACATCGAGCACAAAACATCGATGTTAAAAAACCATCGTTTTTTGTTTTTTTTACAGAAACATCGATGTTTTTCTCTAATCAGTAGCTGTTAAATGCCTTGTGACGTGATACGAGTTCAACATTATAGTTTGTCAACAAAAAGTCTTCAAAATATTTAGTTCGTATCACTCATTCGTATGGTGCGTAATGAACCCCTTACTTTGAATAGAAGCTTAACCGGGCTTAGTAACGGTCGACACGAACCGCCCTAAACGCCACGGAAACCCGCGAAGAACATGTAATTTAGAAATACACATCTGTTATTCAACGGTTCTGATACACAAGAGTTTAATAACCCAGCTGTTGAGCCGTGATTAAGAAACGCCCGGTATTGATTGTTCCCTCGCGGGCGACCCCGACACGCGAAGGTCCAGCGGAGAGCACGTCTCGCCGAGCGCTGCGCACCTCGCTCGCATGCTGGAGCCATTATGAGGCGAATCGAGCGAAGCAGCCGGGCGGCTTGCGATAGCTCGCGGGATCATTAGGTCGCGCGGCCGCTGAAAAAGCCGTTCGTGCTCATAGCGCTCGCCGGCGCGAATTGTTTATTTATCAACAGCGGGCGGCCACCCGCGGCGGTTGGCGGCGGTCGCCGCCGCCGCAGACCGCAGCGGTGGCGCTGGCGCCGCGGGGCGCGGCGCGGCGCGGCTCGGCTGGGGCCGGGTTGGTCCGCCGGCCAACCGGATGCTCCACACGCGCGTCCTGCACCGGCCGCCGCGCGAGGAATGCTTCGCACGCGGGGCTGCGGGGGCCCTGTTGATGTAATGTTGGTTTCGATGACACTCAAGATTTACCGATTAGTGTAACGGTTAGCGTGTCGGTCTGTTATACCCAAGTTCGCGCATTCAAACTCGATCGAAGCCGTGGATTTTTAAGGGCGAAAAATTCCATCGTATGCCTTCTTTAAAGGGGTAGTAAAACCGACTGTCCCATGTTGTAGATTTACTGGATGTAAGAGATTTTCAAGCCTAAATGAAGCCTCTAAGACAAACTGAAATCGCTTGATTTGGCGCCCAAGTAATACCTTCTCTTACCTTCTCTCTCTCTGATTAATAAGTAAAGTTAATAAAAGGAGCGTAGCGAAATTTCCATTGTCAGACGGATGAGCAGGACTCATGGCCTGATCTCACCAAGGAAAATAAGGCGTTGAATTGAATTTTTCACTTTGAATTCGTATTATGTACGAATATAGGTATTATATAGGTTTTGAAAAATTATAATTTTGAAGAATGTTAGGATTTCATATTCACTTTCTTTAAAATAGACGTTCTTCATTCAATGTAGTTTGAAAATAAACAGAGCTCTGAGGAGTTTCAAGTTTGTTAATTTTTTATTTGAGGATATATTGACATGCGAGTTCGAGGAGAGTAAAGATAAATAATTTCCATAACATTTCTTTACGTTTCTGAGTACAAATGATTAACTTTTTATTACACCATTTTGATTCCATTTTATTCGTTTTTTGAATTATCTCTCATATATGTGACATCATTCCATTTTAAACAAACCACAATCACAAACGGAAGTTTTGAAATAGGAGTCGGTGAAACAATGCATAATTTACTGAGAAGAGGAAAGGTATATTGCCAAAAAGAAAAGAATCGTGAAACAAGCCTGCAAAGTAGGCGAAATTGTGAATGATGTCTTCATTTAGCTCAATTGAACCTAGCGATAGAACCCGAAGAGTTGGCTGTCCGAGATCACAGAGGCGGCGAGCGCGCGTCCAGTGCGGCACAGTGACGAATGCAGGGCCCTGCGGAGCGCCGTGGCGCGGCGAATGTGTTGCCGCAGGGAGCTGGACGCGACGCACGCACCGTTACCGCCGCGCGCTCGCTCGCCTGCCCGCCCGTCCGCCCGGGCAGCTGACCTCCGCGTGACGTCACACTGCGCTGGTGGCGCGGTCTGGAATGTCCAGCGGGACTTCCGGGGTCTGCCTCCTCCGCCGCCGCCACCGCTCCGCCGTCCTTGGGGGCACCTGCGGGGTGAAGGTCGTGCTGAGGTCAAGTTCGCCCGCGGCGCGCCGCCCCCGCCCCCGCCCCCGCCTCCGCCCCCGCCAGCCCCCACCCTCGCCTGCCCGCGGCGCGGGCGCTGCGCGCACTGCCCGCCGCCTGCCGGCGTTCTGGGAACGCGCGCCCCTTAGTGCCGAAGCCCAAACTGACTGAATTCAACTGACGCGCTGTGCGTTCGGAAATATGCTGGCTCGAAAAGACATTCGCTGGCTGTGGGGCTCTTTTTAATAATAATAATAATAATAATAATAATAATAATAATAATAATAATAAAATAATAATAATAATAATAATAAAATAATAATAATAATATAACAATAATAATAATAATATAACAATAATAATAATATAACAATAATAATAACAATAATTAAAAGGACATGTACAAACTTATGCAGAAAGCAGTAATTATCTCAACAAAAAAGGATAGTCCGGAAATTCATTGGAAATGATGTACTATGAATTCTTTTAAAAATAGATGTATTGTGCTTTGATTTTGTAAATCTGAACAATAATCCATTTAAATGTACCAATAAAATGAGAAAATAAAAGAAATTATAACAATAATAATAATAATAATAATAATAATAATAAGAGCAACAACAACAACAACAACAACAACAATAATGTCTATTTCTGGCGAGGCTCAGGCCGCAAGGCCTGCTGTTTCCCCTAACTTACATTTACATAATTACAAGTACAATTGAGGCATTTTGGTAAAAATAACGAAAACTGATATTTCACGTTGTTTCCTAAATTGCAATGATCGAATTAACTAACCGAAATGTACTGCCCATAAAGTATGGATATATTTTCATTGACAGTTTTTCTGGACCCTGAAGCTAATACGTTTTAAACAGAACCTCTGTATCTCATTTACAAGAAGGCTTTTTCACCTTGAATCGAATATATCACGAACAATAATTGTAGCATATATTTCTTGAAGGAAAATAATAATCAATTAATTTGTTTTTTCTTTAGCATAACGTCAACAAATTATTTTTATGCCATCTTCTAAGAGAAAGGGATCTCAAATGAATATTAACAGCAGCAACGATTCAAAAATGAAATTATACTTTTTTTAGTGAAGATAAATTCTTGATCTGGATACGCTTTTCGTGACGTGTTCATCTTACAATGCATATAGACCAAAAACATGATCTCGTGAATAATTTATCTTGTCTTGTGTTTGTGTATTTATCTTGTGTTTTTGTTGGTTAATATAAAAGGGAAAAAAAGAAGAAAGAAAGAAAAGAAGAAAAAAAGAAAAAAGAAAAAGAGAAAAGAAAGAAATGTTTCTTTAGACGCATTATCAATTGCTGAAAAGTAAATTTATAATAAAGTATTTTTATCTATACACTAATACGCCGGTAACTTTATTGTTTTTTAGTTAATTTTATTGTTTCATGCATATTGGTGAATTCTTTATATTTCGGGAATTTTATTTCCAGCACTTGAAGAATGATTTACTGATTTAATAATACTTAAAGTTAATGTAGACAGATCATTCGTCCATAAGGCCAACTGGGTCAGTTCCGGAGAAGTGCGCGAGTGTGAGCGGCCGCAAAATAAAGCGAAGGAAGTATCGATTCCTGCCGCGTCAGCCCGCAGCCTTCGCACAATAAGCCGTCACGCGGAACCCCTCAGGCCGAGGGCTCTCGCGGGAGAAGTTCCCGGAACGGCGGCGCGGCGCGCCCTCTGCCCGCCGCTTCCGTGTGCGGCGCCGGCTCCTCGGCGTTTGCACATCATCCCCCCCCACTCCGGCAGACCGACAATTGCCTGAGACACAAGAATACCTGAGGGCGGGGTTGCCGAATGTGCTGCGAGCTCTTTCCTCGCCACTACTAAAGAATTACCCCAAAAACCCACTCCACAAAATTCCCCAACTGTGAAACGAAAAATATTCTCCAAATTGCGGACCAACGACATGAGCTGTCTCTGACGATTCCATTGGTTGTCTCCTTAGATTCAATCACTTCAAATCAATCAATTTTCGTCTTTTGAGCTGCTCGAAACGTTACACTATCTTCGGTTTTCTTTCTCAACCCCTTTCGTTTATTTTTTTATCTTTTTGATACGTAAAATGAGAGAGAATAAGTTCTGTTTTTTTATTCATAATAATTGAGAGAATATTACTTCTATGTCGACTCTGATTGAAAATAATTTCCTCCAAAAAATCCCCATGCATTTCCACATCCAATATCTTCCCCACATTTTCCCCATAACGAAATAAAGTCTCCAATTTGGGGACAAAATTCTGGCAACCCTGCCTCAGGGAGGGACTGGGAAGTCTCGGTCACGTGTTTAGAGGAGACACGGTGTAATAAGATGTGTCATCAAGTCTTAGAATGCAGCTTCTTCTTCTTCTTCTTCTTCTTCTTCTTCTTCTTCTTCTTCTTCTTCTTCTTCTTCTTCTTCTTCTTCTTCTTCTTCTTCTTCTTCTTCTTCTTCTTCTTCTTCTTCTTCTTCTTCTCCATTTGCGCTTTTTCATTTGGGAACGATATTTATCTTTGCTACACAGAAGGTAACTTATACAGTCAAATATAAGTTACCTTTTGGTTCATGAAGACCTTTTGCCACAGTTTCCTCTTCTAGTGTCATTTCATCCACCACCACCAGTTTCACACACTGCCGCCTGCCTCTTTGAATCAATCTCCTTCACTCTCTATGCGGTTTTTATTTTAATTTCCTTCAAAAGCTGAAATGCTCTTGTAAGAGAATATCCTGAAGGCAAAATATGATATCAGATTGCCGGAGTCTTTAGTGTCGTCTCCGGAAATAAAATATGATTTTCCCTGAGTGTTTTCCTTTAGTTTTGTAAAATAACAAAAGGAGGCAGATAAAGCTTGTAGAAGTGGAGAGAAGAGGTAAAATGAAGACAAAAATTAGGTTGATACTTTTTACAGGATAAACGCATCACTGTTCTAGATGTTGCACATAAATAAACTCTGACATTTTTCTTTCCTTTTCGCGTCGTCGTCCTGTCGTCCATCTGCGACACCGTTCGACCTCCCGTCACGTTTCGATTCTTTGCCAAGCCAATCCTCGCAGCACATCCAACCCGACAGCCAAATCCTCCCATCATCCTCGGCTTTCGAGCCGCCCGTATTCGCTCACGCGCCCCTCCCCCGCGCGCCGCCCAGGAGCCGTCCCAGCGCGGCAGATCAAACCGAAGGCGGCGACGGCCAGGCGGTGACGAGGCGCTCCTTAAGTCAATTATTCTCGTGCGTAATCGAGAAGTTGTAGTGTTCCGAGTACCCGAGCTCTTTCCGCCCCCGTTCCCCCGCCCCCACGCCCGCGCCGCCCCTGCGCCGCCCCCGCGCCGCCCCCGCGCCCGCCCCCGCCTTGTAAACACGGTCTGCCTGAGCACACGCCGCGATTGTTTGGGAAATTAATACAAACGGTGCGGCGAGCCGAGGGCATGGAGTATTTGCGTGCCCCTGTCGGCCACCGCGGCGCCTCCAAAAGGAGAAAAAATGCCTGGAGAGGCCGCTGCCGTGGCTTTGTGGACGCAGCGGCCGAGTGGACGTGCGTGCCGGCTGGATTCACGGTAGCCCGTTTGCCAGGCGGCGGCCGGGAGGCCCTGCAAATACGCGGCCGCTTCTGCGGAAATCCTCTGGAATTGCGACATCGCCTTCGGGGAAATCGCGGCTGACAGGATTTTTCTCTATACTTCGATATATTTACAGTGTCCTTTGACAGATCATCGGCTGTTACCGTGTCATCCGATCGGAAGATTAAACGTCACTACTGTAGGTGTCATCCAAGCTCCCGATTGGATGATACTGTAAAACCTCATTCACAATGCAAACGTAAACATAAGCATAACGCATAGACGTGAACATTAACATAAGTGATAGACTAAAGTATTCACAATGTCTAACTTAAACGTAAACAAAATAAGAGTTTCTTTTTGCCTGCGAGACATTCTAGTTTACTATTGGCTGGATGTGAGAATCGATTTCGAGGTATCCACGAGGTGTCCATGGCCCATATGGCGTTAGTTTGTCTATCGACTTCGCTCCTCTTTCGATTCTCTGTTTTGAGTTAAAGTACTTTGATTGGTTCATTTCTTATTTCTTACTTAAGCAGGACAGAAACTTGTAGCTTGCAAGCATTTAAGTTTGCTTATGCGAACGCATTGTGAATTAGTTCGCTAATGGACGTCGTCCTAACTTTCATGTTAACGCCATTCTCATGTTTATGTTTGCATTGTGAATGGGCGTGGAACAGCTGATTTACGCCACCAAATCTCATGTTTAAATCTACGTATAGTCTTCGGTTTTGGTACAAGCTTTTGCTTAGAGGGAAAGTACTTCATTTTTAATGTGACCATTTTTAGGACATCTCAAAACAGCCCTTAGAAATTCTAAAACCGCTTTACTCTGAGGCGTTGCGACAGGACAACGTACGAGAGACGCGGCTGGGGATGGAAAGGCGAGAAGCTGCGTGGGAGGGCTTCCTCCTTGGCCGGCGAGTGGACCCCGTAGCCGCCTCCATCGCTGGGCGTCCGTTGGGCAAACACCGGAGGAGGGCTCTCGGCGCTCGCATTGTCATCCGACAGCCGCCCACCAGCTCGTCACAGCTCCCACCCTCCTTTACGCACTAATTAACAAAAAATCCTCCCTTAAAATAGAGACCGGAATGATAATTTACAAGTCAATAATTCGACCAACTGTGACTTATGCATGCCCAATATGGGGAAATGCAGCAAAAACTAATATAAACCTGTTGCAAACTATACAAAATAAAGCGCTAAGAACTATAATTAAAGCGCCATGGTAAACCATGGCGCTTTAATTATTTCGAACAAGCAAATCCACCACAAACTGCAAATTCCGACAATAAAAGAACACATTACCAAATTGTCCGAAGACTTTTTCACATCACTCCCCTCATCTCCCAGCACCTCCATTTTCAACCTTGGACGCACAGTAGAGCCGAACTTACGAATCAACTCACGCTTCCCTAAAGACAGATTCAGACCACCATAAAATAGCAGAAAATGGGCCTCAAATAATATAACCTTCATCGAATAATCTTATCAACGATCATTCTCTGTACTCTCAATCTACTGCCGTAATAATTTAAATTATTAATAATAATAATAATAACAACCAAAACATTTAACGCATCCGTCTAGGGCACCCAGTTAGGAAATAAACCAAAAGTTATATATGATTGTATTCACAACCCTGAAAAACATGTATGTTGAACAGGTAGACAATAAATTAAAAATAAAAAAAAATAAAAAAAAAAGAAGAAGAAGAAGAAGAAGAAGAAGAAGAAGAAGAAGAAGAAGAAGAAGAAGAAGAAGAAGAAGAAGAAGCTCCCACCCTCGCAATACCACCGCCCTCACCGGCGAAGGCGGTCTGGGGCATCAATTCACGTCGTTGCACTGCCTCTGGCTGGGAGGTCCTAGGGTACATAGCTACAATAGGTTGAAGTAAGCCTCTGGGCTGGAGGAGAATTCTTGCGGCCGGTTGCTCTGATCGATAGTTTTGCGTGGTTTCTCCGATCAACCCCAGGCGAAAGCTGAAGCAGTACCCTAACAAAAAGGCCATTGACCGCGCTTGATCTGTCCTTCCTCTTCCTTGCCCTATCCTCACCCCCTTATTTACACACGCTTACACTTTCATGCATTACACTATCACTCATTCCGAGAGACCGGTCGGGAGCTTGGAGCTTGTCCCGGCTGGGGTTGTGTCCGTCTGTTAGGAGATACCTGGTTGGGGAAAGTCCCCGCAAGCCGGCGTGGGTCGGCGCCGGATCTCGCAATCGAGCTGGAGAAGATCACCGGCACCTCCCGCGATGAAAAAATACACTACACTTGCGTAATCAATTACCTTAGCAGTTGACACACCCAGTACCACTAAGGCCGCTTGCCCACGCCGCCACAGAAGCGCGCGAACGTCAATCATCAGGGCTCTTCGCCGACGACGGACAAAGGGACCGAAGCAGGCACCTGCTGCGGTCCCTTTGTCCGTCGTCGCCGGAGGGTCGGCGAAGAGCCCTGATGATTGACGTTCGCGCGCTTCTGTGGCGGCGTGGGCAAGCGGCCTAATCAATCAATCACCTGGAAGTTTTAGGATTTGCGTCCCGACAGTAGCACTTGTTGCCTAGCTAGGTGGAATTGCGGTGGCGATGGTGGAACGGTTAGCGTACCGGACTGTTGTACCCAAGTTGGCGGGTTCAAACCCGATAGAAGCCGTGGATTTTTAAGGGCGAGAAAATCCTTCGTACGCCTTCCTTCGGAGGGGAAGTAAAGCCGGCTGTCCCATATAAGTAGATTTACTTGCATGTAAAAGATCCTCAAGCCTAAATGACGCCTCTGAGCTAAATTCAAAATCGCCTGTTTCTCGCCCAAGAAATACCTCCTTTCTCTGATGAAAGGAGCGTAGCGAAATTTGCGTGGTCAGACGGAAGAGCGGGCCTGATGGCCCGAGTTTCGCCACGTAAAATAAGGCAAATTCAATTCAATTTACCCATTGCTTGGAGGAGAACCCTAGCGGACGATTGCTCTTATCGATAGTTTTTTCAATTAATACGAGGTGATTGGGGGCTCTTCCCTCACTAATCCTTTTCCTTCCTCTCCCTTTCAACACACACTTACACACACTACTCTTTCTCAAGGATCAGGAGGTTAGAGCTTGTCACGACAGAGACGAAACCTGCCAGTCAGCGTGTGAGTTGACGGTGAATCTCACGTTCTAGAGGAGAGGAATTTTGGTCTACCTTCTGGCAAGGGCACTGCAATTCTAACTGACTTCTGGCTGTCTGGTTAAGATTCTATTGACGTAAAATTGGGTGCTATAGCAAGGTCACGAGGATACAAGGCTTTCGAAAGTAGAGCTGAATTTCCCAAATTTTGCTTTTTTTCTTCCTTTGCAACAAAAAAATACATACGAATAATTTCTTCGGCAGTTTTTCGAAATTTAATTAAAGCTTAGACTTACAATAATCCAACATTGTGGACGTTAAATAAGAAGAGAAATTGTCAAGAAATTGCTATTGAAAAACGAAGTCTTTCACAGCAAAATGATATTATCACCATCAGATCATCTAATTGTGAAGAAGGCGGGTGTGAATCTTTTTTTTTTTTCCACTGAAATGAATAACCGTGTTCAGTAAGAAGAATCGTTTGATTTTAATAATTCCTCATATGGTATTGTTTCAAACTTTATGACATTAGTGGTAGTTCACTATAATATTTTTTAATTATAAAATCGTTTTTGAAATGAACTGATTCGTAAAAATCTTATGTGAATGAACAAAAATATTTGCGCATATTATTAAAAACACTTCAAGTTTACATGTTAAACTGCTTTACAAATGTCACATTAGTCGTATTAAATTCGTATCATATTAATGGTTCAGTTGCCATTAACCCACACGCCTCTGTGAAAGCCAGAGCTCCGCCTAGCTCCGGATCGAGAGACGCCCGGGCGATGTTGGTGCGCGGCAGCAGCGCAGCAAAGGCCGGCCGCCGGAGGCGGCCCGCGTCCGGCCTCGGGGCTGCGCGCCGGCCTTATGCAACGCGCCGCTGTTTGGGGATCGGTTACGTGTGCGCTCGAAACCGAAGCCCGAGTCACGACGACCGACACGGGGAAGGCCGTCGGCGTACGCCGTTCGCGGCGCGCTGCGTCGCCTCAACTTCTGCGCTCCGCCGCGGCCGTGATAGCAATGCGACATCGATAACGGAACTTCGATGGTTCCAATTAAAAATTCGATGTTAATAACACATGGATAATAAAATATCGATGTTCGAAATTAAATTATCGATATTAATGATACATCGATTACAAAATATCGACGTTCAAAATTAAATTATCGATGTTAATAATATATCGATAACAAAACTTCGATTTTAACGATGTTCGATGATTCGAAATATCGATGTTCAAGATTAGACCATGCTTGTTAATGTCTGTATCGACTAAAACCTCGCGATATTAGAAACACCCAGATCCTTCTCGAATGGCTGAAGGGCCCCAAAAGGGACATGCAGCTAAAAGAATTAAAAACCTCAGAAGCGAACCCCGTGATGATTTAATGTTGGTATAGTTACCTCTAATATTATATTTGTGCGCAACAAAATGTAATTTGACTGTGACTGTGTTAAATAATTACATTTAATTTTAACCGAATACAAGTTAAAAGTAATAAAAACAAAAGACAAAACACCCTGAAAGCTTGAGCACCCATGATTAGTTCGCCGAATAAGGGTAGGGGAAGAACGGGCAGGCCATACCCCCACGCGCATGCGGTGACCACCTCTTCATGAGCGAAACACGAAGGAAGACATAGGAAATACCAGGGAATCGGGGTCATCTCCAACGAGAGATAGGCAGGCTCGATGAAGATAGGTCTAACGCGTTGGGTTCGAACTCATAATCTAACAGTCCCGCCGTCAGTTGTTATGTCATATTTTGTCAGTTGTCATGTCACTTTTACAATATTGTGATTATTGAGAAGGTTTCATTCACTAACATCGAACACAAAGTATCGATGTTAAAAAACATGCCGATGCCCAGCCATGAGATACCTGGCTGGGGAAAACCCCGCTAGACGACAGCTGTATAGGTCGGCACCGGATATCAGTATCCAACGGGGAATGATCGCTGCCACCTTCCGACTACAACCAAGCATTACCCTTACGGGACTAATGACGTAAGCTGTAGACGCGCCCGGAATCACTGAGCAATCAATCAATCATAATATTGAGAACTGAGAGACACTCCACCACTTACATTATTATGTACTAAATTTATTAAAAGTGACGATAAATAATGAAATTCAAGCCTAAAAGCAAGAATACATTGAATAAAAAAGCGATCGTGGATTAAATAAGTGAATTATATTCTTTGTGAAGCAACGTAAAAGTTACAGCCTACATCGTAGTCGCCGTTGGCGTTTTTCAGATTGCTTCTTTATTGTGCCACAGAAAGAATGGCAGCGCTAATCCTCACTATTCCGAACTCCGCTTTGAAGCACCAGCTGAGAGAGCAGACTCAGAGAGTGACGCGAAGGCCGGGCTAGCACGGAGGCAAACGAACTTGCACGTGAGCCGGAAGAGCGACATTTGGGCGAGAATGCGGCAGAAGCGTGAGCGGGAGGTGTGAGGCGGACGCCCCCGCGCCGGCGTGAGGGGCGGCGCCGCGGCGGCGGCGGCGTGGGGTCAGAGGCGACGGCGACCGCTGCCACCCAAGCGTGTCATCAGCAGTCATGTCTGCAGCCGGGAGCCTCAGACCGCTCGCCGCCGCCGCCGCCGCCGCCGCCGCCGCCGCCTCCTTCCCCCTCCACATCCGCCGCTCCCGCCTCTCCCCCCCAACCTCTCGTCCGAAACGACGCTTCGGGGTCGGCCGGAGCCCTGCCGTTCCGAGTATTTTGGCGACTGAAGCGAAGTCCACTCCCGGAAAAGAAGATATGTGCTACAGGAATCATGAGCGCACCACCTCTACCGGGAAAGTTGGCTCAGGGCATCAACTGATGCCAGTGCTCAGTGCAACTGATTCCTCTGACCGGGAGGTCCAAGGGTTCGATTCCCGATTGTGGGACCAAGAGTTTTGACTCCAGCTAGACAGCTGAGTCGAGTTCGGCCGCTTACATACACACACACACACACATACACACATATGCAGTACGCTACCACTGTTGTCGAGAGACCACCCAGAGGCTTAGAGCTTGTCTCGGCTAAGCAGGTGGGAGATACCTGGTTGGGAAAACCCTGCTAGCCGACGGTAGGTCGGCGCCGGAACTCGCCATCCAGCAGTGCAAGATCACCGCATTCTTCCGCGATAAAAATGCACTACACTTACAGCACTAATGTCCTTAGCATTTGACGCGCCCGGAATCACTAGTATGTGTAAGAATGAGTTTCCTTATTTGTAACCGTCTCAAAATAAACTATACTTTATTTTGACGTGAAAACGACCATTCTAATCTCTTAGTGCGGCGTTGATAAGTCGAAATATCTCATGAGACGAAATGCCGTAGAATTTGAAACATTAATAGTGCGCGAGCCACAGTGTTGCGATCAACAAACGTCTGTCGGACAGGTTGTGCTTGGACTGTGACACCAGTGCATTCACATACGCACGTGTGCATAATAGCCAAGAATTAATTAGCTACGTGCGGTAATTTACATTAGGGTAGCGCGGGAACGTGTTGTGTTAAAACGTTGATTCTAGTGTCGTTAAGGGATTCTTAAGAGATTGCGCGACCTTGCCGGATCGTAAAGTGAAATAGTAAAAATAATCACAGGAATAAAATAGAAAATTTATATTCAGTTGAAGGTCTTAAAATAATTCACGATATCATCTCATAAGAATCGAAAACATACGTTCGGAATTTTAGAAGACGTCAATCAGAGAATAAAGCATATCTAAAGAATTGCAATAATGCCAAACATTCGAGGACTGAGCGAATACAAGAGCTATGGCGGAAATCAGTTAACGTAGAAAAGTACACAGTTTGTCAATCGTGGGTACAATGATCGTTGTCCACCCAATCGTCTACTTTACCGTGTAAATTTTATAATCTCTGAGAATTTTTAAGAATAACACTTAGAGTTTCAAGCAGTCTGATGTGAAATTGAATTTTAGTCAGTACAAATGTACTGAGACAGACTAGTCTCGCCAAGGATAATAAGGTATTAACTAAACTAAACTAGTGAACTCCTCTCTCGTGTGACCTCTCTAGGGAGGAGTGAACATGTTCTCCTTATTAAATTTATTTTAAAGAAAATAATTCACATGAATTAATAGCCAGTAGATTCCTAGCTGGCTTGTAAACCAGCCTTCAAATTACTGAAATTGTGTGTGGAAATTACTGGAAGGAGAGAAAGATACTGAAGACACTTAATTCAGACAATAATATATATCAATATATGGCGTTATATAGGTGGACCACCTAAGTTCGCCACATCCAATACCTTCAAAACTGTTCGAATTGTGGTTTGACGCAGGGTTACTATAGATTACGGAGGAAATAAAATATTTCATTTTGATTTGGGTTGTGTAGGTGACGCCGCGTCGAAGTCTGAGGTGCCGCGACGTTTGGACTAACATATCTCGGTCTTCTTCTTCTTCGTCTTCTTCTTCGTCTTCTTCTTCGTCTTCTTCTTCGTCTTCTTCGTCTTCTTCTTCGTCTTCTTCTTCGTCTTCTTCTTCGTCTTCTTCTTCAGGACTGTAGACGACAGTCGTTATGGTGGTCGAACCGTCCGCGCCCCAGCCTTCGACGAGGCGTCACCCGGTCAGCCCAGATCATGTCCCTGGTCGCGGAAGCTTTCAACATATTTCATTTTGTTTCAAACGTTTTTAAATTTGGACATACGGCCGACTCCGGTTATAGTGAACATCTGGGGACTAACATTTTTGATTCACTATATTCGATGATGTCAATATTAAATAGAGTTTCTCTATAATGATTAACTTTATTAATTTATAGAACAGCGGCAAAATACATTAACAGCACGAACTCATAATTTCAATATTCAAATTCCATCAAAAATGTTTCTTCCTCTCAGGATGTACCTCGTATGTGCACTGACAGTCCCACACTCCAACGGCTCGTTAACTGGCCTTAATAACATACGAGAACCTTCAGAGTGGCATTGCGCAAGCTGTTAATGAAACCGATCGCTTTTCCGCGCAGCGGGTGTCGCCAGACTGTGGGGCTGTAGCAGTCGCGCGCTTCCTGTCGGCTACGTAGAACACCATGCGCTTTGTCGTACGGAATCTCGAGTAACATCAAGCTTGAAACTGAACCTCGCAGTCGCTGCAGCCAGCTGTAGCCCACGTAGGACACGGCCATTGTTTTTGTAGTGAAATTGAGAGGCACAAGTTTATCAGTAAGGTCCCCATTCCGTGTCCGCTACCTCCACGTCAGGGGAGGCCTTTTCGAAGACGACCTACGGCCGACGATATTTTTTCTAAACTGCCTGGTTTGGAGAATGTGACACTGAGTTGATTATTATTTTGCGAAGAAGGAATTAATTTTCTAGCACGTATTTTCTACGTTCACGTTAACCGAGTTTCACTACATCTTCCTGTGCTTATTTGTAATGTGAATGAAACGCGACCAGTGACTTCAGTTCACTATAACCGCGAATTCACTTTTTCGTTGTGACAAATACACTGAAATAAGTATTGTTAATATTCGTAAAAAAATTGAGGGAAATGAGTTCCAAGAGTGTACATAGAGAAAATTCGGATTAAAGTAATAAAATATTTTCATTTTTCAATCAAAATCGAAACTATTTCACAAGAATTTCGAGTTTGTGGTTTTCTAACGAAACCATGGACTCCTCTGGCATGTACGTAGTTTTCTTTCATTTTCTTCGCTTATTGGAATTTAATAGTATAGATAATGAATATGGAATTAATTTTATTTGAACAGGTCGCTTTTTTTCCCTATATTTGCATTATCTCCATTGTACCTTCGCAAGCGTCCTGTTCGCTGCCAGCCACCGGTCCACCCCTCCCATGCCGTCCGTGCTCCCGGCTGAAACGCCCCTTATCGTCGGGCACACCTGACGCGGTTCCGCGAAGCGACAGAGGCCAGGGCGAGGCTCGTGCGAGGACCCGCACCTACTCGCCCCAGGCGCAGCAGAAATAGCCGCGCGGGCGGGCGGACGGATGGTCGGGCGGAAGCGGGGCCGGCGCGGGAGCCGTGAATTCGAGGAAGCTCCATGGTCCCCTCGCGAGGAGGCGGAGGCAGAGGTGGAGGCGGAGGAAGAGGTGGACACGGAGGCGGACGCGGACGTGGACGCAGAGGCCGAGGTGGAGACGAAGGCGGAGACGAAGACGGGGACGGAGGCGGAGTTGGTAGCGGATGCGAAGACGGAGGCGGGGGGGGGGAGGTGGAAGTGGAGGCGGAGCCGAAGACGGAGGGTGAGGCGGAGGGGGAAGCGAAGGCGGAGGCGAAGGCAGAGAGGAAGGCGGAGACGGATACGGAGGCGGGGGCAGAGGTGGAGACGGAGGCGGGGGCAGAGGTGGAGACGGAGGCGGGGGCAGAGGTGGAGACGGAGGCGGGGGCAGAGGTGGAGACGGAGGCGGGGGCAGAGGTGGAGACTGAGGCGGAGACGGAGACAGAGCTACAGGTGGAAGCGGAGGCGGAGGCCGAAGACTGAAAGTAGGGCGGAGGTGGAAGCGAAGGCGAAGGCAAAGGCTAAGGCGGAGAAGGAGGCGGAAGCAGAGGCAAAGTGGAGACGGGGGCGGAGGTGGAGGCTGAGGCTGCGGCGGAGGCGAGGTCGGAGGCGAAGTCTGAGGGTGGCGGAGGTGGAGGCGGGGGCGGACGATGAAGCGGTGGTGGGGGGAGGCGAAGACGGAGGGTGTGGCGAAGGCGGGGGCGGAGGTGGAAGCGGAGCCCAGCTCGGTTGCCGTCGGGCTCGCCGGCGTCGCGGAATCACAATCGACGCTGTGGCATCTGGGTGCGCGGATCAAGACAGGCGGCGCTCCCTAGGCAGAGTTTACCAAAACAAAAATTGGCAAACTTACTGCGACGCACTGACGGCGATTTATTTGTCATATTAAGAAGTAAAGTGGCATAATGTCCAGACTCACACAAATCAATCGGCAGTAGGTCACTTGAGAGTGCTGAATACGGTAGCCTTAGTGCCGAGGTTTCGAACGAACGTGATCACAGAGGCGACTGGACTTCTGAGTGCATACCTCATCGCTGTTTGACATTCCAGGGTGCATAACACGGCACGGCGATTTGGTTTTTAAGTCCAAAAATTATTGACTCTAACGCACAGAATTTGGACTCAGAGTTCGGAGCCGAGATTGCGGAATGCAAGAGGAAAATGATGTGTAGTCGAACGTGTCAAATGCGGTGCGATGCATCGAACCTTCGAGCGGTCGAGGAACGGACAGTGGTGTCTGATCAGGAGGGCAGAGCTGAACCAGCAGAAGACACACAGTAGCCGACACCGACAGTGGCTTCAAATCCCTGCACGACCCAGGATCGTGGTGCTGCGGTCCAACGCGAGGAGCACGGAAGCGCAAGGTCTAGCAGTGGAAGCCCAATAGCTGGAATTAACTGGCGAGAGGTAACACTTGTGTTTCGTCATTACGGTAAGTGAATGCCTCTTGCACGGTAGTAGTGGAATTTTGGCTGCTGTAGCAGCACGAAAGGGGGGTATTGTCTGGGTAATTTGAAAATGTTGGTGCATAAAGGTGTAGTATCAATGATGGGAGTACCGTGGTTCGCGATTTCCTTGGCCGAAAGGCTCTAGCGTGAATCTTTCGAGTATAACCTTCGTAGGCAATTTTTCTCATGTTTGAAACTAATTTGCATGAAGGGCGGACTTCCTTGTAGATTCCGTTGTGTTTCATGAGGTACTTCTGAGAACATGCATTCACTCAGCGGGACAATGTTATATATGTTACAAAATTAATATGTAAGAAAATAATTCATTGAAATTGAATTCATATTTCTAAACTAATTTCGAATTTAGAATTTTTTTTACAGTTGATGCGATACTACAAAACGAAAATATAGATTTTCAATTTATTTTCTTGTGAATCATGAATTACATGATTGAAATTCAATTGGAGGGTAAACTTGATAGGCGGGTTATTATTACCGGTGACATTTTCTGTCACTAGGCATTCATCAAATTGTGGAGCATGCTGACAAAACTAACTCATTCTACTATTTTCTGAAATTTCGATTCTTGCGTTTTGGTGAAATTTATGCGTTTTTTATAATCTCATGAAGGGATAGAGGACAAATCCAGGTTCTTCAGTGAGGTGTTTGAATCTATTTACCTAGTACAAACATGTAACGTCGCCCCACATTATGAAGCGTAAAGAAGAATGTAGAAAGTGTAAGAGGTGAAAGGCAGAAGATATGAGAGGGGAAGTGAGAGTGAACTAGGCCTATATTTGTACGACAAAGAAACTGCAAGTGAGTAAAAAAGAGAGGAAGAGAAAGATAAATAAAGCAAGTGTTAGTGTGTGAACAAGAAAGAAAAGAAGCAAGAGAAATAAAGACCGAGAGAACGAGTTAGAGAGTGAATGAGCAGGTGACACTGTAGAGAGGTTAGTGGAGATCGCAAAACTGAAAGTAGAGACCGAATCATGAGTTGGGTAGTGGCGGTCACATCCATAAAAGCAAACGGCAGTACCTTCTCGCTGGCGGTCCGCGTGCGGTGTGACCTTTGGAGGATGGACAGGAGACAGCTGTGCGGGCGGCCGCGTCGGTTGGGGTCTGTGGTTGGGCGAGGGGCGCGGCAGCTGCCGGACCGCACCGCCACCGCCCCCGCTCCCGCCACCGCCCCCTCCCGGCCCAGCCCCCCACCGCCGCCGCTGCCGTCACCGCCACCGCGACCGCCATTGCGACCACCACCACCGCTACCGCCACCATCACATCCATTGCCACCGCCACGTCTATCGCCACCACCCCGCCGCGGCCGCGACCGCCTCCGCCGTTGCCACCTCCGCCACCGCCACCTCCGCCACCGCCACCTCCGCCACCGCCACCGCCCCCTCCGCCGTTGCCACATCCGCCACCACCACCGCCCCCTCCACCACCGCCACCGCCGCTGTTGCCACCGCCGCCGCCACCGCCGCCGCCACCACCGCCCCCTCCACCACCGCCACCGCCGACGCCACCGCCGCCCCCACCGCCGCCGCCACCACCTCTGCCGTCACTGTCACCGCCACCTCCGCCGTCGCCGTCGCCGTCGCCCTCACCGCCGCCGTCACCGCCACTGCCACTGCCACATCCATATCCACCGCCACCACCTCCCCCCCCCGCCACCGTCACTTTCTCCTACACTACCACCGCTGCCGTCGCCGCCATCGCCACCGCCACCGCCACCGCCACCACCACTGCCACCGCCACCGCCGCCGCCATCGCCATCGCCATCGCCATCGCCACCGCCTCCGCCTCCGCCTCCGCCTCCGCCTCCGCCTCCGCCACCGCCACCGCCACCGCCACCGCCACCGCCACCGCCACCGTCACTCTCACCTACACTGCCACCGCTGCCGTCGCCGCTGCCGCCGTCGCCGTCGTCGCCGTCGCCGCCGCCGGGCGGTCCGCGCCTGCGGTATGCAGACGCGACGGGCTGCTCTCGTATGCGCGCCCCGCGTACCATATCATTATGACACATTCATCATGTGGCGCGGCGGCGGCGGCGGTGGCGGTGGCGGGGACGTTGCCGGACGGAAGCCCCTTGAATTGTCAGGCGGCTGCGGCGGTGGCGGCGGCCCGCGGCTGATGTATCGCCGCCTGCGCGTCCTCTCTGTACTTCACTGCTGGACGATTTGCTTTTGACTTGGCTCTCCTTGGTGAGGCTAACTCCTCCTGCGCGGATTGATTCGTTCTTTTCTTTTCCCATTCTGCTTCCATTCGTTGATTCTGTATAAATAAGTTGCGTAGCAACCTATTCTTGTCGAAAAGTTTGAGTATGTTACTTAATCTTGTTTTGATGTACAGCGTTTCAAAATGTTTAGCATTATACTGGCCAACTTTTAAAAGTTTTAAAGAAAGATGCGTCTTGAAACAAACGTTAAAGGAAATTGTTTGGATATTGGCTCATTGATCTGCACCTTTTCTCAATCACACTGTGTATTGAGTAATATTATGTAACTCCTATAAGAATTTCACTTGTATGACTGTGTACTACCTTGTATGATTGTATGACTTATCTTGTTTTCAAGGGTAGGAAATACAAAAATATTCAAACACTGTTCTTTCACACTGAGGGTAGGTAGAATCAAAACCTAACACTGCAGTCTTGGCATCGCATGGCTGGATGTGTTTGATAGGCAAATCTTCAGCAACTCCGACTTCTGAGACGCGACCATAGTTTAGGAATTTTTCGTCCCATCTGCTTCTCGTATCTCTTCTCATAAATTCCTCCCTCAGACAGCCATTACGTCGTAATGGGTTGCGTCCTATGAAGAAAAATTTATTGCTCATATTTGATCTTTCCTTCTAATAAACCTGGTATCTGATGACCCGAATATTCGCCCTTCCCTTTCCCACCTCACGTTCTCTTTCAACCTAACCTTCGTCAAGTCTGTTGTATGATTCTAATTCCGGTTTCGATTGCTTTTGCCAATGTACTTGAGGTGATGCAAGGTTTTTAAAAAAATGATTCGGTTTATTACCTCACCGGCATTTTAGACACGTCGGTGAGATACTTAAAACCGTAATGTACGACAACGCTCGAGCAATCTCGTGGTGGAGTGGTTTAATGCGAATAGTGCGCAGTTGTCCAACAGGAGGAGCGAACCACATGTGCTTCTCATTTTTCCTTATTTTTCCTCTGCTACGAATAAGAAGCCTTGACGCTCTCGGCAGATATGTTATTGTTCAGGAAATAGTCGCTGATGAACTCAAGGTAGGTGGTTCTAAGACATCTATTGCGCGTAATTTTTCTTACGCAACTTTGAAACAAGTCAAGGCAGTCGCAGTGTAACGTAAAAATAATAATTTCTGCAGAATATTCTTACCACTTATGTTTACGGTTTCCACATCCGCAAATTAATTCCCCAACAAGTTTCTTAAATGAATTTATTCTTTTGAAAATTACGTCCCAAGTAAATACAGTTTTGTGTTAAAGTTCCTGGATGTTTCAACTTGCAGAGAAGTGCAGTAAAATTTATCGGTCAGATGCCCTTATCGTGCAAATTATTCGTTTGGAATACGGTGAAATATTTTTTAACGTAGTTACTGAAGCCACTTGCAGTTGCCTGAAATGTAAATGAAGAAGCTCAATTCTTAATGACTATTACATTCTAATATCTAAATTACTTGCATAATATTCATCATGCGTCATTGGTCGTACCTCAAACAACGTTATACGTTGGTACATTAAGACTCCCATTTGCAAACCTGTGACGAAACATTGTAAAAGTCGAATGAAAACAACCCGTGCAGATGCAGGCGGGAATCACGCCAATGCACATTCGCAATAAGGTTTTATTCGCATGCGACGCCGGAGAAAGTGCCTCTAGTGTCAGAACCCGCCTCGTTACAAGGAGCGGCGCGCTGTAAAGTTTCTTCACTCGTCCTGCGCTCCGCGCCGGTGATTCGACGGGGCAATCTGCGACGGGTTGCTCGTCCTGTTGCCGGCGGCAGGGACTCGCTTCCACGCAGCGCCCTGCCTGGCTGCACCGGCGCCGCGTTCTAGGGGCGAAGAGCCAAAAGAGTATTAAGCACCGATGTCCTTGGATGAATCGATTGACTGATTGATTACTGATTCCGAACGCAACTGATAAGGTCATTAGACCAGTAGTGGATGTATAGAACATGTTTTAATTCGGGAGGTGGCGCTGGAAGGAGAGATGCGACGCTAAACAACCCGTCGGCTAGCGGGGTTTTCCCCAACCAGGTATCTCTCACCAGCAGGCACCGCCCCAGCCGGGACAAGCTCTAAGTTCCCGATCGGCCCCTCCGCATGTGTGTTATTGTAGTGGATGTAAGGTGCGAGGATAGGACAAGGAAGAGGAAGGAAAGATCGCGCGTGGTGCATCGCCCGTTTTTTAGGTTACTGCTGCGGCATTCGCCTGGAATTGATCGGAGAAACCACGGAAAACTGCAGATCAGAACAGCCAGCCTCTTGAATTCTCATCCAGACAGTAACTGAATTCGACCTAACTAGCTAGCTATTATTGAAATTCCTGTCACCGTCAGTACTGCAGTAATATCAGTCATTTGCTCTGAGCCACCTCTCCTAATCTATCAGTTCAATTTTCCTATGACTCTTGGCGGCCTGATTTCTGAGATTACACCGTCTTCTCTGCCCATGTCTCACCCTTTTCTGCCGAAGTACAAGCCTTACATGTATATCTGGTTCTAAATGAAGCTAACAGATGGCAGATCAAAGAAGGAGATTCTTCACTTTATACTTAGTTTCCTTAAAAAACGATTCCTATTCTGACGAGCTAAAAATGTGCAATATTAACTAACACCCGAGACAAGGAAGAACGGTGATTTTCTCCTCTGAGTAACTGCGATTTATTTCGATTGTTGTCAGGTGGCTTATAAGTGCGCGTAGTTTAAAATTTGATGAAAATAAAATTCCTTATAAATTTCTACTCAAATATGCTACATTTTCCCTGAAACATCAAAACAATAGTTATTTATGCACCAAGAGCGTCATAACTGTTTTAATAACCATGGGCGATAAAAAGCCCTGGGGCTTTTTGTCGCTGCTCGAACATTAGAGCCTCTTAACCCTCGAGGTACAAATAAAATTTCATTTTCTACTCAATTTTTTGTGATTCGGATATACCTATTTACTAATTAACTTGACTCGGTTTGTTTTTTCATATTTCCTTCCCATAATTCCCTAACATTAGTCGCTCCATAAGAAAAATTATATCATCATTCAATTGCTTTCATGTTTTGTACGTAACCACGATCATCTCAATCCTGTTACGGGGTCGTCTATAAATTACGTAACGCTAAAGAGAGGGCAGGCAGCGTTACGCTGCGTTACATAGGGGTAGGGCGTTACGTAACATTATTATTATTTTTTTTTACATTTTTCAATATTTGCTGAAATAATTCCATTTGTGAGTCCTGTACTAAAACATTAAAATTTTAACTAATTAATTTGTTTTAAAAACATAAATAAATTTATTAGTAGTAAATTGTTACAATAAACGTAATATTTTTAAACACTTATTTGAATCTGTAAGATTAAGAAGAAAATACTCAAAACTTGTAAGAAGTATATTTCAGAATTCATTTAAATTGACGCTCTACGCTCTCACTCATGCATCATCCACGACTTCGTGTGCATAACAGTAGCTTGTGATTAAGCATTTTTTGCCCAAGCGTTCTTCCTTCACTCACAACTTGCCCCAGTCTTATTGTTAGATGAAGTCAACATCGCCAACTGATTTCTACTTTAATTAACATTAATCACTTTAATATACAACATAAGTAAAATAAATACAAATTGTTTTTACTGTGCTATCATTTATTTTCACTTCTTGCATTTACAAAGGGGGTGATGTCGCAAGCGTTATGTAATTATTTAGGAGCGTTCAAGAGCGCGTTACGCGTGCGTTACAAGGGTGAGGGGGGGGGGGGGAATTGAGAATACTCGAAATTTGCGGTACGTTATTTATAGACAGTCCCTACGTTATGCAGCGTATATCCAACTCCGTATAGAAGGCAATAACAAGCGTAACATAACAGTAAAAAAAACAACATATTTTATTTCGCAATTACGTCCGGAAGAAGACATTGTTCGAGGAGGACGTTCTTCCCCTGGGAAGCCGCCCCCGACGCGGGCCGGGCGCCCGGGGCGGTCGCCGCGGACAGAGGGCGCGCCCACACAATTACCCGTGGCCTGTCACCGGAAGTGCTGACAGAGACCTCTGGCGGGGATTCGCGTCACGCGCCGCCGATCGCCGCCCAATCCAATAAGCGGAGCGCCCCCTCCCGCCCCCCGCCCCGCCCTCGGGGCGCAACCGCGCTCCCGACCACCCTTGGATTCGCGGCTGCTTGTTCTACTGCCTCTTTTTCACGGATGTGTCCCTTCCGACGGAGTTATCCGTTTGCAAAAATCTTCAATTTTTCGTTTGTTTTGGTTGCACGACTTGAGATTAATTATTCATTTAGAGTCTCGAATCTAGCAACGTGTGTACGTATCAACTTAAGTTACTGTTTCCCGCTCATTTCAGCTTCTACTCGCAAGAATATTGTGTATTATAAAACCCGGAAACTCATTGTGGAAAAACCGAACAACCATCAAGGGGATTTTATGTAGAGAGATTAGGAGAAAATGGATAGAGGTACAAGAAGGTGGAGAGTCAAATAAATAGACGTTGAAGGGAAGATAGTAAATAAGCTTAAGCTCCGGCAGAGATCTGACGGACGAGCGAATAAGGGGACACAGACGAACGCATTTGAATGAGCGGACGGACGATTGAACAAATAGAGACGGGTGGATCAAGGAACGAACGAATAAACGGAGGAACAGGGAGGGTCGAATGCGTGCGCGGGCGGGCAGGCGGGCTGTCCGAGCGGGCGGGGGCGGACGCAAGTGGGCGGGGGCGGACGTGCGGGCGCGGGCCGCCGGCTAACAGTACGGGCGATCAATCACCGAGCTCGCAGTGGCGGCGGCGGCGGCGGCAGAGGAGTCAGGTGCCGCGGCTGCAGCGCTGAGTGGCGCGGCGCGGCGCGCGCGGGCCCCGCTAATGACCGGGGTGAGGCGGGGCGGGGCGGTGGCGAGGCGGGGCGGGGGGGAGGACGCGGGTTTGCAGATGGGCCGCCTTCGGGGGTCACGGCCGCGGGCGCGTGATCGACTGCACGGCAATGCCCCTCGGGCTCGCCGTTCCGCTCTTTAAATTACGCGCTGTAATGGACGCAAATCTGCATCTTAGGAATGCAAGTAATACAGGTCGTATGCAACCGTTATTCGATTAAAACATTAAAAAAAATGTTCTCTAAAAACATTTCTTAATATAACGTCAAGAATAATTTTTCAAAAATATGAGTAGTTTTCACGCAATTTTGCGTGAAATAGAGAAAATTTTTAATTTTTTGAAATACTTTTTTCTCAAAAACGGCTTTAATATTTTTTATGTCTTGTTCATATCCATTAACAGACGGTAAAACAATTGCCGCTAGTGTCATTTCCGGCGAACTCTCTCTGTTTTTGAAAATTGCAAAAGGTAACATTTCAAAACAACATCTTCGAAGATAGAGATTTTGGTCTGAAACCAAATCCGTTCTAAAAAATCACTTCTTTAAATTAAATTAATTATTTAGTTAATTAATTTAATGTAAAATAATTTAATGATCTGGTCAACATCAACTGAAATTAAATTCCCCTTAAAAATTCAAAAAGACATTACAATTGTTTTAAAAAACGAATAGTTTGTGTAATCATGTTTGAAATATATGCAATATATGAAAAGACAACATTTTCTCAAAACTCGATTCAATTTTTTTTCTTGAAATTTCCTTCATTTACAAAAGGCGCGTTTCTTTTTTCTTTGAACTCTGCATTTTCTAAAATTGCAAATTTAGAAGTAATTATTTAGAAAGTATGCTCTGTTGTAGCATTACTTCATTCAATCTTAACTGCCGTAGAAAGGGAATTATTTATTTTCTAAAGCAAAGCTAATGCTCATTCTCAACTTTTTTATTCATTCACATAGTAGGTTATTTTTCAGGTTTAGAAAAGTCATGATACAAAATCTTGTTAGGCACGTAATGTCTACATTATTTCGAAGAAACATTGCTTAATTTACTCGTATACATTATTTCAAAGAATTATTACTAGATTCACTCACATAATCATGAATGACAACATTGTTAATACAATTCATGTATGCATTCGACAATTATTTGCCAATACGAGTCCACCCACAATATTTCAGCCGCCTCCTGCAAAGGTGCGCAGGGCATCCGTTTCGCGTGAGAGCGCAAAGCTGACTCAAGGCCGCGCCGGCCCTCTCCAAGAGGCGGAAGCGTCGGGCACGTGAGCGGGCACGTGGGCACGCCCGTCACCCCCGCCGCCCCCCTTCACCCTGCCGCCCCCGCCGCCCCCGCCGCCCCGCTGCCAGCGCGTGATGGATCCCCGGGGCCAGCGCGATCTAATGGGCGATTAATCCATCACCCGCGCGTAATTGTTACCCTCTCCCGCCCCCGCCCCCACCCGCTCGTGGGAGTCTTTGCCCCGCCACGTTCCCCACCCGCGCCCCCCGCCCCCGCCCCCACCCGCGCGTCTTCGGCGCTCGTGGGAGTCTTTGCCCCACCACGTTCCCCACCCCCACCCGCGCTCCCGCCCCTGCGCCGCACGGACAGGCTCAGGTGGCTCAAGCAGTGCTTCCGAGTCCTAGAGTTCGAATCCCGACAGTGGCAGGATACATAGCTATAACACTCCCGCTGTCTAGAGGAGATTTCTAGCGGCCGGCTGATCTGCTCTGGTGGTTTTCGTAGATTCTCCGATCAGCACCAGACGAATGCCAGCAAGACTCTAACGATCTGGGCACGGACCGCGCGCAATCTTTCCTTCTTCGATCTTCACCCCTTATTACACACTCAGAAACAAACACATGTACTACAATACCGCATAAATTGATGTCCAAGTTTCATCCCCCCTTCAACAGTAGCGATTTTTATAAATTTACAAAATAAAATACAAAGTTTACAAATTCTTACAGCTACAAATTTAAAAATTTCTCAAATTGCAGCGTAGCATGTTACATTTGTAATGGAAGTCGAGATATAACCTTTGCATGAAGTTGGCGGAACTGTGAAACTAATCGCTAAAGATGTGATGTCAGTCATTGTCTCTTGGAATCTAAAAACAATATTAGAAAAACTCGTGTGATTCTATAACAGCACTAACATTTTCATAGAAAATTTGCTTTATAAATTGTCTAAAATTTTGTTGCAATCCTGTTGGAATGTAATGAGTTATACTATCGATCCAACTTCAATATGCATGTTCGAGACATTAATAGTTTTAAGAAGCAGTGCTTTTTTTCCTTTCTAACTGGGTAAAGACATCCCAAAAGAATGTGAAATACTAGTGTCAATTAACAAAGTATTTATGAAGTATTTCGTGCTTTTCCTGTGAAGACTTCACATTACTGTAAAGTTAAACAGAACCATATGCATACCTCTCGGTTTGTGGCCGTGTGGTTGGTTGTTTTTCTTCTAATTAACATTTTTGGAGGATCAGCTTTCGTGCTTCATTTTTTATTAATTTAATTAGAAATATCTTAGGTTCTTTTTTACTTTTTTGTCTACCACGTACTTACGAAATAAAGAGAAAGTGTACTGCAGCAGAAAGTATATTGCAGCAGAAAGTGATGAATTTTCGTCAGAAAAAGTCGTATTGTGGTGCCCTGATATCGAAAAGTGATAAAATATTGTTTGTATATATAAGATAGCCCCAATAATTTCTCGATAAGAAATCAACAAATTGTTGTTTTTAGAATATTTCAATAGGGTGGGAAGAGAGTTAAATGGGTTATTATGTTTTCGACAGCCATTTCATAAAATTTCGTATGCAAATTTTTTAACTGTACTTTTACAGTCATTGTACACAGGCCCTAAGCACTCCCATTCGAAGAGCCTGCTTCATGAGACAGGCCTTTCTGCGATCTCTCGTCCACAAGACGCGTCGTTCTGAGGAACTGCTCGGGGAAGCTGAGTCACCGTCTTTCGTTTCTGAGGGATCCCGCTGCCGCCCAACAGCAATAAGAAACGATAGTATAACACGGCAAACGCTCCCACGTCCTGTTAGAAAGGAATGTACATAACGAAACAACGGTACTCGATGAAGTGCTGGCATCTCTTTGTGTTTTCAAACCGTGGATTTGGGTGCAAACGATTTAGCCTAATTGTGTCTAATGAATGTAGTACTTTAGATGAGGTCCTTGCTTTTTTTTATGATCACGAAATCTTTTTTTGAAAAGTGGGTCAGTAGTTGAATTGGCTATCGTTCCATTTGGTCCCAATCGTACGACCTGTAGTAAATAAAGTTCATGACAAATTTTCGCACGAAAGTTAATTATAGGCATTTCATACTTTATTTTTTGCAGATCCTTCTTCCGTTATCAGAAATGTGGCTCATGCAGCACAGTTTTTACTCTTTTCCTATACTTTTTCGGAGAATATTATTTTGTCATATGAACTCTCCACATATCTATCTCTATGTTCAGGCAGTATTTGTCCTCTTCAACTCTCTTAAACAGCGCTGGGGATTAGAAATTATTTCATGTGTCCAATAAGACAATTTAGAGTTCTCTAAAGGCACCAGTGTCTTCAACATATGATTTCGGAGGACATCAATGAAAATACATTTTCTATATTATCATAACATTCATGTACCACAATCCACCCACTTTTGTTTCTTATTCTTTTCATCACGCAATTAATATATTATTTTCTAGAGCATATTGTGTTAATAAGTATTATGGCTGAATATTAATAAATAACAGTTTTTGTAACACAACGTTTTCTCCACTATAGTCTCTTAGAAAAATCTGTAGAGGAAACAACCCGATGTACCATTATCCCAAAATGCATTAAAAACAAAAAATATATAAACATATTCCAAGAAGATATGTTCAACACAATGTGTGCATCACACATCTTTTTACTTTTCTTTAGGTTTCACCTTCAAGGTATTTTCCTCTCTTCAACTGCGCATTGTATTTTTGTACACTGTAGTGCCCAGACTCGCCTCCCCGCTGCGCCGTCTGCCGACGGATCGCGCGCCGTTGTGTTCGCTCTTTACAGCGGTCATGATGTCGGCGAGCGGGACGAGACGTTTGCGCGACACCTCGCCGCCCCCGCCACCCCCGCCGCCCCCGCCGCCCCCGCAGACCCCGCCGCTCCCACCGCCCTCACTGCCCCCGCCGCCCCAGCCGTCCCCGCCGTTCCCACCGCTCTTGCTGCCCCCCGCCACTCCCACCACCCCCGCAGTCCGTCGCTGTCACCGCCCTCACTGTCCCCGCCGCCCCTCTGCGCCCCGCCACCCTCGTGACCCCGCCGCCCCCACCTTCCCCGCCACGCCCGCAGACCCTGCCGCCCCTACCGTCTCCGCCGCTCCCACAGCCCTTGGTGCCCCCGCCACCCCTGGCGCCCCGCCACTCCCGCAGACCCCGCCACCCCCACCCCCACCGCCTCCGCCACTCCCACCGCCGTCGCTTCCCCTGCCGCCCCCACCGCCCTCGCTGCCCCCATCGCCCTCACCGCCGCCCCCGCCGCCCGCGTCCACCCCGTCCGCGTCATCGGCAAACAGCGGCCGCGCGCGCCTCGCGGCTTTTGTCAATGAAATTTATGTCTCCGTTGCGACGGGCAGCGTGGCCCGCAACACACGCGGTACAGACATCCTCGTGCCTCGCTTTACGACGTTTGCGCAGGTAGGACGCCAGCCCGCGCCGCGCCGCGCCGCGCAGCGCACACGTTTCCAAACGCAGTCAGACAGCATGATGGGCGAGCAGACGAACATGCGGTGGCCTCCGATTCCGGGCCGCGCCAACCCTAGTGCAAGTGGTGCGCCTCACAAGGGCCGCATTTATGAAAGAGCGGCAGGAAGGCCGCAGTTTTAGGCATTTTTTTAGTGTCTGCATTATTTTTACTTCTTTTAAAAAAATGTTTACTCTATTATTCACAAACATAAAAACTCTCTTTTAATGTTAAATTATGGGCCGAATAAACAAGAACACTATTACATAAGTGTTAGTAATACAATTTTCGGACATTTCATCAATTTCGTAAAATATAATATCGGTTACTTTTATTACTGTGAAGGTACCACGTGACTTCGCAGTCAAAACATCTGTACAAGCTAAATAATAGCTGTGTAAGATATGTAACAATATTCAAAACATTAGAAACATTAGTATTAGGCGACGGTAGACAGAAATTGGCATAAGGGCGGAAATTACCTTAGCGTGGCCCCCCTCTGACCCTCCCACTCTTCTCAACTTGCTGAGCCCTTCTCCGGGTCTTTAACTGCCTGTATTGCGATTTATCCAACTCTGTCCCTGGCGTGCATCAGCTGTTGGCGGTTTCGTCCAATCCGAAGCTTGAACATTACCATGGTGACGCCACAATTGTGATGTTCAAGCTCCCGATTGGATGAAACTTTCAACAGCCTGATGCCTATCAGGGGCTGAGTTGGGTAAATCGCAATATAGCTGCCAGGCTCACATGCTAGGACTCTCTTCTGCGACTTCAGCAGGTCCTTCGTAATTGCCGTTCATTTTGTCCTCCATTGACCGAGATTCTTTTTCACTCGATTGCGATGTGTCCGGCCTCCCATCTGGTCGCTTGTCTCTGTTCTATTTTAATTACTTGCATCCTTTCTTACTCTTTACTCTAGGCACTCAGTTCTTCCTACCTGTTCAGTCCACGTTTTACACACCTTATTTTTTAAATTTAAAAAAAAAATATTTTCCTTTTATTTTTGTTCATTTGCTTTCAGCGAAATATCAATTTCTCATTTTCTTGTTTCATTATATCTATCTCATTCCATTTTAGATTCGATTCTTCATTACTTTTTACTTACCTTTTCTCTTGTTGATTGTTCCACTTTACTAGTACCTTATCTACGTGAGAAGTTTACACTATGTAAGTAGTTTACCGTAGCACTTGTTTCCCTTTACTTCTCTTTCACTACTGACGTAGCCATACTTTTCACATGCGAGTTCTTTGTATTGTGTGTTCTTCTGATGTATTTCCTTAGGCGTAAGTGCCTTTGCAGGCGCAACTCCTCCTTGCATCTGTTGCATTCTTTCTATCTCGTCGATAGTATGTCAATTATTTTATGCCATTTTCCATAACCATTGACTACTTCATTTACTTCGCGACACTTTACCCTTTTACATTTCGGTTCTCTTGTTTTCCTACTGCAGGTTTTGCTAGGTTTTCTCTACTCCTTCCAATCTTTTCAACTCCACATCCTATTCACTTCTATCAATAGTACTTATCCGGAGCTTGTATTAGTTCGGGTTTTAATATTCCCTTGTTTTTATATAGTATGATTGCAAACGTCTAGAAAGTCCAAATATACTTCATGATTGAAATTTGAAGGAAAAAAAACAGTTTCAAAATTTATCTCAGCTTCATGTAACATGTTTAATTTCGCAACCACAATTTAATGTAAACGTATCGTCATAGATTTCTATTTTTAACTTGCGTAATCTAATACGATTTGATGCTCATCTCATAACGGAGCTGACATGCGTACCTTGATCTTAAACGTCCCCAAAAAGGCCCCGTGTCCGTTGCAAAAGTCGGCCGGCTCAAGTCCTTTCCATGCGCTGCCATCGCAGCTTAATTCAGCGGACTCCCCGTGCGTGTCACACTTAAAATTAGCCGCGCACTTGCTCTATCCCCCCTCCCCTCCCCCTGCCGGCATGCTGTCCCCGCCGCCTCCCCCCCCCCCCCGCCGTCCGCGGCACCGGCACCTGCTCGGAATGTCCCCGGCGACGCGGCGCTCGCGGTGGGTTTTTGCGCGTGCGTGCACCGGCGAGCGCGTGGGGTGCGCTGGCCGCCGAGCGCACCTCAAGGCCACGAGACGCACCTTCGGGAGCGCCTCCACGTATTGCGCTCCCACGCGTAGGGGCGGCAAAACAACATCCACGTTTTAAAACGTCGATATTTTCGATATATTAACTTCAAGGTATTCTTCAAATCGGTCTATTTGTCCACAATCATCCACGTTTTTTTTTTTTTTTTTTTTTTTTTTTTTTTTTTTTTTTTTTTTTTTTTTTTTTTTTTTAACAACAGTGGTAACCACGCACTCTCTTGTCCGTAATTTCATGCAAAATTACGAGAGAAGTACTCAAATTTTCGAACAGTTGTATATGACCTTATTTCGAAACATGTTTAAGGAACATATTTCATGAAGGAAAAATCGATATGTACAATTGTAGTTGTAAGAAATCGCCGAAAAAGTTTTGAACTTTTGCAATTTTCGAAAAAATTGGAGTTTTAAACGAACATGACCCCTGCACCAATTTCTTATATGTCATTTCACACTACCCAACCACAAAATTTAATAAAAAACGATGAAGATATTTTTTGAAAAAAAAAAATGAAAATGTCCCTGGGGCTTCATCTAAAGTACCCCCAAAATTAAAATATGGGTTTCAAATTCAAGGGGTCGAGGCATCATCCAAATCGATTGAGGAATATCGATTTTTGAGAAAATCGGCTGAACGGTTTAGCCGCTAGGGTTGCTCACAGGCAGACATTTTGCCATCATTTGATTTTTGGGTATCAGAGACGCACGAAACATGGATTATGGCTACACCATAAATTTGAGGGTTTTCTTCTAAATTTAGCTACTGGATTTATCCACTTTTTCGTTACTAGAGCCCTGTAATAAGGGTTTTTCTGCCACAAATTCGCCGTTTTTTGCGCATCATTACATGCCTTTCCCTCTACTTCATAGCGAAAAAGTAAAAATTATTATGATATAAATAAAATTTCCAGTATCTATTTTTTGTGGATTGCTCGCGATCAACAGCCACTCACAACTGTCACTGTTTTTGATCCCCAAGCGGCACGAATCCGTTTGCTATTCGCAATCTTTCTCCAGCGTTGTTACCTTCGTTGATTGTTTTGTACGTGGTAATATCGTTAAATTGCATTTTGAACCTAGACTACATGAAACATTGATTAGGAATTTAATATGACTAGTACTGACGTGTTATTTATCACGTTAGAAGCAGAACATTTTATGAGTACTTTGAAGATTTGTGAATGAAAGTGAATAAATAGAAAAATATCAACACACAATATCGTTATTTTTTATTTTCTTCTTTTCATTCGATGCACATTATTATTAACATATGTATTATACGTAACCAAACAATAAAATGTATCTCATTTCCCAAAGTACTATATTTAAAAATGGAAACGTGGTGGGAAAATATGTTTCATCACATTTAAAACATCCATATTTTAAACATCAAGGTTTTTTCAATAGTTTTTTTCGACATCGCAATTCTTTTAGTAATTTATCGAAGTATTGATGTGTTGGTAAAATTTGCCATCAGTACTCTCGCAACTGTCACGATGTCGGAATCTGGGATTTTTATGCGATTTTACCGGCAGATGGTGCGTAATCGAAAAAGCGTAGTCAAATTTTTAAGTGCTTTTGACAATTAGACAATTAGAGTTACGAGCAAAAGTATTTAGGGTTGAAATGATTCCGGCTGTCGTTAGGCATGCATGGGCGAGAGGAGGAGGGGGGACGGAGGGAGGCCGCCGACTATTGCGACTTACCAACCCTAAGAAATGCACCAATCATAATAAATGATTCTTGAAAACTGTGTATCAACGAAATTTACCGCAATGTGAATACAATAGATTTCAAAACTTGCAAGAATGTTAAAAAAAAAACATTTCAGAAGAAATAAAAAAAGGAATGAAACTGAGAAAAACAGATTTCATTTTGGCAGAATTTATCTCCTGGACTTCCTGTAGTAGTGAGGGAAAATACACAATCCCAGTAAATCCTTCATTGCATCTTGCAAATTCTCGATGATAATTTGTACCAAAACAGCGTATGCATATAAAAATGGGTCAGAAACTTAATGCATTAAATCGTATGTATTAATGTATTGTTTTGTGTAATACATTTAAATGTTGTTTCACATTCTGAGAAAGAATAAAAGTCTAGGTAAGTCAATAAGTTGTTAGTCGTAATTATAGCTCATGGCAATTACTAAATTCACATCCGCCAGCAACCAGTCCTCCGTGGGCGCCATCAAGCAAACACTTGGTAGGATATAACCGGATATTTATACCTCGCCTGGCCCCACTAATTGACACCTCGGGAGAAGGCGAGTCTTTTGTTTTCTGCTGCCGGCGACCGACTGGTTTTTGCCCCCCTGTCCGCCTCGCGCGGCTTCCTTGTCTTGCCCCCCGCCCCCGCCCCCGCCCCGGCCTTCACCTCTCCCGCCTCCCTCCCCCCCACCCACCCACCTCTTCACGTGCAGCTCAGTCTCTCACACGCCGCAACCTCTCTGTGCTCGTAAGCACTTGCCATCAACGTTACCCTCTTCGTTGGCGATCGAGCGTTGCGACTGGTTATTTGCGTCTTCTGCGCAAGCTGATTTCCAGAATTAGATTTCCGGAGCAAATCCCATGTTTGTGGTCTGTGTCTCGTGAGTCTTGAATGTGCCAAAAAATTACCGGCAAAATTATCTTCACAGCAAATTATTTGCGATATTTTTCATAAATCAATTTACAACAGTCCAGAACGCATGTGGGCAAAAATTTAAAAGGGCGATTTACCTTGAATATTCTTGAATAGCATTTTAACATTGCTGACAAGAAAGCAAATGGAGTGAACTATGGAGAATACGAAAATAAAGACATGTAAAATACATGAAATCATTTTCATAATTGGAATAAACTATTAGAACACAACTTTATAAATTTGAGAAACTTCATGTTATTTAAAAACTTGCAGTAGACAGTTACATTTCCTCACAATTCCCCTTTCGTTAAATAAAATAAAATACAAAGAATTTCTAAAACTTCAATTCGTTACACAAAAACGTGTAAATTAAATGAAGTATCTGGAAAAGGATAATTTGAATTATGTTGTATGTCGTACTTTTAGGCGTATGCTTTCTTTTAATTTACACTTTGACAAATTTTACAACTACACTCTTCCAGTTCTTTTCATACGAACCTACCAGTAACATTATTCTTACTATTTTCACGGAGAGTATTCTGAGCAAATTTGTGGTTAAAACTACGTGAGTTGACGAGATTCTTGCGAGCTAAGAAAATTAAGAGCGCTTAAAACTTAAAAGTAACTGCTAACTACTTTCTCGTGTTAAAATATCATTCTACTAGTTCTTTAAACATCTTTTCAAAAAAGCTCCAGCAAGAAATACTGAGATTGGTTACTCGATGAGACTCGATTGTGCAATTTTTGAATTTTCAGGAGGTCTAATGTAAATCGGGCTTCTACCGAATATCGAAACTATCCGTTTCAAATTTGCAGGTCCTTACGTACGTTCAGGTCGATCGGAGAATATCCATTTTGGAAAAATCTTGTCCATGGTTTGGGCGCTAGTGTCACTGACAGACGGTCGACCGGGCGCGATGTTGGGCGATCGGGTGGGCGGTCGAGCGGGCGGACGGACGAACAGGGAAGCAGACTCGTTTAAAAAACAATTTCTGAATTTTCAGAGACGAAGAGTCCAAACATTTGTTTAAAAAAAAGCATTTCAGAATCGTTGGGTTCAAGTTCAGCCAGATCGATCTATTATTTTTTATGGAAACGCCGTTGACGCTTCAGGCGCTAGTGTTGTTCCCAGGCGGTCTGTCAGATGGCATGTGGAGTGACATGTGTAGGAATCCATGTAGATGGACAGACACTTGATTAAATGTCAAACGAACTTGTTTTTAGAATCGCGGAAACACAAAACATGTATTTTTCTCGGAATCTCGAGGTCGATTTTTTGTAGCATTTTATAGCATTGTTGATACCAAACAACATCTTTTATTTATCATAATAATTGAAGGTATCTACCTCACCAGTGATCTAATTAATAATTATAGCATTACGTAACTTTCACTATGCCAAATAGACAATAATATAAAGTAATATGTAACAATGTATGTAATTATTATGTACAGCGTCCGAAAGGAGTATTCGTAAGTACAAAGTTGCATGAAATGAATGTGATCCGACTGGAGTTAGAAATGCAGAACCCGTATCCAACTAAATAAACCGAGAGGTTTTGAATAATGATCCTAACTCTGGAAACGACTAGGCTTTGAGTTATGGACATAAAAATACTCAAAAGCTATCTTGCTTTATTAGTTAGATACCTTAAACCTGAACCACTCGTCACATGTCTCCGTATCTACCCTCTCCTCCCCCCTCTCCGGTCCGTCGTGTTCTGCCGCCCACCCACTTCCGCCTCGACCGCTCACGACTTTCGTTTAAGCGTTTTGTTCTTGTTCGCCCATTCATCAGAGCGGGGTCTCCCCTCGCGCCTCGGACGCGCGCAGACGCGTCCACGCGCGCGCTCGCGCCGGCGCGGGAACCGCCCGCCTGCGCGTTTTTTTGCGCTCCCGAGCGGGAGAAAACAGCGGGCGAGGGCGGCGGGCGATGGGCAGTGGGCGGCGCGGGCGGCGGCGGCGGGCGCGGAAGATGGCCGGACCGGTTCGCGAGCGCACGCGGTTCCGGGAGAGCGCTGGCGGGGGGGGGGGGGGGGAGGAGGAGGTGCATGTGGAGGCGCGAGCGATGACGGCAGACGTCACACGAGAGGCAGGGGATTCGAACGAGGAAGACTGGGGTTTGGTGGACGTGGCGCATGCTTGCAATAGGGGAGAAGGGTGGAAAGTGAATGCGACAGATGGAATGAACGATGTGGATGGGTTCTGTGTGAAACCGAAATACTAAGACTAAAGGGGAAAACTAATGTTGGGTTGAAGGTAGAAACAGAACTCCCATTTTATACCTTGCGAAATTTATATTGACGGACGGAAATACGTGTTTGTTTGATTTTGTGGAGTAAGCAATATAATATACCGTCGTTGATGACAGACAACCTCCTTTGTGAAAAAAATAAAATTTTACAGGAGGAAAGAAAAACACTTTTTAATGTTAATAATGAACAGTTGGCTAAGTTTAGACATTCTACCCTTTCTGTACAATAGTATTAAAAATATAATTTATTGTAATGTTTTTTCTGAAACCACCTTACGAAAACCTACCATGCCGCTCTTACCTTATACGAGATATTCTTTCGTCAGTAAATTGCAAAGGTCACATGGGAGGTACTTTTCTTTTCTATTTTAAGAGCACAATTTCTAGTTTTCTTTGGAAAATGTCTTATCAAACTCAAGAATACGCAAATTCTGAATCATTGATATCAAAATATAAAAATCGGCAATTCCGTCACATAAAGGTTGTCAGTCATGAACGACGATATTTTTGTTTTATCTATGAATATCTTATTAATTAATCATCTTTATTTCGGCAAAGAAGATTAGATTAAAAACTGAAGGGATAATGTACAAAAATATGCAAGAGGAGAAAGAATACTGTGAAAACCAGAATATGGTAAATTCGTTAAGAAATTATTAATGTGCAAGACTGTACAGAATTCAAAGCAAGATTTTGGATGGTGGGACAAAAGTGGATTATGAAAGGAGGAGGTAGGCCGGCGGAGGCGAGGAGGGAAATAAATACCCAGGCGGATGCGCGGGCTGTGGAGGGGAGCCGGGGGGTGGGGTAGGGGCTGGGCTGCCCGGGCGCGCCCCCGCGGCAAATGGCTCCCGTCGGCCGTTCTTTATGAGCCGCTCGCTTGATAGGGCTTAATGGGAACGGGCCAACCTGCTCGCCTTCGCCGATGAAAGCGCGGCGCTGCCGGCGGCGGCGGCGGAGACGGCGGCTGCTGGCGCGGGGCCGCGCGCGCGGCGCCCCGGGCGGCGCGCGGGCGGCAGACGCGCGCCCGGCGAGAGGTAGGGCGGACGGGCGAGCGGGCGAGAGAACGGGCGAGAGAACGGGCGAGAGAACGGACGAGTGAACGGGCGAGAGAACGGGCGAGCGGGCGAGAGAACGGGCGAGAGAACGGGCGAGAGAACGGGCGGGCGGGCGAGCGGGCGGGCGAGCGGGCGGGCGAGCGGGCGGGCGAGCGGGCGGGCGAGCGGGCGGGCGAGCGGGCGGGCGAGCGGGCGGGCGAGCGGGCGGGCGAGCGGGCGGGCGAGCGGGCGGGCGGGCGAGCGGGCGGGCGAGCGGCCAAGCGGTCGGGCAGAGCGGGAGGGCGGAGCGGGCGGGCGAGAGGGAGGGCGAGAGGGAGGGCGAGGGGGAGGGCGGGGGGGGAGGGCGAGGGGGAGGGCGAGAGGGAGGGCAAGAGGGTGGGCGAGAGGGTTGGCGAGAGCGAGAGGGGGAGCGGGAGGGCGAGCGGGCGGGCTAGCGGGCAAGCGGGCGAGAGGAACGGGAGCGGTCGGGTAGTGGGGTGGGAGGGTGGTTTGATGGGCAGGTGGGTGCGCGGAAGGGAAGACGGGGTGGATGGAAGTGAGAGATTGCGTAAGGTTGCCCGGTCGGCGGAACGGTCGGGCGGTTGGGCAGGTGAGTGGGAGTGCGGCCGGGTGGACAGTCGAACGGGCAGTCGAGTAGACGAGCGGCTTGGGGGTGACAGTTCGCGAGGCCGTTCTGCCTCTCGCCTCCTCTCCCGCGCCCGCGCTCGCAATCCACACGTGTACGATCGCGCCAAACATCGTTGTGCACCGCACAAACGGGTGGGGAGGCGAGAAACGTTTGGGGAAATCCTAACCATAATAATGGAATTATGTATGAAATTCCAGGATACAGCGTTTCAGTTAGAAAGTTACTGAGATGGCATACCTATAACAAAATCGTGGCATTGAATATTAATGGAAAATAGGTAGCAATGATGACGACTTCCTGTAGAACGTAAATATTTTCTTCTATTAGCCAATGTAAATAGAATCGATGGAAAAGTGACAAGTATCAGAAGCCAAATTGCCATTTCCAGGTAATCTAAATTGACAGGTGATACAATAGCACATGCACATACGCTCTCTCATAACTGGGAACGCTTACGTAATATTATAATATTGTAATTTGTGCCCATACTTCAGTCATCACTTAAAAAAACTCAAACGAAGATCCTATGTGTCTTTATTTTGATAGTCAGAAACAGTAGCACTTTCTTACTTCTTCAAAATGAATTTACATGATAAAATATCAAATGTTACAATACTTGAAGCACTGAAAGTAAGATGTACATGACTGAAAGTAATTTTCTTTCATTTATATATGTCATGTTTTTTATTAGTAGACCCTTCTGATAATGTGTAATTTATGAGACGTTTTGCAGACAATTTTCTCTTACCTTGAATCATTCACATATACAAACATATTTTTATATCGTTCAGATTTTTACGCGTTTCATCTTTAAAATAGCTTTATCAGTTACTTTCTTCGTTCAACCATAATTTGCATATCTTGAAAGTAATTCTCAGCATAATTCTGACACCCATGTATACTTGTATATCTGTCTTGTATTTACTGACACATTTTATTATTATTATTATTATTTTCGTTTCGGCCAACTAGGACCACGCAGGGCAAGCAACCTGCACTTACCGTGGCTCAGTTTTTCATTCTATATCACGGTGGCAGGTGCTTGCGAACATTTCTTTGGGGGGACCAGCATTAAGCTGGATCCGATTTTTATCCCCCAGGGTTGTTAGTCCTGGGGGTATGAAAGATGAAATGATGATGATAATGAGGGGTAAAAGGACGACACACTCATACAAACACACACAAATACACCCATGCCCGAGGCGGGACTCGAACCCGCGATCTTCTGGTCCAAGACCACTCCGGCACTACTGCCTTAGCGATCTCGGCCATCTGATCGGCTGACACATTTTATTATATTTCTTTTTTCATTTCTTTGGTCTCTTTCTGCTTCTTTATTAATCGTGTGTCCCTCTTCCTTTGCCTTAACCATTCGAACGTTAAAAAGTTTTTCTTCATCCCTTTCAATCCTTTCCTGTCTTCTCTCTATCCAATTTATCATATCTCACCCTGTCTGTACGCTTCTATCCGATCATTTCTTGATATCTGCGTCGCTTGTTGCCCGCATATTTCTCCACGGGCACTCTGTGTTGGCCCAAGCGTCCCAGATTTCTTACTTTCCTTTTGGGCCAACCGTGTCTTCTTTAGAAGACCCTCGACCTCTCGAGAAGTTGATCCCCCGCGTATTCAGGCCGCGCTCGTTTTGCAAGTTTCGTTATCGAGGCGATCGTCTTCTGTGGTTTCTGAGGTTATGTTTGACTCGTAAGCCAATAAGCAGGAATGAGTAGACTCTTGTATGATACTTTCTCGAGTACAATGCACCGTTACTTCCTTATATCGTGCCTGCTTGCAGTAGCTTAAAAGGTATGTGAAAGCAAACATTATATACTATGCTGATAGTTTATGAGACATTTGAGCATGTTGCGAACAGATGGCGCGTTACACTTCATTTAACTCCACTCATTTTTTCGTATTCTGTGACATGAAAGATAGACTCATGAGGTAAAGTCTTATTAAAACCTCTTGTATGAATTGTCACTTAACTGGCGAAATACTTTTATTGTTCTCATTTCCAACCCTTCACCCGTAACACACTTTTATAAAACCTCTTAAATATTCTGACTCTTAAGTACTTCTGTTGCATAACATAATTTTTTTTTAAATTTCAGGCATTCTTGGTTGCATTTGGTCTTATTATTATACTACTTTTAAATATCTGCTACTCAATATCTGCCAAAATACATTCGAGAAAGATATAGAAAAGCATACAAATCAGATGAAACTACATCATTTTTCTTATTATTTAAATTTTTAATTTGTATTACACATCTCATAGTTCATCCGCGCTTCTAGTGGCACTGCCTTTGTATCCTTCTATTCTCACCCTTTAGATAAAAAGATGCTCTGCGATATGTCGCGGAATATTTGTGCAAATGAAGAGTCATTTTCCTTTTTCTTATTTACTCAGCTTACTTGGAAGTTTAGATACGTAGCTGAGGGACCAGAACTTAGTTCTCCGTGATTTCCAGTACGAGTACCGCCTTTGTGTCTACTTTCAATTGCAAATTGTCATTTAAAAAAGGACTTCCCACCTCTCATGATCAGTTGGGAAAATGATTTGTGAAATGGGTTGCTACATTAAAACACTAAGCTTCAAGTAATTCACTTCCCACCCCCCATGATCAGTTAGGAAAATTATTTGTGAAATCGATTGCTACATTAAAGCATAAAGCTTCAAGTAATTCACACCTCGGGGGGGATTGATCTGTAGCCTTCGCTGCAGTAGCCAAGTTGCCCTAATGGGTCCGTCCGATTCGTTCGCAGCCGCGTGCGTCCGATTCGTTCGGTGCCGGCGGCGCCACCGCAAATCAATTATCCGGCTCTTAGTCGGAATAACGAGACGGCCCGGTGCTTCGTTGGGCGAACGTTCACACCGGCGACCGCGAACGGCGCGGCGGGGGCGGCAGCTCCCGACGCGCTCCTAACGAAGCCCCCGCCCCCGCCCCCGCCCCTCCCCCCTGACACCGCCGCCGCCGCCGGTTGCCCAGCAGTTTACGACCCAACTGCCGAATTACCGCGCGTCGTAAAGCTTGCGATGCTGCCGGCTGTGGCTTGGCGTGAGGTGTTTATTCTTCGAGGACCCGTCTGGCAGAGGCTGCGCCTCTAACGGCGTCAAAGGTTAAAACGCCCGATTTCACTTGGAACTTACCTTGTCTATTTAAAAGGCGAGTGAGGAATAGTATAATGTCCCACTGATTTCTTCCGTTTAAATACCTATATTATCAGAAATTGGAAGTAACTAAAAGTAGTTGTAAAATTGATTTATTGTCCTGTTGAATTTATTCCCAAGAGGTTGATATCTTTATGCAAGAGACACTTTACACGGTTATATGTTAAAAAAATAATCTTTTCGTATTTCAGCATCATGAACGATTTTTTGCTACAAGATCGTTCGTAAAAGGACATCTTTCCGCACAGATTATGACGTTTATGGCACGAATAATTGCATCATCATACACTCATCCAATCACAGCGAGAGAATCGTGGGGATGTAGTGATAAAAGGAACAGCCGACCACCGGTTTTTTCGCTCCAATTTATCAAATACCCGTTACGTCACAATACAATTCCTTTCACCAAATTAACTTTCATTCTCATATAAATTTATAATAATGTTATACCAAAAAATAGAGTATGCGAGTCGTTCAACACGTTGCTTTTTATTTGATTCGTACAAATGTGGAAATTCGCTCTTATGGTCGCTCCTTTTCAAAACATGCACTCATGCAATAAAGAATAACATTATAAACTAGTTGCGTAAACTTCTATTTTGTGTCACGTTTGTAAATAATAAAATTTGTAAATAATAATTTTAAGTAACGCCGATTGAATAAACTTATCAGATGAGTTAGAACGACAGGCTTGATGTGTACTGTTTCTATGGTACTTTCAGAAAGAAACAATCGTTTCATTATTGAGATGACGCGTCATGAAATTGTAAGTAACGAATCATAAAAGTATCCTTGGCCAATAAACAAAAGAAATGGAGTTGCAACGAGTGCGCGCGGTTGAGCAAAAGCCGCCGCCAGCGCCCTCTGCCGTTGATTCACGGCGAGGGGGCGATTAATGCCCGAGCACGCGCGCCGCCAGGTGCCTATTAACCGGTTCATTACGCCGCGCTGTGTGGCCGCATTGAATTGTGTTGCTGCGATCCGCCACCGCCGACGACCCAGGGCGCGCGGGCGGCCAAGAGATGCGGCCTGTCGAACGCCGGCGCTCAACCGCTTGTGACGTAGTGAAAAGAGAATAAATTCAAATAACAAAAATAAAAATAGTATATTGAAAAGTTACAGACTAGATACAATAAATTGCTAAATTTAAACACTCCGGCAACCTTTTCCTTCCAGTACCCTGCTTTACCGCAGAAAAAAAGCCACGCGTGATGCGAGCTGTCGGACTTCCGTCCCGTGACAATTACCGTCACATGGCCTGATGCCAAAATTTAAACCGGTCGCCGTCTGGCGGACCGCGTGCACGAAGCACCCGAGATCGTCTGGCCCTTACACTCCGGACATCTCGCCCCCACTCTTACGCTCCCTGTACCTACACGTACTAGGCCCTCTGATGTAAACTGAATGAGAACGCGGACGCAGATGGCGCCGCGTTAAATAGTTGAGGGCTACACCCCCACCTCACAAGTTCCCTAGATAGGCTCGCCTGCTGTCGCAAGCGAGGGTTCGCTTGCCAGCATCTTAGGAGGGGGGATACACCCCCACCACACAAGATTCCCAGGTAGGCTCGCCCGCCGTCGACAAGCGAGGCTCGCTAGCCATCTTCCTAGGAGTTTACAGCCTAAGGTTATTTTTGTCTCTGCCACGCTGTCTGCGTCAACTGCCAGAGCGCAAAATCCCGGAAGTTCAGGCTCAACCCCTTCCTCCCCCGCAGCGCCCTTTCACCGACCTAACGGTTCTGGCCCTCGTGTTAACGACGCCACACGCACCACACCGCGCTGCCGCTGCGGAGGGCTCGAGGACGGGCGGAGCAACCAGGCGGGCGCTGAACAACAGAGAATGGGGCGTGATAAGCCACGAAAATGTGACCTTTGTGCTTCGATTTAAACAAAGAGTCCGTTGATGTTTAATCGGCTGTTACGTTGTCATCCAATCGGGAGCTTAAACACAGCTACAGTAGTGACGTTTAAGCTTCCGATTGAATGACACCTGATTAAACGTCACTCTATGTTTAAATCGAACTATAAGTTCCGTTGATTGATTTATTGATTAATTTCGTTGATTGCTGTTTCCGGGCTTGGCATCTACTACAGTTATTATCCTCATAAGTGAAGTGATTTTAACAGTAAGTGAAGTGATTTAAACAAAGAGTCCGTTGATGTTTAATCGGCTGTTACAGTGTCATCCAATCGGGAGCTTAAACACAGCTACAGTAGTGACGTTTAAGCTTCCGATTGAATGACACCTGATTAAACGTCACTCTATGTTTAAATCGAACTATAAGTTCCGTTGATTGATTTATTGATTAATTTCGTTGATTGCTGTTTCCGGGCTTGGCATCTACTACAGTTATTATCCTCATAAGTGAAGTGATTTTAACAGTAAGTGAAGTGATTTAAACAAAGAGTCCGTTGATGTTTAATCGGCTGTTACAGTGTCATCCAATCGGGAGCTTAAACACAGCTACAGCAGTGACGTTTAAGCTTCCTATTGAATGACACCTGATTAAACGTCACTCTATGTTTAAATCGAACTATAAGTTCCGTTGATTGATTTATTGATTAATTTCGTTGATTGCTGTTTCCGGGCTTGGCATCTACTACAGTTATTATCCTCATAAGTGAAGTGATTTTTTTTATCCTGGGAGGTGGCTGTATTCCTCCCCCACTCGATGGTGAGATACGGCGCCAAAATGCACGTCGGTCTCCGTAGGATTTCCACCCTCAGGTATCTCATTCCAGAGTGGGACCGCTCCAGCTGGGCAAACTCGTAAGCTCCCACCTGGTCTTCCGACACTTGAGGACTTGTAGTACATGTAAGAGTTCGTGTGTGTATGTGTGTACGTGTATAAGGGGAGACAAGAGTCAATATGCGCGTCGATGGTGTAACGGTTTCGGACTGTTGTACCCAAGTTGACGGGTTCAAACACGATCGAAGCCGTGGATTTTAAAGGGCGAAAAAATCCTTCGTACGCCTTCCTTCGGAGGGGAAGTAAAGCCGGCTGTCCCATGTTAGTAGATTTACCTGCATGTAAAAGATCCTCAAGCCTAAATGACGCCTCTGAGCCAAATTCAAATCGCCTGTTTCTCGCCCAAGAAATACCTCCTTTCTCTGCTAGTTGGTGAAAGGAGCGTAGCGAAATTTGCGTGGTCAGACGGAAGAGCAGGCCTAATGGCCTGAGTCTCGCCACGTAAAATAAGGCATTCATTCAATTCAATTCAATTCAAGAGAGCAAGGGAAGAAAAAGGAAGGAAAGATCACATGCGGTCTCGTGGAAAATTCTCGCGCATGGCTCTTTTCATAGGGTACTACTTCAGCATTGGCCTAGTACTGATCGAAACCACCAAAAAATTCCCGATCCAAGCAGTCGGTCCGCCACAATCATCCTCTAGTTAGCGTCTGAATTCGACCTATCTCTACGGAGTAACCCGTCTCCATCGGGACTGAACTCTTATGATCCCCAGGCCAGTCGTTGCATACACAGTGACAACGTTCAGCTGGTTTTATGTTGCGGTTTTGCGCTAATGACGTCCGAGCGTCCATGAATAATGCAAATTGCCCGAAAAAAAAAAAAAATGAGAAATTCATATTTGAGACGAAAGGATCCAGAAATGCCACAGAGGTAAAATGATAACATCTTCAAATGAGAGTAATTGCGAGAAACGCAAAGTGATACAAAATTTCACATAATTTCGTCATCTAAGTGCTCAAGAAATTCTTCGACAAGTTTCCGCAACATATTCGTATCATCCTAGTCTCAAAGAGGAGTGAGTTAATTCCCTTTCAGAGTGAAATATTATGGAAATTATGGTGTTGTTGAATCACAGCCAAAGAGTGGATGCTTGGGGATAATACTCGTATATTTTAATAATGTAAATTGTAGAATTAAATAGTTTATTTGAGACTTAGTTTAGAATTTGTTTTTCGTATTTGCTGCTCCGTAATCTCCCTATGCTTTGCCACGCAATTTTCTTTTATGTTCCTGCGATAGAATGAAATACATGAAAATTTATGTTACAGTAGAACACGTATTGCATTTTTCCTATAAAAATTAAATCATAGACGTAATAATATAAGTGATGCAATTCCCTCCATCTAAGCTGCAATTTGAATATAAAATTTTCGAATAAGCTTCCTTTTAATTAGCTGAAAAGGAAGCTACCTTTTTTAATAAATGAAAGTAATATGTGACACCACCTTTCTAAAAAATCAATTCAGACGATTTGAACGTTTCATAATATGGAGAATTTGCGTGCCAAAGAAATGCTACAACATCACTAATTCATTCATCAACCACTGTAACTATAACTTTACTCCAATCAGCAGTCATCCTTATGGCAAATACGTGTCAATTTTCAGAATTACAAGATCAATGCATCAGTCAGAGTTGGTTATTCCCTTTGATGTGTCTCAAAATACCGTTCCGTCAGTGAATGTGAGCCAGTGCCAACATTGGCAATGGGAAATTGGGTATATGCTTCGCACACACGGTGTGACTGGGCACGCGTTTGACCAGCTTGTAGCATGTGGTCTTGGTGAACGATCGGCGAACCTTTCTGAACCCGCCCGCTGACCAGCCGGCTGCACGCCCGTTACGCAGAACAAAGGTGAAACTAGAGATCGTCCAACTCGATACACTTTTGAATTCTGTAAAAGACGTGGGAAGTGGGGGGATCACAATACGCAAGATTTAGATACGCATAACGATCGGTGTTGATGTTGAAATGAGGAATGGATTAAGAAAGTAGATTCAATGTAAAAACTAAGTTCAATTGCTGTTTATTGCTAGGATTACAGAATGAACTGATTTGAAATGCAGTATTATGGTCTCACTTTCCATGAGTCTCATTCATCCGTCATGTCGATTTTTGCTCAATACTGACTGAAGCTTAATTGCCGAAATTCGGCACTTTCGTAGTCTTCACTGGAGGCATATTAAATAGGTTTATATACCACAGAGCAATATAGTACTACCTTATCTTACGAATCATTCTTTCACTGCAATCACTTCGGGTAATTTTGTTATTTTCTTCCAAAACGTTATCTCGTTTTTGTGCGTTTTCCCAAGTTCTTTAAGAATTTTCGAAGTGCTCGACTTTCCGTAAACAACCGCAACCATTGGTCAGGATTTCCTGTGGTACTAGCATTCACAAATACAGAAAATGTTGCCGTGTCAGCACTATCTCTGTGCGGGTCATATGTAAATATTTGGAAATCAGTGTTCTCTTCATTCATGGTAGTATCTGGGTCCATAAATCTCCTCGTTCAAACTCTTCTTGACATGCACATGCGGAGTCCGTTGATTGATTAGTGATTTTGGGTGCCTCAACTTCTAAGTGTGTGTGTGTGAGTTTGGGTGAGCATTGGACAAGTAAGAGGAAGGAAATATCGCGCGCCGTCGTGGCCTGTTTGTTAGGGTACTGCTCCGGCATTCGCCTGGAGAAAACTACCTATCGGAGCAGCCAGCCGCTAGGATTCTCCTGAAGACTGCGACTGAATTGACCTAGCTGTGTAACGAGTGTCGAGAGGCACTGCAGTGGATACCCTGCGCCATCTATCGGAGCAGCCGGCCGCTAGGAATCTCCTCAAGACAGCGGCTCAATTGCACCTAGCTGTGTAACGAGTGTGCCAAAAATCACGACCGAGAGGTACTGCAGTAGATGCTTTGCGCCATCTATCGGAGATGCTGGCCGCTAGGATTCTCCTCAAGACAGCGGCTGAATTGCTCCTAGCTGTGTAACGAGTGTCGAGAGGCGCTGCAGTGGATGCCCTGCGCCACCTCTTCGGGCATCTCCGTTGAGATGCGCGCGGTGACCGCCCGCCGCTGCTCACTGGCCACCGGGCGCGTCAGGCGCTAACGGTGCCGGCTGGTTTTGCACATGCAGGAATGCTGTAGGCAGCTTTCGGCGGCGGACGCACACGCGAATCTCAGTGCCTCAGCGCTGCCCCTCTCCTCCTCCTCCTCCGCCTCCTCCTCCGCCTCCTGCTCCTCCTCCTCCTCCGCCTCCTCCTCCGCCTGCTCCTCCGCCTCCTGCTCCTCCTCCGCCTCCTCCTCCGCCTCCTCCGCTTCCTCCTCCTCCTCCTCCTCCGCCTTCTACTCTTCCTTCTCCTCCTCCGCCTTCTACTCTTCCTCCTCCTCCTCCGCCTCCTCCTCCTCCGCCTCCTCCTCCGCCGCCTCCTCCTCCTCCGCCGCCTCCTCCTCCTCCGCCTCCTCCTCCGCCTCCTCTTCCGTCTCCTCCTCCGTTTCCTCCTCCGCTCCTCTTCCGCCTCCTCCTCCTCCTCCTCCGCCTTCTCCGCCTCCTCCTCCGCCTCCTCCTCCTCCGCCTCCTCCTCCTCCGCCTCCTCCTCCTCCGCCTCCTCCTCCGCCTCCTCCTCCGCCTCCTCCTCCGCCTCCTCCTTCTCCTCCGCCTCCGCCTCCTCCTCCTCCTCCGCCTCCTCGTCTTCTTTATTCTACTCCTCTTGCCCCTCTCGCAATTCGTCTGAACGCGCTTAACTGCTCTGGCCGTTACGTCCATTCACCTGGGGCACACGCGTATCTCATTAACGCGCGGGTTTGCTTACCGGGGTGACCAGAAGCGCCTCCTACATAACGGGCGGTTTTGATTGTGTGTAACTCCATTCACGGGCTCAGGGAACAAATGTCGATCCTATCCTCGGAGAATATTTATGTACATAATGCAGCGCAGCTCACCTAAGTATGGTTAAACATAAGACATTATGGCGAGCCATTTTCTCGTGGTTTGAACAGCCGCCGCACACGTTTTGTCTCTTTGGACGAAAGTTGTTAAGCTCCTCCGTTACGTGTCTGCTTTAAGGGAGCTTTTTGAAAAGTTTCTTAATTCTGAGTACGTGGTTTACGTGTGAGAGTATTTGTGATGTTATTATACCGATCGAAAATAATAAAATTTAATTGTCTTCCTGAGAGATCGCTTTTATCACGAGAATCAGTTTTAAACACTATTACATAGACATAACAGCATTCAATTCGGTTTAACACGTAACAACATTTACATAGAGTTTAAATAGTTGTATACAAGAGCAAAAATATCACAACTATATGTATGTAGAACGTTATGTTAAAATAACATTTACATGAATTTGTGTGGTTCATTACTACCTTCGAAACGAGTTCTTATGAAAAAGAACTCAGAACAAAAAAAAACGTTTTTATATTATAGGATATTGTTGCAATGGTATTCATGGCAGATGGCCAAAAATAAGCTGGAAGGTGTCTACATTAGGTGAATAGTAGATCTACTTTCACTTAACAAGGCCGTGCGCGAATTAATTACATGGAAAATATTTGAAACATAAGGATTGCGAAAACGGAAGCTTGCAGACATCGATATCAGCTTACTCGGCGAGTAAAAGCTGAAGAAAACGTGTAAAAAGAAGAGGAAAAAGAAAAATTTCCTTTTTTCCTTTTGTTGTCCGTTGATAAGGGATATCCAACTTTACATAATCATATTTCTTCAGTATTTAAAATGATGCACGAATACAAAATTTTAACGTTGCAGTCAGAAATGGTGAGCGTAAAACTCACGATTCCTCCTTCCGCGGTCGTAATTTCTTTTCCGAACTTTTGATCTTAGTTGAAAGTCGCATGCTGCTGCTCACACGAGCATGTGTCCACGTAGACGCCCATCGGTGAGCCACAGGACCAAATGTCTTTTTTTCGAGCAAAGGCCACGTGGGAATGAAGTCTGACTGCACATGTGGAGGACCCTACGCCTTCCTCCTTCCCACTCAGTGTGAAGCACCGAAAAGGTAACCCTGTGATGCTGGGCGAGTTTTCTTTTTTTTTTTTTTTCAAATCTCCCTCTTCTCTACGAGAAAATTTATGTTTGTTTACGCAAGGTGCGTCGAAAAGGGGTGAAACGTAGTCGTGCACGTATGCGAGAGAATACACTCCAAACCTGTTCGCCGCTGTACTTCCGCCGTAAACCTACTAGTCCAACCTCGTCTCGACCATTTTTTTCATCCTCTTCTTAGACCGTTTAATCCTCCCACGAACCTGCCATCCCGCCCACTTTTTTTGCGTCCCGTTAATCTTCCCTTCACAAATCTCCTTCTCCCTCTTCAATTAATCCTTCTGTTAATCCGTCTGCGAATTCATTGCTTACATTCTTACGTCTCTCTATCCTCTAATACGAGCAAATTTTTTTTATCTCGGCCGTTAGATCGCTAATATTTCACCTACTTGTTCGTTAGCTACCCAAATAATTTCATTTTCCCTTTCCTTCCCAACAGCGGACCCGCCCACGCCTACGTTGCTCTCTTCGGCCTACGCCCCAAGCGTGCCCCTACGTGCCAAGCAGCGACTGGAGGACATCTGACGCGCGCTGGTCGTGCCTTAAGGGCGAGCGGCGTTGGCGGCGGGCTGTGAGCGCGGTTTTTGAAGAAAAAAAAGAGCGGGCGCTTAGGGGAGAGTACAGGGGATTTAATGGAATTTTAAATGCCCGCGCGACCGCCTCTGTCTCTCTTTCTCTCGCTGTGTGTGTGTTTTTTTACCAGCGAACGGTTGGGCGTCGGGGGCGGGGCGGTGGGAGTGCGTTGCGGCGTCGCTTTGTCAGCGCGACGGCGATTGCGAAGGACGCTGCTCTCTGGACGGATAAATTAACCAGCCGGCAAACAATCGACGGCGGCGATCCGGCGCGCGCTCGGGGCAGATGGCACAAAGTCCGTCTGCCCATCGGCCGCGCCCTCTGCCCGCCCACCACCCGCCCTCCACCCGCCCCTCAGCCGCCCTCCGACCACACTCCGCCCGCTGTACACCCCGCCCTCCCCCCGTCTACCACCCGCTCTCCGCCCCCCCCTCCGCCCCCCTCCGCCCACCCACCGCCCAACCTCCGCCCACCCACCACCCCGCCCGCCCTCCCGCCTGCCGCGCGCGTACCGCAAACACGACACCAAAGAGGCGGACAACCTGCTTTTTGCTGTGTTTGAGCTTTGGGGTTTAATTATCAATTCTCTTTTCAATGGGATTACGATGTAGGAATTAAGACCGGTGGATAGTGTTTTTTTTTTGCAATGTGTGTGTGTATGGTAGTGTGACAGAGAGAGTGAGAGAGAGCGGGGGGGGGAGAGTCGGGACGTCGCAACGCATGCTGGGAAAAATAAAACGAAAAAAAGCGGAAATTGAAGGCTTGACAAAAAGCTCAGAGATGGGTTTTCGCGGCACGTGTGCTTTTCACGTACGGCAGCCGATGTGTTTCTGGAAATCCGTGGCGCGCGTGGAGGTAGCCCGTGCTAAGGCGAAGGCCGCGCACCGGCTGGGGGGGGGGTGAGCGAGACTTGTGTGGGCGGAGCGCCCTTTGGCCGCAGGGAATTTCTAATGCGTGCGGGCACGCAGAGACCTGATTAACGACGTGCTTATCAGCCAAAGGCATCGCGCGTGCCATTTACGCATGCCATTTGGCGACGCGTGTTTGCCTCGTACACTGCTTGCGCGGCGCCGCGCCGCGTGTGTGGTTGGACGTCGAGTCGTCGCCGCGGCCGGCGAGCTCTCGTCAAACGCTGCAATCCGCGCTTCGCTGGCCGGTTCGTCGTAGGGAGAAGGGTGACTCGGAGGGATGTCGTTGGGAGATGGATATCTTCTCCGGTCACGATGGACACAGTTGTACTTCAGCATAAGAGAATGACACCTTTTGCGTAGCAGTCTACATATGTGTTCAACGAGATTGTCGAGTTAATTCTACAGACTGAGTCACTTCCTTCGAATCTATAGCTTGCACTACGTTTGATGATAATTGTTCCACCACACTGATTGATAATTCTCAGAACTGATGAAAAGGAAATTCATTATCATTGGATCCCTATTCCTCCAAAGATGTTGGATATAATTTGCTTCCTGGCGCGTCATCATCTGTGGTCATCCGCCCCATGAGTAGTGCATATCACAGCCGAAAGGAGACAAGCTGGAATGTGACATCCGAAATCGAGCTGTGTGGTGGTTTGTGCACTCTCCCTCCTCAAGGATATTAGGATCTCGTAATCATGACGTCGCCCCATCCAGTAAAGTTCTTCTTCCCGACTGGTCGCCGCCATGAGTGGTGGTGTAGCGCATTTAAGAATGAGTATGTGTGTGTGTGTAAGGAAAGAGGAAGGGAGAACAATGAGGAAGAAACTCTTCCATGGTTAGAATACTTCTCCAGTGTTCGCCTGGCGTGGATCAGAGAAACTAGAGAAAACAATTGATAAGAGCAGCCTTCCTGTAGAATTCTCCTCCAGACAGCTGTTGAATTCGACAGCCTGTCCGGACTGTCCGGACAGCGGCTCTTCCGGACAACGGCTGTCGGGTCTCGAAGCCTGGACCCCCCCCCCGAAACAGAGACTCTGCAATGGCAATGAGCCACGTCAGTCATCACTGCGCCTAGGCCTACGCCACCGCTGATTACCGCCATTAAAAACGGAAGATCGAAGCCCGCCGCCAGCCCATCCCCCTTGCTGTATGCGTGGCGGACTTGCAAGTTCGCAAGACCGCGCGCGCTCTATACAATATTGAAGCCGGGAAGTGGACACAGCAGTATTCGCTCCAACGACAGCGGCGACACCTTTACAAAGGGCGGCCTAGGCAGACTAGATTTGGACTGTGATAGAGAGCGCCATCGTGTTTGTTACTGATTCTGCTACGTCGACTATGCTAAGTACTTTGTTTATTCTTGTAGAACCTTTGGGGGTTAGGCTCCGAACTTGAACATACACTGGTGATACTACAAACGTCTTCCGAACTTGGTATTCTCTTCTGGCGAGTCAATCTAAACGGGCATTGTTTAGTATTTACTTGGCTGTCCGGGTGACGCCGAGTCCATGGCGAAGGTGCCGACGTTTCGATCGACATTCTGCGACCTTCCTCCGGGCGTAAGGTCGCAGAATGGCGACCGAAACGTCGGCACCTTCGCCATGGACGCGACGCCACCTGGACAGCCAAATAAATACTGACTCCGGCCGCGGAAGCCTACGCTCTCACGGGCATTGTTTAATTGAACAGTTTGAATTGCGGAATTTAGTAAAGCAGGAAGATCAATTAAACTGATTAATGTCAGAACTCCAGTCTTCCTGATGTTGAAACATTTCAACCCTGGTTCATCGCCGGCCAGCTCTCTCGCCCCGGCGCACGGCGGCAGCGGCGCCCGCGTTGCTCTGATGTCATGTTTGTCTGCTCGTTACGTAAGTCCCCTCCAGCGTACCTCCCCCCCTCCCCCTGCCCGGCCGTGCACTCCGCGGCGCCAGGAGCCGCCGCGCAGCCTCCCCCCACCGCCGCCGCCGCAGTCTTTTATCATCGCGAAATAACAAAGGCGCCTCGAATCGCTCGCAAACAAGCGGAGGCAGCCGCGACAGCGGAGAAGGCGGCGCCGCGCGGACAGTTACATCTCTGCCAGACTGCTCGCATCTAGTCATGCGACCTCGACAACAAAACATCGATGTTTGCTAACATCGATGTTCAAAATTAAAACATCGATGTTAAAAATACATCGACTAATAACCATCAATGTTTTTAGACTGAACTTGTAACCTCTAAAATTAAATTCGTGTGCATTAAAATTTAATTTGGCAGTGTTCGTTTTTGTCAATGCGCCGAATAAGGTTACGAGAAGAAGGGGCAAATCCTAGGCACACAGTGTATTCGTTGATCCCATCTTAATGTGCGAAATGAGTATGAAGAAAGAGGAAATACAAGGGCCTGGAGGTATTCTCGGGCGAAAGAATATGAAGGTAGTGCATCAGCGTTCCTTTAGTTCCAACACATGAATAACAGTATTATACTCAGTTATTATTTCATATTTTACGTTTTACAGTATTGTGATCAGAAATAAAACATCGGAAAAGAAAAAAAAACATCGATCCCAAAACATCCATGTTTAAATATTGATATTCCTACAAAAAACATCGATGTTTTGAAAACATCGACATCACATCCCTACTCGCAACGCGTCTGCTACACCTACTTCAGTTCAACCGGCGGCTTGGATGGCTAGCGGCGTGCGGCATACGCGTTAGAGTTTCGTTTGGGAATGTTTGTAAGCACAGACGGTTTTAGCATTCTTCTGGCTGAGATGCTTCGGTGGCGTCTTCACTTCCCGGAATATCGGTGATGATCAGTATTAATTGGTCCGTCATTGTTGTTGCCTCACCGCCAGTATTTCTAATTTCCATTTAGAGACAATTATCAGACTTCTCCCTAATAAAAATATCACTTATAATATGTGAAATGCTGTTTGAAAGTGTTCACATCTATTAAACGGAAACTCGCAAAATTTCCATCTCTCTATACATTGAAGGTAAACAGAATTTGGAATCTCCCGGTAGATTGCTTTTAATTGACCGCACTGATTCTAGAAAGACTTAGAAAAATATATTTAGAGAAAATGTTTCGACAACTTCTGTCATCGATTATTGGCAAAGAATTACCTGGGGTAAAAGGTATGTTTTCAATAAAATGATTTACACAATATTTATCAAAGTAAGTTCATTAACCGACTAGAGGCAATAAAGAACCTAACTCGTTACAATTGAAATATAATCCCGAACTCAAAAAGAGGGGGGATGCATGTAGCAGATTGTGGATAAACCTCCAATAGGTAAAAGGGGAATCTTACGTAGGTTGCCGGGGGTAAAACGTTTTTTTATTACACTTTGCAAATAGATCAAAAATTTTTACATTTTGAATTATTCAATTTTGGCAAACAAAAAATAAAATATACGTAAACCACAAAATATAAACTTTACAAACATTGTCATTCCTTTTTGTTTTTGTTATTTCGATCCCGCTATTACGTAAATATCTTAGTTTGCCATTCAGACAGTTTCGATTTATACCATTCGCAGTTTCGGCGAGTAGGCGGAGAGAGCCCGCGCGTGGGCAAGCAGCTAGCGGGCAAGCGGTTGGGGGCGGAGCGGGGCGGGGCGAGGCGGGAAGGTGGGAAGGAACAGGGCGGGGCGGGGCGGTGAGGTGGGAAGGAACAGGGCGAGGCGGGGCGGGGCGAGGCGGGAAGGTGGGAAGGAACAGGGCGGGGCGGGGTGAGGTGAAGCGGGGCGAGTAGCGGGACGGGGCAAAGCGGGCGGTGAGGAGAGACGGGGCGGGGCGGAGCGGAGCGAGGCTGAACAGGGCGGGGAGGGGGGGCGTGGCGGGACGGGGCGAAATAGGCGGAGAGGCGGGGCGGGGCGGAGCGGGCGGCGAGGCGGATGGGGAGGGCAACGGGTGAGGGCGGAGGGCGGGCGGGCGATCAGCAGGGCGGCTGGCGAGCGACGCCCGCGGGCGGAGCGGTAGAGGGGTCGGGGCAGCTACTTGCACGCGCCCTGCGATTTACGAGCCGTCGGCCGCGAACGGGGGGAGGTAGAGACGGGCCGCGGGAGCTCTTATTAGTGGCCCGGTGTCTCGATCCGGTTGCATAGCGTCCGTCGATTCTCTGCACCGAATCGATTGTTCTCCAGTCAACCGGTTTCCCCGTCTTCACAGTGGCGGAGGCGGATCTGGATCGGCCCTGCCGACGCTACCGCCTCCATCGGCACAGCCGCAAACCAGAAAGCCCCCGAGCTCATTTATGAGGAGTTTCGTAATATTCGTGTTCATTTCGAAGATGAATGATTTACTGTTACTTGTTTCTTTAACGGCCCCTGTAACTCCCTTACTTTGAATATAAAGGAATAAATGAAACTAATAATCGGCAACTGGTTCGTTTAGACGTCCGTAAATTCGTTTTTGGTTACGCGCGAATGCACCACACCGTAAGTTTCTTTCGCACCTTTTAACTCCCGCACTTAACGCGGCGAAAACGTCTTATTAATGTTGACCTCTTATTCGCATTCGAAAGAAAAAAGCCAGCGGAGTGTGTGTACGCATGTGTCGCCTGTAATGTAATGTAATGTAATGTAATGTAATGTAAAGTGTTTTTCGTTCAGTATGGAACAAAAAACGAAATAAAAAAAGGCACGACCTTTAGTCGTGCTTTTTAGCATACGAGGCTCCAGGCTTCCGTAGACGGTACAGACTTCACTTTGTTAAAGGAGTCATAAAAGAATTCCTTGTCTCGTCGTCTAGCATGCCAGTTAGGTACGCGAATTAAAATTCCTCTCCTCTGCCTTTCTCGCTCTCTCTCCTCTTTATTATTTTTTCTCCGGTGAGCCTCCGGATGCCCAACCACGCCGCGTTTTCCCCGCCCCGAGCAATTTTCACGTGCGCCGCATCCTGTGGCGTACTGCGACATCGGTGTTTGGAAACATCGATGTTCAAATTTAAAACATCGATATTAAAAATACATCAATAATCATCGAAATTTTTAAACATCTATATTTTAAAGGTGGTTAAGTAAAATTAAATTGGTGTTCAACAAAATTTTATTTCACAGTGGCCTAGTTTATTAAATTATATTAATAAGATTTAAGTGAAAAGAAAGTTAAAAAATAGAGACCTCCATGTGCGAAATACTGGAAAGACATAGGAAACACCAAGGCATAGGGATAGTATTCTGGTAGAAGTTAGTACATACAGCGTTTGTTTGTATCGAACACACAATGACAGTGATATCGTCAGTTATAATCTCATATTTTAAATTTTACAAAATTTGTATTATGGGAAGTTTTCATTCACTAAACATCTAGCACATGACATCGATGTTCAATGTTTCATTGATTAATGATTCAGAGCGCGTCAACTGCTAAGGTCATTAGTTCTGTAAATGTAGTGTATGTAAATGTAGTGTTTTTATCGCCGGAAATTATGGTAATCTTCTTTCGCTGGGCGGAGAGATCCAGCTCTGACATACCCATCGACTTTCTACATGGTTTTCCCCAACCAGCTATCTCCCACCAGAGGGGCACCGCCAGTGGGTCTCTCGGCATGAGCGGTAGGGCAGAGCAAAGTAAATGTAAGTGTGTGTAAGGATGAGGATAAGAAAAGGAAGAGGACGGAAAGATTGCGCCGTGGCCCATTTGTTAGGGTACTGCTCCGGCATTCGCCTAGTATTGATCGAAAACACCACGGAAAACTACCGATCAAACCAGCCGGTCGCCAAAATTCTTCTCCAAAGAGCAACAGAACTCGACGAAGCTATCTAGCTAGTGTCAAAAATCCTGAAACCGTCGGAATTTGAACTTAGAACCTTCCTGTCAGAGGCACTGCAGTGATATTAGTTGATGTCAAGAGCCACCTCCCTCGGTCCGATGTTGAAGAGAGAAAAAGCTCATCTTTAATACATCGATGTTTAAAACATCGACGTTTCTATAAACGCATCGTTTTGGAAACATCAACATCAATGACTCGTCCCCACGCACGCGCACGCGAACGGGCGAGCGCGTTCCGCGTGCGCGTGCGGACGCCATCTGCGCGCACGGCCGACAAGACACCTCCTCGCCTCGCCTCGCCTCGCCTCGCCTCGTCTCGCCTCGCCTCGCCTCGCCTCGCCTCGCCTCGTCCTTCCCCAAAAGGATTACCATGGCGCCTAATCAACTTTCCATTCTAAACAGGCGCTCCTTACACCGCCGCGAAGAATGAGCGAGATCCGTCTGAAATATTCAGTAGCCGCGCCGCGCTCTTCGTTTTTTTTTCTCTTCTTTCTTTCTTTCCGTTCGCCTGTCTCCCTCTCCAAATGCATTGTCTATTCATGAATAGAAGTGGCCTCGGACGATACCGCGCGCGCCAGCCGTGTGCTCGCGAGGAGCCACCGGAGGAAGCGGCGGCGGAGGTGGCTGTGGTGCGCAGTGTTTGGGATCAGCGTTCGAGGGAATTATTTCATCATTTAACAGGATATACCCTTTACTCGAAAACATGTTTTGTAGCGCTTATCACGACATAATAATGTAACAGTTACTAAATAGATTTCATGGATTGTTTAAAGTTGTACAAATTTATAAATTATTAGTATTATATAATTTATATATTATATTTATGTATTATTTTAAAATATTTTAAATTGAGGTTAGTCAATAGTTTTTTTGTTCTAAAAGTGTTCTTATTGACCACCGGCCCGAAGTGTTTTTTCATCACTTATCTGTAGCATGCTTCATTGATTGCATTCCGTATCATGCATTTACTTTTTTCAAATATATTATCGTTGATGCATTGCATGATAATAATGGAATATAAACTTTCAAGATGCTTATAGTATGTGTTCTATATCTGTGTATATATTTCTCTTGTTATTTTAATGCGTTAATAATATATTGAAATAAAAAGTCTAGTAACATGTAATATTTACGATTGATTGGTTGAAAAATTGAAAAAAGGTGAAGGTAAAATGATCAATTATTTAGTAGTTTACATTATTATCTTTTTAATAATGATGATAACAGTCTTTTTCTAATAGTATATTGCGTAAATCAAAATCAATGAAACTGCAGACGCGACGAGACGAAACTTTGAAGGCAACTCAGGAACGAGTGAGAAAAGAGAGTACTTCGTAACTTCTTCGAGATTTTTTTACTTCAAAGTGCAAAAAAAAAATTTAAAAAAATACAATTTCCTTCTGTAAATTATCATCTGTAAGGCCACGCCAGTACCAAAAGCGTGAACATTAAGACCAAGTGGCTGATGCGCCCCACTGTTCAGCGCAGGCCGGGCAGGAGCGGCGGGAGGAATTTCAGTGCATAAAAGGGGTCCTGCGCTGCATACTGAACAGCGCATTGCTTTTCGCGGCGGCGGCGGCGGCGGCGGCGGCGGCCGGTGCGGGAGCCGTGTCGGCGGGCGCGGGAATCCGCGCGCCCGCGTGCGGCGGGCGTGCGCTTTCGCGCGTGCTACGGCGGCGGCGACCGGGCGCGTGCTCTCCCCGCCGCGCGCCCGGGTTCGAACCGCGCTCCCGGCAACGCAGACCACGTCGACGCGGCATAACAGCCGCGTTTCGCGGTCCTCCCGGGTCAACGGCTCCGCAAGTGCGTTTGCAGAACTGCTAGTCCGTTGACTGCCCGTGAGCGCGTTTCCTTGTTCGTGGAAGCGTGGAATAAGCAACACGCACAGAGGCAAGCAGTAAACACTAAATACGCCGTTTATTTTGTTTTGCCTACAGTCTAATTACCCTACACACTAAGATCAAATAAGCCGGAATTGAAGGTGGCTTGCATATGAATATAGCCTTAAGTAGTAAAATGTTGTTTGATTCATATCTCTCTTTGTTATTTGTTGTAAAGTCAGAAAGACATTCCTTCCTACTGAAATTTATATTATATGTAGGCTACTTTCAAAATCTAAGGCAACTGAATTTAACGTCTGGATATAATAAATGTCTTATTATCTAAAAATGAGGAACCAGACGACAAATGTCATCTTACTAAATATCGGTTATGTTTGAAAAAATGAATTAAAAATTTAATTAAAGTTACAAATAATAAACTTAGTAATCTCAATGTAGACTAATTAATGGCGACGGTATGCATCAAAATTGTTCATATTCTAGTCTTACAATAAATTATTCAAATATCATTTTAGAATTGGCAGTTTGAATGTACTTAAACTTTGTCAGATCTCTGAACAACAGCCAAAGTTCCTTGCCATGTCTATTGGTCGTGGGCTGCTTTGATATGCTTCAGAGCATGTACAATGAAAATCAGTGATTGCGTGAATTCGATGAATCAGAAAAGGATCGCTGAAATATGAAGCTAAGGTATAAATGGAGAATGTGTATTATCGACGCTCGACAACGCCTGTCATATGAATGTCAATTAGTCGACGTCTAGTAACATTTTTTTCTCTGCTCTCATAAATTAATATGCCTGTACCTTGTAAGTTTTCATTGCCGTGGAAATGTCTTATTGATGTATTGTGTGTGTGTGTGTGTGTGTATGTACGTGTCTATATGTGCGAGAGAGAGAGAGAGAGAGAGAGAGAGAGAGAGAGGGATGATGAGAGAGAAGGAATGTTCACCATATCAGTGTGTGGAATTGAACGAAATGTACATTAATAATAAAATGCGAAGTTTTCAAATCATAAACAGTAAACATCGTTTAAAATGCACCCCCACCTTTACTATTCGTTTATGCCGTGAATGTTTGCGTCGTAAAATAGATTAGGCTCTGTCTTTGCCAGTCCAATCCCTTAGATGGGTGAAATGTTAATTTTCATGTATTCCATTGTATTACGACTAACATCACACGTTCTTCAGTTTGAGATAACTGAGAAATTCCCCGGACGTATGGTATCAAGATGGGCAATTGAATTCTATTCTGTTCTCTTTGTTTCGATTTAAATTCAGATGGTTTATAAACGCATGTGATACATACAAATCGTCCCAATATTCCTTGTAAATACAGGTATAGAGAGATTTACTTGAGACAGGAGGGCTTATTCTCAGCAGTTAACTGATATCAATGCAGGAGCTGAAGTTGAACGATTTTTCTGTAATCTGACGTGTTGCATTATTTCAGAGTACACCATCTGAAAGCAAGTAGTAAATGCAAAGCTGCACCGGAAAAATCTCGAGCTTTCTCAAGTAGTCAAACGTCATTCTTAGTATGTGTTTTAGGCCACCATATTAAATAATAATTTTCGGACAGAAGGCTTTTTTCATTTGCGTTGGACTCGTATCCAACCCATCAACCCATTGTGAACAACTCCGTGATCATGATATGAGAATTGTTAAAATAATTATTAAGGAGATGGGCGATATCATGTTGCTACAGGGAGTGATTGTGGTACATTTTAAGGACTGTTTCTTCTAATTTCGTGTGATAGTAAATTTTGTTACTCTTGGTTGTTTGGGCAACGCCGCATTGTATTCTGGGGCAACATTAAAACTGCCTTCCTCCCGTGCACTTTCTCAGAACTACACTTCCAGGCAGGCAACATGAGGCCTTCGACTTCACATGGGAACACTTATTGTAAACATATTAAATAATCGGTGAAATATACTAAAGCGAAGTGCTGAATATAGATGCAAGGCTCGCTCAAGGTGCGAATCTAGGCAGCTTTATTGTCTAACGATAGATCGAATCCACTCCAGTAAGAAAGAAGTTTGACATATGGGGGACGTTCTTAACCTCCACTACATAAAAGGCCCTTCCCCACGGCGGGACGGGCAGGGAAGGGAGCCAAGACTGAGGGGAATTTATGCGCTCCTAAAACCGAAGTAAAGAAGACAAAGACCACACGCGGCGCGTGGGCGACGGGCGACGGGCGATGGGCGGGCGGGCGCGCGGGCGGTGCCCTGTCCCGGTAGCTTTATGACCCCCGCCCGCGCCCATACGTCACCGCGCGCCGAAGCGATCGATTCGCTCCCCGCCCTCGCCCTCGCCCTCGCCCTCGCCCGCGCCGCGCCGCCGCCCGCGTTCTCGCCCGCGGCCCCAGGATCTTTTGTGGATGCGACTTTTAACAAGCGCGCCTCCGGGCTTATGCATTTTTAACAACGTCGCGGGAAGTGACATTAAAAGAATGCGCGCTTCGCTTGTCCGATGTTTTACGGGCGTCCCTTCGGCGCAGGGGTGGGGGCGTGCGAGTAGGAGGCAGGGAACGGTCGTATCTTAAGTGAGGCCCTGTTCCTACCTCGTTTCAGCAAACAGGATTTTGCTCGAAAAAAAATTCATTCGTATTAAAAAATATTGTCCTACATGATATTATAAATCCAGGTTATATATCTCTTAAATCGAAATTTAAATATTTATAAATAAAAAATCACTGATTGCAGTTGACTTACATTTTGAGCTACTTTTCATCAAAATCCTCCAAAATTAGGTCTATTTTCGGCCGGTCATCTTTTTAATTAATAAAATTCGCAAATAATTCTATGAATTAGGCACGTGCACTGTAGCCTCTGTAAAATATAAACATTTTTCTCAAACTAGATAAATAACTATTATCTACGATGATGCGATAAAACGTTCGATTAGCGCACTCAAGCGGGTGCTGTAAGGAAATTTGTAATGCTACTAGTGCTCTTATGGAATTCGTAATAGCACTAGATGCATTATGACTTGAGTGTTACACTTTTGTGGGCAAAAGAAAACCGTTATTTTTCAAGATTAACGTATTTATTATTAAATTCATTTGAAACAAATTACTTATTATTATAAATACTAAACATGTCATTTGTACAATATTTCGCTTTCAAAAAAAGTAAATTATGAATATTAACTGAAACACTTGAACAATATTTTACTTTAACACCTGCGGATGTCAAATCAGAAGTTCGGTTAGTATATCAATATTTTCTTTCAATTTTAATACTGAACGTCTCATGGGATAAAAAAAACTTGTGAATTTGTTGTGCATTTTAGCCAAGTTTTCAAATTATGCCAGAATAACTTTTTCATGGCTAATCATTATGTTCTTCTCGTTGCCCCATCCTACAAATTTTGCATACGTTCAATGCGTTCACAGGCATCTTTCGATTTTCGAAGCGAAAATATGATTCTTACTGATTCCTCCACATCTGTCGAAACATTATCCGAGTCGTATTCAGACATTTAATTATAAAATTAAAAACTAGCAAATATCATTGACTTTCACCCAACATGAAACGTTAGTAACAATGGAAACAAATTAAACAATCGCCATCACTTCTTATGAAACAAGCCCACTGCGCATATCGCAACCTGCCTTCAATCCACATATCTAGGTTAATATAAAATAGAGTTATAATCGTTGTAGATTAAAGTTTGAATGATATACGTTTGATCGTTCGTATCTCTTTTGCAACACGAGGCGTTACCTGAGTGTCGCAAAAGCGAAACTCGTTTCATTATGATGTTCATATCAAATGTAAATTATTAATAATTATAAAAATACCTGATAAATTTTGAAATATTTGGCCCACAAATAAGACTGTATTGTGACTTTGCGTTAAATTAATAATTTCCGATGCAAAAATTCGAATTAAGTTTATTCACATCTCTGCAAATTTTCATACGAGTATATTCTATCTGTATATTATTAATTTAATAAGTTAATCGTTCAAATAGTACTTTGTTAATAAGAATTTGTTCTAATAAAAGATATAATTAAATGAAAATCAATTTGAAACTATCGCAATTATTTTCTTTCTTTTTCGCCCTAGAAATTGATAAACTATTAATATATTTCATTTAATAACACTTGTGTTTTTCTGGGAACATAATATCATTAATATTGGAAAATTGAAGTGATTCTCAGTTATAGTCAATTTTGAATCTTTAAAAAATTAAAAAGTACTCCTTTGTTGAAAGGAATCTTTTAATTTGTCTCTTTTATCTTTGTTCTCGGAAAACATGAAACTCACGTCTGTCATTCACCTTCATTTTCAGTTTGCTACTGCATGTTGAATAGTTCTAATTGGCAGGTCTTGTCTCACAATATTTGCTCACTGCCTTGAAAAACAATTCTCCATTTCTCTATTTCTCATTTTCGTCTCTGTTATGTTCATAAGAAGATATGTCACATCACCAAAACAGTGTAGTTTAAGAAGCAAGATATACTGTGCTAATTCTGTGATATTTCAACTATGTAAATATTGGCGCAAAGACAGGGAGCCGAATAAGTGATAACTTTGAACTAAAAGAACGGCGATTGTATTACAAATAGGTGAATATATATTTTAAGTTTTTATAAAATCCATGGCGGCGATGGCACTAGTTCTCAAACTTCAGTGTTTATCACATAAAACCGGTATATAATAGCAAGCGCTATCACATCTGGAGTTCATTAACTTTCATTTGAAGCAAAAATTGCGTCTTTTTGTTTGGTAGAAAGCTTAAGTTTTGCTTTCTAAATGTAAACCTTAATGTTTGAAATTTGAAGATAGGCCTAAGAGCATTGTTACCATACAACAAATTTTATTGAAATGCATTCTCATATAAAGATTTATCAGTAGTAAATATATTGTTCCGCAATGATTTAGCAATAAGATCATTTTTTATGTCTTAGAATGTTTTGGAAACTGTCAACGTAAGTGCTGCCAATGAAGCTGCATGAGAGTGCACTGTCAAAGAGTTTTGCATGAGAGGTCTCAAATATCTGTAGGACAAAAGTTGCAATAAAACTATTAAATTTTATGAAAACCTTCAATAGATGTCTGTGCTTTGTTATTGTACCAGTGATTAATTAGTCATAATAATGTTTGTTTTTTCCTTGTTTCAGGTGAGTACGGAGATTATGAGAAGTATTTAAATTTACCGGAAGAAAAATTGGTGAGTGAGATGTTTTTCAGAACCAAAAATCAAAAGTAACATGATGTGTTATTGTGTCATTAACTAGAGAAGATATAGAGAAATAACGTTACTACAATGCATTATTTTAAACTAGTCTCTGTCAACGATTCCTTGGCTCAAGTAATTTACAGAGTTCAAGTTAAAAATGATATGAGATCAAATGAGTCGATCACATGTCGAGTGCCCATACTTCTGTAAATTCTTCGCCTTGTGTAACTTTTCGGAACGAACATCAGCTTCGAAACATCGCTTCATGGGGGAAATAAATTTCGTAGTAGTTAGGAACACATTATCTTTCTGCTACTGGCCTCTAGCGAGTGTATTAGGTACCAGTTTTGCTGCACCGTCACTGGCCTCTGGCGGAATATAATAGGAACCAACTATTAGATACCAGTTCTGTAGCACCGCTACTGACTTTTGGCGGAATTTATGAGGAACCCATCTGCTCGTAGCGGCAGGCGAAAAATAATGACACTGGTGCATCTACCACCCTATTATTTAAATTATTTATTTTACGCCTTTGTGTTGTACTAATATTTACCAAACTTTGCAAGGACACTGCGCCAATTCTGAAGAAGATCCGTTGCGCCATTGTTTTCTTCTTTTTTGCTTTTCGTCACTTGGACACGTTGCAGTTTCTTCATTCATTTTCCGCCCTTGTCATTAGATTACTTACCGTATTTCCACCAGCTACATCATTGTCAGATTTACTGAACCCTCCGCCGCCATGTTTTTCCAACGGCTTCCTCTTCTCCAGAGACGTGTCCAGCCCCACTATACTAGCACGCCCCCACTCTCGCCATCGCGTTTTAAATGCTAGCGCAACCGCCGGTGAATCATACTTTTACAGTGAGGTTGACACCCGGGAGTTGCCATCTCCGAAGACTCGATTTGTGTCGGCTCCCCCGGAGAAAGCGACACGGACAGCCGTCTTCGGGGAGCTACTGCCTGCCATTATATGGAGTCGACGAAGAACCGTCCTGAGAAATATGAGGTGCACATTGTGAAGATTTTGTAACATTCTAATGTGATCTTCTTAGCGAGGCAAGCGAATTTTACAAAATCAGCCGTTATAAATCATAAATGTGCATAATTACACATAACGCATCAGAAGGAATGTTACAAACGTCTAGGCCATGTTGAAGATTGTAAGATGAAGGGTTTTGTTAAATAGCCTGTCTTGAAAATTTGCACGTAACGAAGTTAATGTGACGTTTTTCCCTGATCGTTAGGCAAATTTTCATGCACTAATGTTTGGTAGGTCATGTTCTCACGCACAGATAGTTCGTGTAACTGCCAAATATCAGTGTGTGAGGAGTTTGCGAACAGCCAGGAGCAAAATTCACATTTCAAGTACTCTTCTCTGTCCGGGTGATGCCGCGTCGAAGGATGTGATGTCGACGTTTCGACCATTTTGTCGTGTTCTTCCTCAGGTCTGCTGAGTTCCACGGCAGAATTGACGAAACGTCGGTATCACAGATCTCGACACGGCATCACTCAGACAGCCAAGAGCACTTGCAACTCTCTGACCGCTACAGCCTACGAATTCACATAACTATCGCATTTGTTGTAACCATATGTTTATTGGCAAAATTATATCATCTTTGACCCCCCTGCTTTTGAATAAATATTCCTGTCAGTTTTGATTGGTAATAGAATATCAATTAATTGTGTGCAACACATTCTTTTTAAACCAAAAAAAATTCAATGCAATAAAAATGCGAGAAATTACACCGACTCTTGCTTCAAAGTTTGGTTTCATTAGAGAAAGGACACAATCATCTTTATAACATGCAAATTTCTTTGTCTATCAAGTTTTCATTCAATCAATTCCGACTTGCCTTAGTCGTCTCATTGTGTGTCTCAACAGGAACACTCTGCCACCTGAACATAATATCTCTATTCATAAATCTTTTTGTTACGCTCCTTCAATTACTCGATAGCTTTCTCTTCGCGTTAGCTTTTGTTAGAACTGCCATTGACTTCGTTTGTCTTCAGTGTTCTTTTATTCACACCGAAAATTAGTTCTTAACTGAGTTCCTACTTTCACTTCCAGGTACATTGACAACTTCACTTGGATCTGACTGAAATTGACGGTGATTAGTTAATCACTTCTTACATACTTTTCTTGTTTTTCGACATATTTTATTATCTTCATTTCAGATGTAAAGTTGAATAACCTTGAAACGAAAGTGGTTCTCTGGAAATAGCTCGAGCATAAATAGCTGGAGGAAGAATTTGGATTACGCAGTTCAAGTACCTCCCTTAGTTTTTCCCTTAGTAGTAGTTCTTTAGTTTTATTGCGCAGATTTTACGTTAAAAGACATCCGCTCCGTTGAATAGCACGGCGTAACTTGTGTGTCGTTTGCATCAACGCTGCAAACTCGACGATACATTCCACTGTATGCGTACGGAAATCATGAAATGTAAGCAACTTAGCGAAGTGCTTCGTGGATTCTGAGAGAAAACTTTGTAGGATAATTTGATAGGTAGAAGCGTTTGTCAGGGCTGGTTATATTGCGCAAGGCGCTTGCAGGAGCGAAATAATTTCTCTCGCGTATCCTGGGTTTTATGTGGCGGCCTCTGCCTCCGCCTGGATGCGCGCCAGCGGGAGACTTGGCCGCGCAGTCTCTCCCACTGCCACTGGCTTAGGTGGCTCAGGGCATCAAGGCGGGGCATCAGGGCTCAGGGCAACAGGGCATCAGGGCGGCGGCGATGGTGTGACGGTTAGCGTACCGGACTGTTATACCCAAGCTCGCGGGTTCAAACCCAATCGTGGATTTTTAGGGCGACAAAATCCTTCGTACGCCTTCCTCCGGAGGGGAAGTAAAGCCGGTTGTCCCATGTTGGTAGATTTACTTGCATGTAAAAGATCCTCAAGCCTAAATGACGCCTCTGAGCTAAATTCATAATCGCCTCTTACTCGCCCAAGAAATACCTCCTTCCTCTGCTAGTTAGTGAAAGGAGCGTAGCGAAATTTGCGTGGTCAGACGGAAGAGCGGGCCTGATGGCCCGAGTCTCGCCCCGTAAAAATAAGGCAAATTCAATTCATCAATTGATGTCTCTGCGGTGCGTCTAACCGGTAGGTCCCAGGGTTCGAGTCCGGGGAGGACCAGGAATTTCGACACTAGCTTGGTCGAGCTCAGCTGCTGTCTGGAGAAGAATTATAGGAACCTCCTCCTCTGATCGGTAGTTTTCTGAGGTTTCTTCGATCAACTCCAGGCGAATGCCGAAGAAATACCGTAACAAATGACCACGGATTGCTCGCGATATTTCCTCCCTCTTCCATGTTCTATCTTAACCCCTTACTTACATACACTTACACGGAAATGCACTACACTACCACAAATGTCGGAAGACAAGACCTTGTTCTGGCTGGGGCGGTGTTACGCTGGTGGGAGAATAGGAAAAATCCTCTCAAACCCACGTAGTTCGACGCTGGATCTCGCCATCCAGCAGGACAATATTACAGCCACCACCACCACCACCACCACCACCACCACCACCACCACCACCACCAAAACCCGCACTACACTTACGGGTCCAACAGGCAAACGTCTGAGCGGTACGACCGCACGCGCGCGTCCATTCCTTTCTTATCCTTCATCCCTCCACTTTACATACACGTGCATACTTACTATCACATGGAGTACACACACTTACACGGAAATGCACTACACTACCACTAATGTCGGAAGACCAGACGTTGTCCCGGCTGGGGCGGTGACTCGCTGGGGGAGATACCTGGATGGAACCCCGCAAGCGACCTGTTGGTCGGCGGGTTGCAGCGAATCACGTTGCAGCGAGGGGGGGGGAGGGCATCACCGCCAGCTAACCAAGTACGAAACCTGCTACCAAAGTAGTTGACGTGACGGAAACATGATATATTCACTCACACTTTTTCGCTATGTGTTCATGGGAGAATAATTAGTACTTCATTTCTTCATTCGTGTTTTCTATCCAATACTTTTTTTCAATTCATTACCGCCATTCTTGATTTGTTCCTACTCAGACCTTTTAATTTCACCTTCACCCACACTTCAGTTAGTGGACTAACGCACCATTTCCTTTCTGCTACGTTGTTGTGCACTCTTTAACGTTTAAGCACTTCCCAAAACTTCTGTGATTTTTATTTTGCATCATTCGTAATTTTTCTTTCTATTATCTTGCGATTATGTTTCGTGTCAACATTTTATTTTTATTTCTAGGCGTATTTTATCTTATCTCCCTGTTTTCTATTACTGTTTTCTGCCTGTTTCTGATATTCGGCTACAAATAAATAATTTTTCTATTGCATGATTCATTCCTAATAGGAACACGTTTTTGATATTGAATCATAAGATTCGGAAAAACTCAGTAAATATTGTGTAATTTTTTTAAACAGCGTTTTTTAAAAAATTCTCTCCTTAATTTACATCGAAATAGTAGATTCTTTTAAAAAGGGAACTCTTTTAACAACTTACTCAAATCGTTACTCTTCTTCTTTATCGTCACCCAGTTACTTGGGTAACTTCCCAAGTACGATATGTGTGACATCCAGATGGAAGTTTTAAAGAGCAAATGCAAAGGCGGATGTTGAAAGAAATCGAAAAAAAAGCTGTAGACAGTTTACTTAATTAATAAAAGATAATATATATCTACTCAGCTCTCTTCGGTACGTATTGTGCTTTCTCGCGTTCTCTCTTCCATATCTGCTTTTCTCGGTCGGAAACCAATCCTGACATACCGTACCTACAGTTTCTTCTTCCTCATCACCTATTCCGCCACTCTCTCCTCGCCCGCGTCCCCGACTTAATGTTCCATCGTAGCAGCCACATCGAGGGTAGGAGCAGCGCCGGTCGCGACTTCTTTTTTTGCAATTAATTGCTAATAAATTGCGCGGGGAGCTGGTCAGCGCGCGCGCATGCGTGCCTTGTCCCCGGCGGTTCATTTTACAGTCGCTTTATACGACTGCGCAAACAAGGCTGGCTTCAGGGCCGAATGACATCACGACGCCGGCCGCGTCTTTTCTTTGCACTCGTCTCGGCCGGAGTGGCAGGCGCGCGAGATTGTTAGATTGCGGTATTTTGTGGCTTTATTAGCCGGCTGCCGCTGCGGCGGATTCGTGTGTTTGCGGACACCTCGCGCCGCCGACCACGAGGCGCTTTGTGACGCGTGTTGTCTCAGCGGGGGGCGCATCCTGGTTCCCGCGCAACCTCGAGAATCCTCGATTTGAGAATTGCTTTCTTGCCGTTGTATTGACGTCCAGGATCTTTTGTAGCTTTAGAAAACTCACTCACGTGGAAAACCAAAGAAGTCTCCTCTTCAGATTAAAATGGAAACATGAGTTTCTTCAATAATTTATAAAATACTATCAGCACAAAATCTAATAAATATGCTACCGCTAGATAAGGAATTATCTCCGTGATGGATCGAACAGATTTTTGACGGAAAATTTAGAACGTGAAAAATTATTTTATAACAAAAACAAATCAATTGCAACCCATGCTGCGCTGCAACACACGTTTCTATCGTGTATAACTCAGAAGCTATGCACCGGCGTTGCCGCTGTCTGACACGGGGGCATTATCACCGCCAGCTAACCAAGTACAAAACCTGCTACCTAAGTTGTTGACGTGACGGAAACATATTGGATGTTTGTTGGAGTTGATGACGTGACGGATATATTCACTCACACTTTTTCCCTATGTGTTCGTGGAAGTATCATTAGTACTTCATTTCTTTATCGTGTTTTCTATACAATACTTTTTTTTTCAATTCAGTACCGCCATTCTTCATTTGTTCCCACACAGTACTTTCCATTTCACCTTCATCCACACGTAACTTTGTGAACTAACGCACCATTTCCTTTCTGCTACGTTGTTGTGCACTCTTTGAACGTTTAAGCACTTCCGAAAACTTCTGTGCTTTCTATTTTGCATCATTCGTAATTTTTCTTTGTATTATCTTCTGATTATGCACCGGCGTTGCCGCTGTCTGCAGCGACTGTGAGATTCGAGCCCCAACCGTGGAGGGTTTTTGACACGAGCTAGATACGAGTAAGTCGAAATGAGCCGTTATCTATGGCGGCCGGCAGCTCTGATCGGTAGTTTTCGTGGTTACTCCAACTGATGACGGGAAACCTAACAAACGGGCCACGGACCTCGCGCGATCTTCCTCCTTCTTGTCCAAACCTCACCCCTTATTTACACTTACACTCTCGTGCACTATACTACCACACATGCCGGAAGACCAGTCGGGAGCTTATAGCTTGCCACCGGCTGGAGCGGTGCCCCGAAGGTTGGAGATACCTCAGGAAATTTCCTGCAAGCAGACGCGAAGGGCCAGCGCCGGATCTTATCATCGAAAAGGGGATTAACACCGCCATCTCTCTGGATAAAACCATTCACTACCGTAACGACTATTGACACTATTCACGAGCCATGAAATGTCAGTAACAAACTAGGCAATTGCGACTCTTACAAAGTGATTAAACGGTTCTTAAAAAGGAGCTGTATTTCTTATCTTTAGAATGAAACTTCTTTAAATATTTTATTATATTTCTTTTCGTACGTTTTTTCTGGGTATTTCCTCGTTCAAAGTTCGTTCCAAAATTAAGCTATTTTCATTTTTCAAATAACGATTTCTAAAATTTACATACTTGAAAAAAAAAAACACTTTTTTCATCTACTCAGACAGAAGCCTCGTTAAGTGACAAAAGAGTGACAAAAGAGTCAGTAATTTCTATTATAGTATGATTGTTCATGTGTATTCTGTTGGAATTCGGTTTCCATTCAATATTTCTCGCAAAGGACGAGTGCGACCTGGAAAACAAATTCCGCCGCGTGTGCACAAAAGGAGCGCGAATCGCGCGCGCGTCACGGCCCGGGGACGCGCGCGCTCTGTCAATGTTGGCTCTGTATTCTTGTCTTACGTAAAGACGGTCGCTAGGCGTGCGCGGCTCCCGAGCCGGGCGGGTTAATAAGTCTTGCTAATGTTTGCGCTGCTATCGCCCGCCTGTACCGCCCCCCCCTCCTCCGACTCCCTTCCCCTCCCCCACCCTCCCGTTTCGCCCGCCCCCCTCCTCCGACTCCCTTCCCCTCCCCCACACCTTCCCGTCCCGCCACCCCCTCCACACGACACTCATCTACGTAGCAACCCACCCACCTAGCCATCCACCCAGTCGGCGGTCCAGGGACTCTCCCTGGGGTAAACAAGTCGAAGCAGACAATCAGCCGCCCTTCATACAATCCTGGCTGGCCATCTTATCGGACCAGCTGCAAGCCTTGTCTCTATTTTTTTTTGTTTAAAAGTAAATTAACAAATTTATAATTTTTTTCGAAAGTAATTTAAAGTTTAAAAATGACACAAAATATACACTACAAATATGTAAATTGAAACAACAATAAATCGAAAAAATATTACACATACAAATAATATAAACAATTATTTTAAAAAGGAATTTTGTACCAGTACCTTGGCTGAGAAAAAATGAAAAAAATTAAGAATTATATAAGTTACGAGTACGAGGAATTTCTCTAATTAAGAAGGAAGGCTAGGACAAAGAGGTAGTAGTCGGAGGGAAGAGAATTTATGATAGCAGGCGTTCTGAGAAGAAGTACATAATACTACATTAAATGTGAGATGTTTCGGAAAATGGAAAAAAAGTTAGGGTGAATGTTTCTTGTCGGGACACTGAAAGAATATGGCGAAGATGGTCAGTAGACATTAAAAAATTGTTAATGTTTCTGTATATTCCTATTTTAATTAACAAGTTTGTTCATCCACGCATCCATCCGAGTCAGTTAAAGTAAAGGCAAAACCTGTGTGCCTTTTACTTCAGCCCTGGCGCATCCCGCTTCACCTATTCGCGACTCTGCTCACATTCCGTTCAAATGAGAATATGCCCTAATCCTCTTCTAACCCACGCATTCTCCCCGATATCACTAGCTTAGGTGGCCCGAGGTGTTAATCGATGTAACAGCAGTGCCTCTGTCCGATGGTTTGAGTCCCCACGGTAGCAGAATTTTCGATGCTACAGTAGTGCTAAAAAACCGCATCACCTTACAGTTGTAATTTGTAATATAATCCTGAAAATACACCACTTTATTTACAAAAATTGAGCGAGTTATGAAGGTAATGGGCTCAGAAACATTATATAATCTACATAAAATATATGATTGCTAATTCTTACTAATATTTGTCTAAAATTTTTAAGAACAGATTTCATTAGGAACATACTGAATGCCAATTTTTTTAGAGGATGCGTTTTTTTAGCACTACTGTACATGCTCTACACATACAGAACTAATGACCTTAGTAATTTCGCAACTAGAATCACTAAACAATGAAATCTTAGCTAGTGCACCTGCTCACCTGTGCCCGTTCTACTCCCCCCTCCTCACCTTCCCGTGCCGTTTGCCTCCCCATCTGCCTTTGCTTATCTGCTTTCTCATTGCGGCACCCGCGCTGTGTTTGAGCAGTCATTGGGCTCCTGGGTCCTGCTCAAACACGGCGCGTGAGGCAGTCTACCAGGAAAGCTTTATCACCGCGTCACGACATTGTACCGATAACAAGTGCTTGCTCTTTATCTGTGAGCGAAAATTTGCGCGGTGAATCGGCGTAGTCCAGCGAAGCAATGACGGAGAGGCACCGCCCGCCTCTTATCCTTTCACATCGCGTACTCGTCCGACTCGCTACAAGTACTGGGAAATTGATTTTCACGAAATACTCGATGAATTTCTTAAAACATCTTTTATTCTTCTTCCGCGTTTACTCTAAATGACTGAGACGTTATTGATCAGGAAGTCAAGCACAGAAGCAATTTTGTCAATTCACGTAGGAATTCAACTAGCGGTCGTCAACCATGCAGGAACTGCTATTTTATCTCATTCAGAATGTGTCTGTTGATTGATTGTCTTAATTTTAAACACTGTAAAAATCGATGATCACTATCTCCTAAATATTTCCTATCTCCTAAATTTATGATAAATTAAGGTTTAACGAAACAATCTTCCACAGACAGTGTATTCGGAAACAGACATAACGGCAGGATACATGATCGTTGCAAGACGTGTGACTTAATATTTGCATTGCAGACCCCAAAACTTGCCTGGTTTCGAATATACTGCTAATGGAAGATTGTTTTCTTTCATACCACATACCCTTACGTAATTCTATAATATGTCTCGAATACTAACCTTTACCAATGTCATTTGAAAACCTGGTATTTACTTTACAATTTCATTTCGCCTTGAGAGAAAACTCAAGTGAAAAAACAAATAAACCCTAAAATGAAATTACGAATAAATACACAGCATTCGAAAGTAAAAAGCTAATGATTATGCAATTCAGTCAAAAATGGGTTTAACATAGCCTAATAAAAGTATATATTTCTATAATACGTTTTCGTCAACATTTTTCTTATTAGATATCCGAATTAACTTAATAACACTATGTCATTACGACACTACTATCTTCAACAACTTGTCGATTACCACACATTTTAATTCAGTTGCAAAATCCCAGATAAGTGTTTTTTATTTAAGTCAGACCTAGTATATAGCTTTTAATACGTTCAGTGGTGAGGTCATAACTGTCCTGCAATATTTGCTGTGAAATCATTTACCAACCCTTTACTTAATAACAGAGTGAGAGGACAGTTCTATAAACAACAACTTCTACAATCTTTTTTCCGGAACGCAGATCGCGGACAGGAACGGAAGGAGAAATTGGTTCTCGAACGAGAACAGTTTTTCATCACGTGACCATTTCCGACGCGCAGGAAAAGCTTATCTGTGTGCAAAAAGGGTCCAGGCGGGCGAAGACAGCTCACGCCTCGAGCTTGCGTACTCACCCTCCAACCTTCGCCTCACCCTCTCTCAATCAGCGGCGCGGAAGGGTTGAAGGTCCTACAGATGAGTCACCCGCCCCTTTCGTTCACTCTCGCTCGCCGCTGCCCTCATTCCATACACTGTCCTCACGGCCTCCCCCTCACTGCTGTCTCCGCCACCCTCGCCGCCGCCCTTGGCGCCGCCCTCGCCGCCGCCCTCGCCGCCGCCCTCGCCGCCGCCCTCGCCGCCGCCCTCGCCGCCGCCCTCGCCGTCGCCCTCGCCGCCGCACTCGCCGCCCACCTCGCCGCCCACCTCGCCGCCGCCCTCGCCGCCGCCCTCTCCGCCGCCCTCGCCGCCGCCCTCTCCGCCGCCCTCTCCGCCGCCCTCTCCGCCGCCCTCGCCGCCGCCCTCGCCGCCGCCCTCGCCGCCGCCCTCGCCGCCGCCCTCGCCGCCGCCCATGCCGCCGCCCTCGCCGCCGCCCTCGCCGCCGCCCTCGCCGCCGCCCTCGCCGCCGCCCTCGCCGCCGCCCTCGCCCCGCCCTCGCCGCCGCCCTCGCCGCCGCCCTCGCCGCCGCCCTCGCCGCCGCCCTCGCCGCCGCCCTCTCCGCCGCCCTCGCCGCCGCCCTCGGCGCCGCCCTCGCCGCCGCCCTCTCCGCCGCCCTCGCCGCCGCCCTCGCCGCCGCCCTCGCCGCCGCCCTCGCCGCCGCCCTCGCCGCCGCCCTCGCCGCCGCCCTCGCCGCCGCCCTCTCCGCCGCCCTCGCCGCCGCCCTCGCCGCCGCCCTCGCCGCCGCCCTCGTCGCCGCCCGCACCGCTCTCAGCTCTCTCCCTGCCAGCACCTCCCTCGCTTCCACCGCTGTCTCCAACCTCCCCACCCTCCCTGCCACCCGCGTCGCCCTCATCGCTGCCGCGAGGCCGGCAGCACCCTGGAGGCGTGATTGTCATTTTCCTGCGCGCTTCCGATAGCATTTCGTTTTCTGATCAATTTTTAGATGGAGTTACGCCTTTTTTTTCGAGCTCGGGCGCGCACGCTAATTCTCTGTCGCCGCGCGAACAATCTGCCGGTCAACGAGACGGCTCGCGTCGGCGGGGGTGGAGGCGGGTTTGGAGGCAACCGTCCGGCTGACTCCTCTCTGTGCTCCCCCATCGTTCCATGCAGGCTTTCGTCGTCGAGTTCCTCGTCCTCTTTGTCAACCCCTATGCCCTTCGTCCATTTCGTACATCTTCCTACCGTGTTCCATTCCACTATCCTTTGTTTGTTTCTCTTCCTCTATGCTCAAGAACTTTACTCCCTCACTCTTTAGACTTCGGCACGAACCACTCGTCAATATCGTCTTGTATTTTACGATGTCCACATCCCTGATGCCTTCCTATGTCTCTTTAATATTTTCACACTATGCCGACATCACAACTGACCCCTTTGCTGATCGCATCTCCCTATCACTGATAAAACGGAATAGTTTCCGTCCCCAAACTCTTCCTGATTTTTTCTTGTACCTTCGTAACTCAATCCAACATATCTTAACTCTTCTTCCCGGTTTCGTTCTGCCCTCCATGTCAACCGTGCTATTGTCATCGTCGCTCATCACTTTCGGCATCTCCGCTGCTCGGTAGGTCCCTGCCACCCTTCTCTCGCGCCACGCCCCCTCTCAGACGCAGCCCCTGCCCCCGAGAAACAGCGTCCGCGCTCATTCTCATTTCAGGAAAACACTTTTTGCGCCGCCCCCCCCCCCGGCGTCGCTGCGGACTGATTGTTGCGTTTGACGATGAATCGAAATTGAATATCCTCGCCGTATCGGAAATGAGAGCTATAGACGGGCAGGCAGGCGCTGGCGTCGGCGCCGCTCAGCGCCGTGCCGTGCGCGAGGGGCGGGGGCGGGGGCGGGGGTGGAGGGAGGGCAGCGTCGCGGCGGCCACCGCTCCGCCGGCGCCCTCGCCTTGCCCGCGCCCCATCGCCTCCCCCGCCCCGCCCCGCCTCGCCCGGGCCTTGATGAGGAAAAAGAGAGACAGAGCGTGCGATGCGGGCGGGCAGGCGGGCCCGGGCCCTCGCGCCTTTTTAACGTTTTTTCGTTTTCGCTTTCGCCCCTTTCCTGTCGAGCTCCACTGCTCCGGTCGCGCCCCCGCTCCGCCCCGCCCCGCCCCGCCCCGCCCCGCCCCGCCCCGCCCACTCTCTCGTTTCTGCCCCCGCTCCCACCGGGCTGATTTGGTCGCGCGGAGCTGGATTCGCGATAATGCCTGGCTACGTGCGCCGCCCCCCCCCCCTCCCGCCCCGCACAGCCCCCCCGTGACGCGATTGTTTCTGCGACGGGCGACCTCCTTCCTCGGGACAGGCTGCGCCTCAAGCGCGGCAGTTCGCTTTCCGAAACCGAATCTCACGAGATGTGTTTCCTCACGTCTTGCCCGACAAATACCAAAGAATGAATTGAAGGATGGCACAAATCTTGAAAGGATACGGGGTAACAAGTTACTTCTTATTTGTTATTAATCGGTTTCAGTTTTCGCAAATCAGCGTGGCAAGCTTGAAATTCTTCGCGTGGCAAGCTTGAAATTCGCCTTTGACGTTAGGGTTCGTCTGTACAGGGTGTGACGTTATTCGTCTTGGACTTTCATATAAAAAATTAGACCTAATTTGAGGTAAGGAAATACCTCTGTATACATGTATGTATGTATGTATGTATGTATGCAAGTACGTATGTACGTTTTCTCGCCCTCAAAAATATTTTGTTACGCTCTCACTCATTAAGATTGTCTTGATCCTCTCCACTGTATACACCGATTAAAGTATAAACCAGCGAACAAGCAGTTTTATTAATTGAATGATTAAAATGGAGAGTGTCCCCAAGGTCAGAAGACAAAAATACATAAAAAATAATGTTTTAAATACTACAAACCTATCTTCCAAGAACATGGATTAGGTATGTGTTTTCATGCATTATAAACTCATATAACTGAAACTAAATTGCTGTTTACTTTAAAGAAATCCTCGATTAAGTAAAACGCAGAATTCTACAATATATAGATTAAAATATCGCTACGCAACATACCAGAATTAGTGGAAAGCGTCCTTATATGTTTTAATTGTCATTATCTTTTTTTAAACATCGAATAGACAGTCATTTTAATCAAAGCAAATATTTTATTTTTTACACTTCCATTTGAATAATGTTACATTTTTTCTGAACTTGGAATGTGACGATTATAGTGTTACATTGTATGAAAATCTTTGGAATTACTTCCAATTGATTATTTTCTTTAACGATTAAAACATAATCTATACGATGTGTGTCGTTAAAGCATGGTCAAAATTATTTTCTGCATTTCAAATAAAAAAATCGTCTTGTTGAAAAAAATAATAATTCTTCATGCATAACTCTGCATGTATCGAGGAATAAGTCACCTATAGTCCATGTTTCTGTTCTTTTATACGTGATGCTCATAAACGAATGAAAAAGTTAGCCTTACCTGCAACTGTTTTTGCAACGAATTGCAGAGGAGGAAACTACAAGTATGCATGTATACCTTTACGGTGAACGTTTAGTACGTAGAACCATTTATTCAGTGAAACGGTGTATAGGAACGAATCGGTAACCCAGAACTGGATTCATACCAATTACACATTTCACCTGATTTGTGCCCTGAGCTTTCCTATACGGACGTGAGGTGCTTGGCTGTTCCTCGTGGAATAGGTGCTCCCCCATTCCTTCGACCTATCTGCTCCTAAGCAGGAGTTGTAAGAAAACCGGTCCGCACTATGTGCGACGTTCGTTTTAATTTCTCTTCGAAGATGGCGGCTTGTAAGGTATTTCTCTGTAAAAGAAAACCCGTGTACTGTAGTAACCGGCATTCCAAAGTTCAACCTTTCTGCCTGTTACTAGGCTATATGCTCCATGTAATTACCACTGCCAATACGCCAGGACATGCAGAATATTAATTAATTTTAGATTTTTCAGTCCAAGAACTTCTAAGTTAAAGTAAATTTTAATCAATATTGTAGCTAATCTCAAAATTACAAAATCACTTGACACTCGAAGCAATAAACGAAACCCTCCCACCTCCCTCACAATTTGTTTTCACTTGTACTCAATAAATGTTGGAGTGAATTTTATGTGTATATAATATGATGAATATTCACATTTTACATTTGTCGCAAAATGTTGTGAAAAACTCTCCTAATACCACTTATCATTTTCATATTTCAGCTTCATTTAGTATTAAAAGAAAAACAAGACTTTAGTTTTATTTCCGTTAATATATAATAATATTGTGACAAAATATATATGATTTAGTAGATTTTAATAAATTTTGAGCAATCCTTATATTATCGATGTATACAATTATCTAAAATATGTTATTTTATATGAAACTACATATTTTCCCCTTAACAATCATTGAACATTCACATCTTAACTTTCACATCACTGGAAGAAATGCTATTATTCTTCAGAAATCTCTGCAATTTATACAAGGCCCGATATCCTTTTGTGGTTGTTCTATAAAGAGGAAGAACTCCGACATCATGAACAAAGTGGATAACGAAGTTTCTTATCCAACGACATTCTCTACCACTGTAACTAACTCTTCCTGTTCCGCTTTCTTCCCAATTCATCGCTCACCCCTTCGTCTTCTCGGCCCTCTCGTTGAGGAAACGAGCTTATCCGACCGGTTAACGATTGCACGGAGCACCGCTCAATGAAACGAGATGCCGTAGAAGGTCTCCAAGGAATGCTGGATCTCCTTTTCTTTGAAAGTGTGTCCTTTTAATTGCATTGCAGGTTAATATTGTACTCACGGTGTACCTTTCATTTTCCTTGTTACGTATCACTGATAATACATCGATATCGGTTTTATGCTTTCGGTTTTTCAGTTGAACAGTAGTGAAGAAGCATATAACCTGGATTTGTGAGTGTTGTCTTTGTCAGATTTCATTAATACATATTATAAATATAAGTGACCTATATATTTGAACATGACTGCATTAAAATAAACAAAAAAAAATATTTTAATTTATGTCATGATGAAAAAACCCTATCTCGCAGTTTGCAAAAAATGAACGAAAATATCATATTGAGTCTTCTTTGGAATTGTAATTTACTGAAAAGGAACAATTATATTCAGAGAATTTAGTGAAAATGCCCTGTTTCTTAACACCTGTCCATATGAAAACATTAAAATATATCTGCACGCCCTTACTTCACGACTTTATAATAATAATTTCATTGCAATATTTTCAAAAATATAAATATTTTTCTGGACCTACTGGTGTGCTTCTAAATTTTATGACCATTCTAGCCAATCCAAACCACAAACTGTACAGTTTCGGTGAGTTCATTAAAAATATTTGCCATGGAAGTTATAAACGTCAGTGACCCACATGCGATCCACGGACGTATCAAAACCACCGAATGTTAAGTTTTGAGAACCACATACCTCACAGGACAGGATGACAAATCATTTACAAATGTCACAGGATTTTTAGTCCGGCGGTGTCTTTGATATTGTAGCGATACAGATTTCCTCGTACAAATTAAATAAAATAAACCGGACCAAAGGAAACTTACTGGGCCGACTGTAGTAGACAGAGAAACTTCTCTGGAGTGGGAATTAGTCGCGGAGAGAGGCGAATGTGTCTCTGAAGGATTTCTCAATTTTCTGAAGTCGTGCTTAGAACAATTGTCATGAGAATCAGAGGGACGCATGGTTGATTACTCCGCTCCTGAGATCGGGAGAAAATCCAGGCGATCTACGAGTTCTACCAGACACCGCCAGACGCCGTTAGGCGCCGCCAGACGCCAGCTGCTCCCATACTGACGTCACCAGACGGCCGATCAGCTGTCGACGAAGTGGGTCATAGGCCCCTGCCGACCTCCAGTGAGGGCCGCAACCGCCCCTTCGACCGTCGCCGCGCCCGTCCGGGCACACAAAGAACTTTCCCAGGCAGTATAACCCAGGGTATTCACCCCTGTGTAATTTTGTAACGCGGTGCCGCGCCAAGGCACATCGAATTGTCAATTTTTCACCATTGTAATTTTAGTTATAACAATTTTGTACTCTTCCTAGTTATAAGCTTTACTGTTAATTCTGATCTTTAAATTTTCTTTTCTTTTCATTTAATCTCTTCTTTTATTTAATTTACAAATGTAACTTCCCTGGTGCATTCTTTTTCTTGCCCAGGAATAAAAGTAATTTTTCTACCAGTGATCAAAGTGTTTATTTCGTACTTCCATTGTATCTGATTAACAATTCCTTCCATCACCGACTGAGCTACAACCGGGCCGCTAACCGTGCATTCTCTAACGAGATGCCCGGTGGTGTTACAATATGTAGGTTATTATTTAATCTCTTTTTGTCAACGTGGCTACCGGGAAACGATCTCACGGTTTGCAACATGAAATCCGAAGATGAATGAGTTGGCTTTTCTGTAACCTTCTACGGAAAGCACCGAACAGTGATGAGTCCATAGAACATTTCAAGTACTAGGTTTCCCATTAACGATGAGTCTCTCCTAAGCTTGTTGAACTGCGATGCAGGAGCGTATGCATGGTAAGAAAGTGATTTAAGCAATTAGAAACGACTTGAGTTACATTGTAAGTCATAGCAAATTAATTTCTTTTTCTTCGTTCTGCGATAATGCGCGATTTCACTTCATGAAAGTGCATCCCTGAATTTCTCATGTTGTGGACTATGTACTGAATTCCACGTGTACTATTCCAAATTCTATGTAGCATGCTTACAATATATGCTTTGCTAAGCAATCTCCCTCTTAGGATAAGTTCTGATTCTACTACTTATTTGGCGAACAGATATATTATTTATTATTTATCAGACATAATTAATATTATTCTAATATTATTTATCATACAAAATGACTCAACTGGTGTTACATTTTTTCAAGAGAATGTATTGAAACTAAACTAACCATTTTATCATAAAACGCATATGTTATAAACATCCTACGTAATGGACACGTCTGGAAGCTATAGCCCACACATACATTTTCTTAGTTTTTTTATTACAAAGAACCAGTAAACGGTCCGAATAGATTCACGTATTATGTACACTTTTTATTTCTTTGAGACAATAATAGTGCTATTGACAACTGATTCTATGCTTACATACTATTTACAAACATCGATTTTAGGTTTCACTCAAGCTCATTCTTTTACATATGAAACAACCTTTTGATTTTCTGTTGCTTCATGGAGGACAAACATCGAACCACTTTTGCTTTTTCTTAAGGTATTTGTACAATTTCCAAAAAAATTCTACAAGAGCTCTTGTTATTTAAACTTCTTATGTAACATTGAAGGATGTCGTCTCGAACTACTCGTAGAACATTGTTACATGTCTATAGATAATGTGAAGCTTCTACCAGCTGATAAGGAAGTTTCTGGCGTCTGAGAGTTTTTTCTAAAAATTTTCTCTCTTTGAAATTATTCCTCGTTCCCGGAGGATCTCGAAAATATAACAAAGCGGCCACCTTCAAGTTTTTGTTGAATAACGAGTAAGAGTGACTCATCTGATCAAACACGTTTACAACTCATTTGGGTTTGTTATAAGAAATGTGTGACTTCAGGCTTGCCCCTTAGTTATACACTATGTGTGTGTTTTTCTAAGAGTATTCGTGTAGTCAGTACCCTTGTTTGGACAGTAAAGCAAAGAATGGCTTTATTGGAGGGAAATTGTGATGAGGAAGAACCTTTTTTGCAATATCGCAGAAATGATTCAGTTAAAAGTAATACTCTAAAAAAACTACTATTATTATACAAAACATTTTTAATATAATTTGCCAGAACAGCATGAGTATAAAAGATATTTAAAAGACGTATTAGCAAAAAAAGTAGGAATCCCAATTAAAGTGAATACCTTGACACTTTGGAATATACCAACGTCTTTCAAACGTTGTATCAAAACACTGTATGTATCCTTTCGTTTCATTTAAGGTCTTAGTAATTAATGAAAATACTCCTAATAACTCTCCATTTATTCTCGTAAAACGTAACTGCCTTGGGGCTCAGGTATCCATGTATGCATTCCATGGATTATTCTGCTAAAATGATTAATTTTCATGGTAAAATATGATTTGTAGAACTGTTCCTCCACCAAAAAATGTCTAAATGCGTAGGAGGAAATGTTTTTGAACTTAAAAAATACTACAAAAGACACGGCAATTTATAATTATTAGTTAACGTACTTATTACAATTTGTACATTTGAATTGCTTCTTAGCTTGCGTCTATTTGTGTACATTTGGCCCTTGGGAACGAAAATTATTAGTTTCCGTCTGAAAAAATTCAAAAAAATACGTAGTACTTCTTTCATGCAAAGTTTAGCATATGATGTTACATCATATTACAATGCAAACCACCTACTATAAACTTATCATTTTATGTAGATCAAGGATGACTTGTACTAAAATGTTGACACGTACTCCAGCTCTCAATCTGATAGGATCCGCTGATCCAGAATGCATGTCCACGCATATACCTTGAAGAACATCTCACTGTCAGATACATCTCCTAAAAAGCAAATGAAATCGGGTTTTCCGTGTTTTGTAAGGAAACCATCGAAGTGTTTATCAAGATTAATAAATCGAGTAGTTTATCGACAAGATTTGTCGAAATCGACTGAAATCTCAGTGTTACTCGCCATGACGGCCCAACAACGAGCCACAACAACTTTCTGTGGCCCCTGTGCCACCATACATCTTAATCTCGCCCCGCGATGGAACTCTTTCATCGGCCGTAGGGCGCGGCGAAAGCGGCGGGGGGCGCCGAGAAAATAAAAACAGCAATAAAAGAATGGAAAGAGAGAGAGAAGGGGGAAACAATTTGATACTAGAACAAAGTAGGCAGGGGCCGGCGGCGGCGGCAGCGATAACGGAGGCGGTGGCGGCGCCGCCGTTCTGGCGATGACAGGCGACAAATTAAAACATCGGCCCCGTCATCTCTGCGACGCAGCGCGGAGTGCGCGGTTCTTCTGTTTCTTTTTTGCGCTCGCCGCGCTCCTCGCGGCACCGCGAGGAGGCAGGCTCTCGCCCGGCCGCGCGCGCGCCGCGCCGACAATGGAAGCACGATTCGCTGCCGACGGCCGCCGCCGCGCCGCGCGCGGGCAATCGGAAGGCGCCATCTCTGGCGCTGGCGGTGGCGGTGGCGGTGGCGTGACTGGGCAGCGTGGGGCTGGAGCCGCTGCATCGCTCTGCCAGAAAGGTTTCCGGTGCTGGAATATCGACGTTTCGATGATCAAACGGCGATGGGATGGCGTCGCTCACCAAGATCACCGATTCGACGTTGGTGGAATTTCGAAACGAGTTAGCTGGGCTGAATTCAACCACTATTTGCAGGGGAATTGTAGTGTCTCGCTTATCTTATCGCTAGTATTGCGTGTTTTCTTCGATCAATAATGGATCAATGTTAGAATAGTATCATAATAAATAGGCCATGGACCGCGCGCTATCTTTCCATCCTCATTCTTGTCTTTTCTCTCCTTTACACACACACACACACACATACTTATGTGAACTACTCTACCCCGTATGTCATGAAACCATTCGGGAGTTTAGAGTTGTCCCTGTTAGGGCCCCTTCCCACGTGAAGCGGGTGGCGCGCCACGCAGCAGCGGGCCGCGTAGCAGAGCATTGGTTTGAATGGAGGCCTTCCCACGTGCAGCGGGTGGCGGCTGCTGCGGCAGCAGACGCCGAACTCCGGCCACCAGAAGCGCACGAGGGGCCGCGCGCCACCGCTAGCAGAACACAGCTTTAAATGGGAGCCTTCTCACTGTGCCGCCGGTCGCGGCGTTCTACCTGCTCGGGTCCCTTTGTTCGTCGTCGCCGGAGGGTCGGCGAAACCTACCCCTCCAGACCCCACCCCCTTCCACGGCGGGCGGCGGTGCGGCCGTGACTCCGGCGGTGGCTCCGGCGGTGGCTGCGTCGGAAGAGCTATGCTCCTTGAACGAAGCGCGCGGCGGCCGCGCCGTGTGAAGCGGGCCTTAGAGTGATCCCCCAACTGGAGTAGAACGTCACTGAATCTCATAACATCATACGAACTTGTCTGGTTAGCTTAGTAATTGAGAGGAAGGGTGACGTGGTCCCTTTTTCTGAAACAAAGGCTTTTTTATTCTCATTCAGTGTTCGTCTTATGGAATACAATAGAACAATAATCAAAGTTAATTTGTACAATAAAAATTTCTAGGCTCTTAGACGCTAACAGTGTTACATTTTTTTCTCTAAAGAGGGAAGCTATTCTTACCAAAGTTAATCATTACAATAAATAACAAAGCATTGGATAGGCTAATTTCACATATATATTGAGTGATCCCGTAATTTAAAATACGATTGTCACCTAATAATCAAAGAAAAACAAATTATTGTTATTACTATTATTATTATTATTATTATTATTATTATTATTATTATTGAGTTATTGATTTTCAGTGCATGTGCGAAAACTGACTATGATTTTAGTATGTAAGATGTTTTTAAAATCATGACTTAAATCTGTAGTGTCGTCAAAGATACAGGGCATGTATCACTAGAACTTTTGGAATCGCGTCTATTGGTTCACTCCAAACATGGGTTGTCACAAGTTATATCTCTACATAAATATCCAATTACCTCCCCATCAAACTGTCACTTCACTTTACACATAACTAATTGATATAACTTATTAGTATAGATTTTCACTGTACTACATCGTAGTACACGTTTTCTACACTACACCTACTTCAATTCATTTATTGATGATAAGGTGAACTAAGCGGTAGAATATGTAGACTGTAAGCACTTTTTCAGTATTTTTTGAAAACACCAAGAGAACTGTAAAGGCTCCACGACTGTTGAAGGTATTTCATTCCAATTTTAGTTGTACGATTTACCAATGAATATTGTTATGTTCATTGGTCCTTTGAGTTCTATTTTTATTTCGTATTTGTGGTTATTTCTACCAATTCTTGAAGGAACGTCCAGCCTTTATTGCTGTGTGCGAACATCTGTTGGCGCCTTTCTGTGTTCCTGGGCTGCTCCCTGACCTGTTCTCGACTCCTCGCGCCCCGACGCGTGCCGCGGAGACAATTGCCGCCGCCTCCGCAGCGACTTCTCGCCCCCCCCCCCCCCCGCGTCGCCCTCTGCGAGGGGTCGCCCTGCCGCCGCCGCCCCAGCGCCGCCGCAGCCGGGGAAACAATTGCCTGTGGCGGAGCGCTGCGCGCGTGCGAAGGAGGGGCAGGGGCGTTGCCGCCTCGTGCGCCTTCGAATTGCCCTCTGCCGCCGCCGCCGCCGCCGCCGCCGCCGCCGACAGACAGCGGGCGGGGAAACAATACTGCACGCGCCGCCACCCCGACCGGTCGCGCCCCGAAGTCCGGCCCCATGTGCCCGGGCCAGAGGAACAATCGGCCCAGCCCTTCGACTTGCTTGCATCCGTGTGGCAGGCGTTTTCGGCCCCTCCGGCGGCGGTCTTGCTGTTGAAGGGGCGCAATTACGTTTACTTCCGGCGTGTCTTTGCTATAATCTGCACTTGAGCTCCCGCTGTTTCCCTTCATCGTTGTCTGTTAACACTGTTCTTATCCCCATTTGCACAGTTACTGCTCTCATCAGGAACACATTTAGGAACTGCGGGGCCGCTAAGAACAAAATCGTGTCAGAGCAAAATCCCAGAAATACAATAAATCGTCCAGATTAACTACAAAAATGTTTCATAGGTTTCATTTGTCTTTCCTTCGGTTGGCCTCTATCAAACCTTTTGTCAGAGCCCCCCCCCCCCTCGCCATAAATTCGGTACAATTGGAAGGGAGCAAGACAGTTTATACATTCTGTTGTAAAAAATTGTGTTCTTAATATTTTAACTAATTGAATATTTTTATCAAATATTTTGAAATCAATTTTAAATTTTTAAACGCATTTTTTTAGTTCAGTTGTCTATTTCATTACAAATTATTTTACAGACAAACATATTTTTGACATATTTTTATAATTATTTTCCGACGCGTCCTTCGTCGCATGGGGACCTCTAAGCAACTGCTTGTTTTGCTTGTGTGTAAATCGGACACTGTCTCTCGAACTTCCCAATGTCCCCTTCGCACCAACAGTTAAATGGATGCTTCATAACAAAGTAGACAGTTTTCCAAAATGACATACTATAACTACTATGACTATAATACTATAACTACATACTATAACTATAATGATGCGTCGTTTACTATAATGTAAATTTTTCTCTCAATTTGCGTTTGCAAAAACAGTGAACTGTTCAATCAAACTACCGATCTTTCTTTAACCTTGCAGCATCTCTCATTCACTATTTTGATTGATTGGTGAATCCGGGCACGTCAACTGCTAAGGTCATTAGTCTCGTAGTGTAGGGCATGTTTGTTTATCGTCAGATTTGGCGGAGATATTTCTCCACTGAATGGGTAGATTCGTCGGCGTACGGGGATTGTTCTCCAACCAGGTCTTTCTCAACAGCATAGCACCGCCCCCGCAGGGCAAGCACCCTACCGCTCTCCCGACAACCGACAAGTAAGGTAGTGCAGTGCACGTGAGTGTACGTTTATGTGAGGGGTGAGGATAGAACGAGGTTAATTGGATCGCTGGTGAGGTAGATACCTTTTTATTATGATAAATAAATAAAGATATTGTCTGGTATCAATACTTTTTATTCAGCTTATGATCGTTTCGATCGGCGTAGCGATCATCCTCAGAGCTTGCAGCTTCTGGGCCGAAAACAAAGTTGTGCCTACGAAACGATCATAAGCTGAATAAAAAGTATTGATACCAGACAATATCTTTATTTATTTATTTATTTATTTATTATGATAGAACAAGGAATAGGAAGGAAAGATCGCGCGCGGTTGATTGCCCGTTTGTTAGGGTTCTGCTTCGGCATTCATCTGGTGTTGGAGAAACTACCCATCGGAGCCACCAGTAGCTAGAATTCCAAACAGCCGCTGAATTCGACCTCGGTATGTAACTAGGATAGAAAAATCCTACCACCGTCGAAACACGAACCCCAAGACCTCCCGGTAGAGGCACTGCAGTGACAGTTGATGCCCTGAGCTACCTCTCCCGGAGGTTGGTCCACCCTCCGCCCCTCTACCACCGCAGCTGGTTCGCACCATCACCAGCCCTTCTTCCGGCGGCGCAGGCGTTGGTACAGACGGTCCGCCCACGCGCGAAAAAACGCCCCGAGGAACAACAGGTGACCACAAAGGCGCCGGCGCTAAAAATGCCGAGCGCGCGCGCGGGGCGAAGGGGAAGTCGGTGCGAGGGTCCCTCCCCCGCCCCCGCCGCCGCCCTCGGACATTCAGCCAATTGGCGCGACACAATGACGCGCTAAATTGAGGCTCTTGGCACAATGGAAAGGAAGGGGTTTCTGTCCCGGGGCTATTGTCGAGACAGACCTGTTATTCAAGGGGGGGGGGGGGGGGGGCTGTGTCCTTTCCATTTATAAAACAGTGAAGGAAGTTATCGCGTGCTTAAATGTACTGTTGTGGAAGCGCAATTTGCTACTTCTGTTAACAATTTGTACGCTTTTCTTGATTCACGTGTAGAAACTTATTGAAAATTATAAAGAATGAGTTATCCCTGACTTCTATGGATTGAAAAAATATCACTCACAGAAAATATTTATTTAACAAGTAGTGTGTAGGATATCTATATTAGGGTTATTATATTAGGATATCTATATTATATCTATATTAGTATTTCTTCTTTGATGATAGACAATCTCCTATGTGAAAAAAAGTACAGGAGAAAGGAAAATCCCTTTTTGTCGTTAATAATGTACCGTTGGCTACATATAGACGTTCTACACTTGTTATATAAAAATATTAAATAATTACTTTTTGTAATATTTTTTTTCTGAAAACACCGTACGAAAACTGAGCACCGTACGAAACATTATATCGTTAATAAATTGTAAAAGTCACGGAGGTTATTTAATTTCTATTTTTGTTTGGCCACAATTTCTAGTTTTGTTTGGAAATATTTTTATCAAACTATAGAACAAGCCAATTCTTAATCATTGATACCAAAATGTAAAAATTGCAAATTCCGTCACATAGGAGGTTGTGCATGATCAATGACGATTTTTATATACGTTTGTCAACGACAGATGTCGTTGCCAAACATATCCAAGCAAGTGGCATGTTAGGGAGAGGAATTTGTACATCTTAAGAAGGAACTCCCCCTACCCAATCTCCCCGAACAGGAGAGGCGAACAGGAGAGAGCGCGACCAAGTTGATGGCCACGTCGGCAGGCAACTTCCCGCGAAGAAGCCCAACTCGGCAGCAAGTTGGCCGCGCTCTCGCCCCGCACACCGCCCCGCCCCGCCCCGCTTCGCACCACCCCGCCCCGTCCCTGCCCCGTCTCTCCCGCCCCGCCCCGCCCCGCCCCGCCCAGCCCCGTCCCGCCCCGCCCAGCCCCGCCCCGGTTCGCACCACCCCGCCCCGTCCCTCCGCCGTCTCTCCTGCCCCGCCCCGCTCCGCCCAGCCCCGTCCTGCCCCGCCCCGCCCCGCCTCGCCCCGCCCCGTCCCGTCCCGCCCCGCCCCGTTCCGCCCCGCCCCGCCCCACCCCACCCCGTCCCTGCCCCGTCTCTCACGCCCCGCCCCGCTCCGCCCAGCCCCGTCCCGCCCCGCCCCGCCCCGCCCCGCCCAGCTCCGCCCCGCCCAGCCCCGCTCCGCCCCGCGCCACCCCGCCCCACAGGGGCATTGTGCTTCGGTCGCCTCTGAGCCCGCACCCGCCGGGAAGTCCGTCGCGCCGCCCTCCCCCGCGCTGCGACCAAGTCGGCCGCAAGACCCGCGCGGCGAAGCGGCGGCAAACTTGGAGCCGTGCCGCTGACAGCTCTCGAACGCCACAATGTCGGAGACAATCGAAGCCGATTCCGGCGGCGCCCGCGAGGGTGGAGGGCGCGGCGGGGAGGGAGGGGGCACATAATAGCGCCCGCCGCGCGCGGGGACGTAATTGGTTCGCGCGAAGGGAACAGCGCCGCCGCCGCCGCGCGCGCCCCCGCGCCGCTGCCTCAAGGAAATGACAATTCGCAGCAAACGTCGTTAGCAGCGCGCACAATATGCGGCGCCCCCGCGCCCCTATCTTCTCCCCGGCCCCGCCGCCTCCCGTCCTCCCCTTCCTCCTCCCCTTCCTCCGGCTTCTTCACCCGCTCCTAGGCGGTTCTAGCGTCACGTGTTGTAGTCTACCAAATACCGTCATGTATTGTAGAGGACGATTTATTTAGTCGTGTACTTGACGTAAATCGGCTGTTGCGGTTTCATCCAATCAGGAGCTTAAATGTCGCTACAGTGACGTCACTATGGGGCGTTCAAGCTCCCGATTGCGTGAAGCCTTGAACAGCTGTTTTACGTCACGTGCACGGTTAAATAAATATTAGTATAGTACACACTATTTCAATTATAAAATAATATTAAACATTAATACTAAATATTAAAAACTTAATACTAAAATTATATTATTAATTATACAAGGCAATACGTAATAAATTACGCACAAATATTTTAAGCAACCTTTATATGAAATATTTTTAAATCTTTTTCATGCTTCTAAGTTAAGAAAACTTGGTCGACGATGTGAAAAAGCGATCATTTGCTTAACCGGTAAATTATTACCTTCTATTCCATATGATCATAACAATGCCTAAAAACTAGACATGGAAAATAGTGAAGCTGAATGTGATACAAATGTGTGGAAAGAATAAAGAATTTGACTTTAAGATAGACATCAATAACATCATAGCACACCACGTATAAAATAATCATTTCTGATATTCATTTTCGTCTAAAACGATCTTCCTTCCCATCTAGTTCGTTTTCCTCATTGGAACACCGTCGCAATTTAAACTCATCTCAACCTGGCCTGAACATTCCACAGGGCACCTCTCCCTTCCGAAAGTTTCTCCTCTGTTCGTCGTGTCCTATCTCGTCACAATCTTTGTATAATTGGCAAATTTTGCATTTGATTTGTTACCTGTGTTTTCTCTTGAACTTCTTGCCCTACCCTATTCAGTTATATCGAGCCTGACACCTGGACAAGCCTCGTTTTATCTATTTGTATTTTCTCTTCCTCCATTCTCATGTTAGAGCTTGTGTTGCTCCATTTCTTTTTCCTCTATCTCTAGTTAACTCTTCGTTGTTTTTTCTGAAAGTACATTTCCTGCTTTAAACGTGTTTCGCAACCACACGAACAATGAGTTCAAATCCATGTTCCAACCAGCATCCTGAATTTCCAAACAGCATTCACCCCCTCTTCTCTCTGCTTCCTCTCTTCCCAATTCTCTACCCTCTCCTGCTCGAGATTACTCTCCGACGAGAACTGAAATTACATTGCGGCTGATAATCGCATCATTAAATGTTCGCTCCCGGGCCCGCCCCCAGCACTTATATTGTTTCGAGAGGCTTCTTAACGCGCCCTAAAACGCGATAAAGTTAAATTTTATTGATCATTAAATCAAACATTTAGCGGTACCTTTAGTAATTGAGGTTGAGTCCCTCTCTCTCTCTTGCACTTTGATTTATTCAAATTGACTTCGTTAAATTCCGCTGTGTCAGTTATAAATCGCAGAAATCGTCGGACATTTCCACTGAGCCCGCCACGTAATGAGGTTTGCGGTCAGCCCGGCGCTGGCGAGCTGGGGGGAGGAGGAGGGGGGGGGCGCCAGCGTCGAGAAAGCTTCGCGGAAATGAAGTCGGCGCGCACCGGAAGTAGCCTGGAGAAGAGCGCGGGATTGTTCGGAACCGGGCGAAGCGGTTATCCTCTCGGGATAAGCCAATTAGGAAGAAATAATTAATAGGTAAGAGTTGAACGATGGTGGTCAACAAGGAGCTCAGTAGTATCTAGGAAACGTAACTGCCTAATGATGCTGCGGAAAGGAGCATCGAGGGCACCCGAGCTGAGCTTTGAAGTATCGGCAAGAAAGTTGAGTCGCGTAACCGGTGTTTTCGGAGAAGCGGCAAAATGCGAGGGGTGACTCGTCCAGTTGGAACCTGGAGCCACAGAGATGAATCCCGAAAGACGTGATGTAACTTGAATGAAAGTTCTGCTCTAGACGTCCCATTCTCTTTGATAATTTTTCGCAGTTTGACGAATAGCAAAATCAGAATAAATTTTCGTTTATTATTTTATTAGTTTTTTTTCAAGTGAAATAAACAATATGGAAACATATTGTTAGGCGACACACACTTTGGAGGGAGGATAATGGTAACTAAGGGGAGGTTGAACGATGTGACTTATCTTTGCGACGTAAGTCTTTTAATACCGGGAAATATTAGCTTCATAGCAAAAATTATTCGTATTTACGTCAATGATTCCACTTATAAAATGATTTTACCATTTTTTATCTTATATACTGCTTGACAATTATATGTATGATGCCGAATACGTTTTGCCTTCAGTGGAAAATCAATGTGTTTTGAATTTTCTGACCTTTTACATCTCATTTACATTTTCGGAAGGTTTCAACTTAAAATGAAATTTTACTTAGTACTGTTTCAAGAATGTTTCGATTGTAAAAACAGAAAATACGCCTTTTCAATACTTTGTATGTTTACATTTAAATTAAAGTATTTAACTCCTTCGGTACTTGTAAGCGAACAAACGATTCCACCTTCTACAAAAAATGTTTTGTAAAATATTTAATCAAAAATAACAAGATATTCTCTATTTAAATAATTAACAATCTTATAGGTATGTCTAAATTTGAAAAACTCTAAATGCAGAAACACCACCACAAAACATAACTTTTATGAAGTTGCCATGATTAAACATTTTCGAATCGTAAAAGTTATTAACATATCACATATGATGTGTTCCAGAATCAAAATAAAACGTACACGGTACAATAACTATAAATATGTTGTCGGTGCAGGAAGTTCGGAGGGTCTTTGTGGGAGCGGGAGCGAGAGCGCACCCGGTGAGGCTCCCAGCGGGACGAGTGAGGCTCCGCCCGTAACAATTGCCAGGGCACATTGTGCCTAGCCGCCACGGACGCTTGGAGCAAAGTCGGCGCCGTGGCGCACATGTCGCACATAGTGTAAATAGTGTAAATAGTGTTTATGTATATAGTGTCGTGTGAAAGTGCGTGTGTCAAGTGAACATATAATCTAGTGTGAATGTGCGTGTGAATGGAAAAAAAAAATACCCAAGAGAACTAAAACTAATAAGCCTGAAGTCTGAATAAATCCTGTCTTGTGTTAATCTTAGGTTGCCGGCCAAAGTGCCGGCTTCATCCATAGGTTAAGTTAGAAATAAGTTAGTAAGTAAGTTCTGCCCCCTTCTTTGCCGCATAAGCCATAGAGCTGCGGCGTATGTTGTACACCAAGAAAATAAACTCCCGCCTCGCCAGGGTTACTGGCGGGGGGAAAGTTGAAACAAGAGCGCCGGACCGGCCCGGCGGACCGGCGGCCAGCGCGGGCGCTCCCTCCATCGAGAGAAAGCTCGCCCACGCGCCACAGCCCGTCATTTCCCTGCCTTCAAGTCTGATCGCTTAACGCTCCTCGCTAACGTATTGGCTCACCTACGTGCCAACGAGACTAATAGGTACAGGAAAGCACCTTTGTGCGACAAATGGTGATCTGACAGATTGTAAATTTAAGATGCTTCCTTCATGATAACAACAACAAAATAATAATGACATTATATTAAAAATAATTCAGTGTCCGAATTGGTTGTAAAGGTTAAGTTAACCTCAATGCATTTCTAATGGACCACTTTCAATTAGATGTTTGTGCTACTAAGATTTCTTATCTTCAGTTTATTTTATCCTCTAAACTTTGTTTAAAATAATGAGTTTACGACATTTACAAATTTAATAAATTATTCAAAAAGTTTCGTTTTAATAACACGTAATTTCAAGTATCGATACTCCAAAGCGGCTAATGTTAATTTTTTTAGTCCTTTTTATTTGCAAACCTTTACGTTACTAAACATAATCTGCTCATAGAAAGTACGCTTTCCATAATCTCCGCGTTAAATCTCCATCTTTTTTATTGATTATTGATTGCGATCGCGGGAGGTGGTAATAATTATTATCCAGCTGGATGGCGAGATCCGACGCCGACCTAGCTAGCGGTATTTACCCCAAGTAGGTATATCGCCACCAGAGGGGTGCCGCCCGAGCAGGGACAAGCTCTGAGATCCCGAGGTGTAGCAATGTAGAACATTTAAGTGTGTGTATGTGTGTAACTATGGGGGTGAGGATAGAACAAGTAAGGGGAAGTAAATATTGCGCATGATCCGTCGCCGGTTTTTTCTCCCGGTATTGCTCCTGCATTCGCCTGGTGTTGATTGGCTGTTAGAAGTTTCCAGACAGTGACTGAATGCGACCTAGAGGTCTCGCCAGAATTGAAAATTCTGCCACAGAGGAGAGTGAACTGTAGGACATCCAGGACAGAGGAACTGCTATGACAGAAATTAAAGCCGTGAACTACCTAAGCTTGTCCTCCCTCAATTGGTCGCAAACTCAGTCTTTATACATTTCTTCTACTCGTCATCAAGCCAGAGAAACAGATGCAGTAGAATTTGTATATCAGCTAGCAACGATTATAAAACAGCAATAAATTCATGTTCAAAAGCGTTGTGAGAAACAGCTGGCCATGCGGTATTCTGTACATCACCGGTAATAACACATACATATAGTATTGCACCACTGTACACTGTCAGGTGTTGTTGAGGACTCTCTACAAAACTGCAGTATGCTGCAGTATGAATTCTCTATGAAATAAAGTATATAAAGCTGTAATAAGTTCATTTTCAAACATGTTGTCAGAAACAGCAGGCCATGCAGAAACAGCAGGTCTGTTCATCACCAGTAAAGGCAATTACGGATAATGTTGCACCACTGTACATTACCAGAGATTGTTGCGAAATCTCTACAAAACGGCTTCAGTATGAATTCTCTATGAAATAAAGATTATAAAGCTGAAGAACTTTATTTTCGAAAAAATTGTTACAAACAGCTGCTCATGTGGCAGACTGTACCTCACCGGTAAAAGCACATACGTATAATGTTTCACCACTGTACACAACCAGGGATTATTGCGGAGGCGCTACAAAAAGCTGCAGTGTGAATTCTCTATGAAATACAGATTATAAAGCTGTAATAAGTTAATTTTCAAAAACTTTGTCAGAAACAGCAAGCCATGCTGCAATCTGTACATCACCGGTGAAGGCACATAACGTATAACACTGTACTCTGCCAGGGATTGTTGCGGAGGCGCTACAAAACGGCTGCAGTAGGAGGCGTCCGTCGACCGCCGTTCGCCGCCCCTCGCGGCGTCCCCCAGGGGCCCCGCGCGGGCCCCCTTGGGCCATCGCCCGCGCTCGCGTCCGCGCCCGCGCCCGCTTCGACGCCTGCTGTTCTGGCGCGGCGGTCCGCGGCCTCCGATTTCCACCTCCCTTTGTCCATTGTCTCGCGGCGCGCTGCTCCTTTCGGCCGCCGCATTCCGCGCCATTGTTCGGCGCGCGATGCTTTATCGGCCGTCAGCGCGCCGCCGCTCGGCCCCCCCCTCCCCCTCCGCCGCCCCCGCCCCGCTTCTCGCGCCCCGCCGCCAGAAGCCCCGCGGCCAGGCCGAGCGGCTTCTGTGCTGCGCGCCGTTGCCCTCGCCGCGGCCGCCTCCTCCCACTCCTTGCTGTCTCTGGCTCCTAACGTTCCCTCTATTCAGGTGTGCTCTGACTGGGAGGTCCTAGAGTTCCATTCCCCGCGTTTTCGACACTGGCGAGTTAGTTACGTCGAATTCAGTCGCTGTCCGGAGGAACCTTCTAATGGCCGGCTGCTCTGATCTGCAGTTTTCCGTGGCTGCTCCGATCAATACCAGGCGAATGCCGGAGCAGTACCCTAACAAACGGGCCACGGATCGCGTGCGATCGTTCCTTCCTCTTCCTTGACCTATCATCACGCCTTCCTTTCATACACGTACACTTACATAACCACACATGCCGGGAGGCCAGTCGGGAACGTCAGCTTGTCCCGGCTGGGGCAGTGCCCCTCTGGAGAGAGATAGCTACTTGGGAGAAATCCTTCTATTCGACGGTAGGTCAGCGCTGGATCTCACCATCCATCGGAAGAAGACCACTCCCACCTCCTGCTATAATACTTTCACTACATTTACGGGATCATCGACCTTAGCAGTTGACGCTCGGGAATTATTAATCAATCAATCAGAACGTCTATTCATATCACCCACTCGACATCCCTTGAACCATTATTCGCTCGTACCGCCTTCCTTGGCGACTTTTGTTTTAAAAAATTCTACCACCCGAAAATTTAGAGTACCTTCCTCTTCTTGATCAATGTTTCCCGTTTTCGTCCTTCATTCCTTGAACATGCGGTAATTTTCTCTCCTTTTGCATTATGTTTCTCTCAGGCATCATCTTACGTGCTTTATCATTTCACTCTCACACATGCACCTTCTGAAAGGCTCTTGTATGCGCGCGTGACCATATACCTAGAAACGTTTATTACGTAACGCGCATTATTGGCATTCCGGAGATTGATTGCGGATGACATCACCCTCCCTGCGGAAGGGCGTCGCTCTCGGCGGCTGCTCCCGCAACGCGCTGTTGCGCGCAGGGTTGCGTCGTTGCCGTGGGCAGGCGCACCGTGCGATATGGCTGCGTCTTCTGCCGTCGACGCCTTGTATCACGAACTGCGTTAATTTGTTAACCTTTCCGCGCAGGATATGCCCTTTGTGAATGTTTTGGATAATAGTAGCTCCAGGTGTTTATTTTTCTTAACCCTCCCGACCTGACAATCTTCGCCCGTACCACATGCTCCGCACGCTGTACTGGGCGCCGAACCGTCCCTGTTCGCCCGCACCTGGCAAAAATGCGGCCTGTATGCGTTGCGAGCTCCGTTATTTTGTGGTGTATGCAAATTGAAGGTCACATTTTGGAATAGCGATCCCCAGAGGGTATTTTATTCTTTTTTTCTTATCGGAGTTTTAAAAGTGTTCGTGAAAAATTGAGAGTAATCGTTTAAATGATTCACTTCTGTGAAGACTGCATTGCAATTACTTCAACAGTTCAAAAACTACAGGAGGTGCTAAAGTTACGTGACTCATCCTGTACATTAGGGAGAATTATTGTCGAATCTTTATTTCTTTTCATTTCATTGCCTACAATAATCAATATCAGCTTCATATTGCACGAATCACATTAAGGTACACTAAACTTTCAATGAGTAGTTATGTTACGCGAAAAATCACATATGTGCAAATTTGAAAAATACTTGAAAATATTTGTAGTCCTACATTGTTTTGGAAAACCCCAGAATACGCAATCGATGCTAATAACGTGCCCACCAGTCTGTCGGTTCGCAACGTAATAACACGAACGTAATTTCAGTTTGTTTCCCACGCGCTGTGAGGCACGTCCGATGATGTGTCTGTCGATCCCTAGTTTCTCGTGAGAACGATATAGTGGCTGCGACGCCTTGAAACTTAAACTGTGCAAAAAAACGCACGCCGCTATTACGAGTTGACTCAGTCTAGAGTAATTGCCGAAATGAGAAGAACAAATCAAGAGGGGGCAGTTGAAAAATAACGCGCTTCGTATATATAACTGCGAGAGACCGCGAACCGTTACCCAGCAGCAACTGCAGTCCTCCGTTGCGTGTAGCATGCGTGCCAGGCCATGCGGGGAACCCCCGCCAGCCTTCGCGCGGGCCGCGGCGGAGCACGCGGGCCGCGGCTGCCAGTAGTTCCCGCAGCTTCCGCTGGGCCGCGCCAGCGTCGATCCCACGAACGACGCCCGGGCCGGGCGGTCCCGTTGGCGATGACGTCACAGCGCGCTGCCCGGTGGCGGCGGCGGCGGCGGCGGCGGTGGTTGTGGTTGTGGGAGCGCCCCGCGGCGTCTCCTCGGCCACACCCGCCGCCCCCTCTCCGCCCCGCCCCCTCTCGCGTGCTTTGCCCCCTGTTTTTCGCGGCGCACGGTAGCCCAAGACTGCGGTCGACTAATCAGCTGCTGGCAGTGGTTGACCGCCGGCGTCGCGCTCCTACGGCCGCTTCAGCAAAGATCCTCGTTTATGTTGTGTAAATATATGGTGCAGTGGTGTGAATGCGTACTGTTAATAAAAAAACAGCAAATGATAGCATGAATGGCAAAAAATAAAATAAGACAAAAGAACTATCAAAATAATTTATAAATAAAAAAGTTCAAAACTGTACAAACTATTAAAAAAATCCCAAAGAGACTCTTGTAAAAATAGTTAGAAATTAGATTTAAGTTAATTATAATTTATAGTACTTTTAAGTTACCTGTCCTCCCAAATCTGCAAAAGCTAAAATAATACAAAGCCACGACGATGAATAAATGCCTCTCTAGGTCTACTGGAGAAGGGAAATTTCAGAAAATAAACTCTAGTTCTGGTTTTCTTTCTTCTTTGACGCAGTGGAGAAGATAACATTGTCGGTTATGGATTTTTGCTAACCGTTCCACCGAATAATTATGTATCAAAACATGTTAATTGACCTACAATTTTTTTGAACTATTTTTATTGAGATCCGTATCAATTTGTTTATATGCGTCATCAAAAACAACATTTTGACCTAACATTATTAAAACATAAAAACATCATTATTTAGCATATCACATTAAACAAGTCGTATCATAAACCATAAAATAATGTGTGAAAGTGGCTTGGAAGACAACTGCCAGTTATCATGTATTCCTTTTTATTATTATTATTATTATTATTATTATTATTCACAATTGTCGTGAGGGGAATTGTAGATATTTCTATATTTAGGTTGATAGCATTTAATCATCTTCGGAGACTTGGAATGTATAATAAGTTATAGCATTATTCAAAAAAATTTCTGAAAATATACGCATTTGCATGATCTTGTGTTCCAGAAATGTTCTTATTCGTTGGTCGATATACCTTTCCATAATCCTATCTTGTCAGCCTATGGCTCTGGCTCTACTTTTTTATGGAAATAAATAATTGGAGATATTTACATCATAAAGATCGTTTATCATTTTGAAATAACTTTTGAAATTTTTAGAAATATGTCAATGCTATTTTAGATCCGCGCAAATCCAATTTTCAGTACATGCACTGATAGTTGTAGAAGGATGAGATGTAATAGCAAATATTATTTATCGTCAAAGAAAACTTTACTACAAAGGACTTTAAGTGTATTTGTTATGTTTAGTAAAAAATATAACTAAGAGAGAATTTAAATATTTTTCTAACTCTATTTGCAAATGTGCTAATGTTTTACATTTCACGGATCATGTACAGGTACCATGGAACTTCATCTTCAGTTCCGCCCGGCTTCCCAGCCGTTTTTACATTTCACACATGTCGAAAATGAACTCACTGTGGTTTTCTCTTCATTTTACCTTATTAACCCTATATTTTCTTTTACAAATAATGAATTTGTAACTCATCTCTCGTTGCGCAGGAGAGAAGATTTCACGAGTTCTTTCATTTTTATTGGATGTATAATTTTGATACCGAGTCCATTCCAGTCTTCGTTAATAAATGCATTTTATGACATGTTTTAGTTGTCATATTCGTTCACAAACTGCTCCTCTGCCAGTGTCCTGAAAGGCATACTAGGATGTGGATGATCACAAACCCCGAGGAAACTTGGACCTGAGATTGTATGTGATCACATTCTTGTCCCTCATTATCATTTAAAAAAAATATGTTTTGAGTTTTATCATGTCCATGATTTTCAAGTCTTGGCGTCTTTCTTCTCTTCCACTTCTGTGTCGTTTCCTCCTTTCCACTCCGTTTTCATATCTTCGCCCCGCCCCGCCCACTGGCCTGTTCGCTCGCTCGCCCGTCCGTTTGTTTGTGTTTTTTAGTGACCGCTCCGTCCCGTCATTTTCCTAACGGGCTGCCGGCCGCCGAGGCAGCGGCGGCGACGGCAAGTTTTTGCGCGGTCGCGACGGCGGGTAATTATTTCGGCAGCTGAATGAGTCCTGTCGTCCCCGTAAAGCGACACACCTGTCAGGTCTCCGCCTCCGCTGCGTCGAACTCGGTCTTCTAGCCGCTTCCCGCTGCGTGCTAGTGTTAGATCGTTCAGATACCCCGATCTCACCTATCTATTCATTAGCCTCGGTTGTATTTCTCCTTCCTAGGTTTGCACTTCAATTGCTCCCGAGTTTTCTTGTTGGTCGTTTGCGTCTTTTTAGAGCGCGAGTGTCGACGCAGGAGCTCCATTCGAGAGATCGCAGATCGGGAATGAAGATCAGATCGTAGCTCTGAGATCGAGATCTGCGAGTGCATTCGCTACATGCACTGACAGTAGTCGGGGTTAGGTGTAGTCGCAAATCCTATGCGTGTGCGACTATCTGCAGATTTGTAAAGCATGAAAATAAAAAAAAGTCTTAATTCTGTGTCTCATAATCTGAATATCGTAGGCTCTCCATAGACACCTCGTACTTGTTGCAGATGTTTATGGCATCGGCTGGTTTCTTTTTTCAAACACATATCGAACATCGATTCATTATTTTGTCTGAACTCTGCTCTGAACTTTCTATGTTGATTTATCCTGTATCGAATACAATCACTTTCCCAAACTCTCGTGATATTACCCTTATTTACTTAATGTTTTTTACGTTTCTCAATGGCATTAACTACATATTAATTCACTTCGTTCCTGACTAAATATGTTATTCATTGATTTGTAAAACAGCGTACTTAGTAAAGTATTTCATACACCAAACATTGGATTGGAATTTATTTTGGCAATTTTATACATTTCTCTTCTCTCATTATTATATTTAAGATTTGAAAAAAAAAGTGTGATGCTCTGAAAGGAAGAAAAAAAGAAACATTTTCAGAGCATCTAAACAACATAGTACGGTTTGGTAGTAAAGGTAGTCTGGTTGGTAATTTGGTAGTACGTACTACCAAATAATTTAAGTTTTTACAATACTGAATGGATTTTCTTTTGTAGTATAAAATGTTATTAAGTGGGTATGTTTAAATGTTAAAATGTGTTGCGTACCATTCGACCTGTGCCTTCGACTACAATTTAAAATAGTTTCATCCATTTTCTTAGGTTTTATGTCATTACAAACCCTACAATTTTTAACTAAAGGGTTTTGGATCAGTTAGTTCGAAGTAACAGGGCAAAAATTGAAAAACATATATCCAACCTTTCTTCATCGTTGCAAAGCACGCAGAGATTACTATCAATCGAATCTTTTAATTGAAATCAGAAACAACAACGGGACCTTAACCACGCGTAAACTCCCCTTGTGCCCTTTCCAAGTGCGTGAACTTCACTTGAACATCACCAAACTAAACTAGTATTGATTTGTGACACATGCGAGCGTTTTCACTGTCGACGTTGTTAGGATTCCTAACCGATTTATATACAAATCGTATCTTAAGGTATCATTTACTTCTTTATCATTCGTGTATCAAAAAAAATGTTTAAAACAAAAATTGCTAATTTCTCTCCCTACTCCTTCTCTTTCTTCCTTTATGAAATCATCCAAAATACTGTTCTACTTTCTAAAATAAGTGCATTAATATTCTCTCTTTTCTATCTCATCGTTCATTACTTGCATTAATTACTAAATAATCAATTTTACTATAAAATAATATTTCTTTTACATATTCTCAGATAACGTTTATCATTATGAGCACGAATTATTGTTGTAAAAGAAAACCATTTTTTCAATTTCAATGGCAGTACGTATTGCCCTCACTAGCTGTACTTGTCACAAAAACGTCTTCCGCAACCAAGGTTTGGAATACGAACGAGACCACCTCCTCTGGAAATCTGTTGGGACTTTCAAGAAATCTTCAACAAATGATGTCCCACACTTGAGCAGCGAAGCTACCAAGATATAAAAGTGAGTTTGGGGATTGGAGAGATAACTAAGAGGAAAAGAAGTAGAAGATAAAATGTCTCCATCTATAATCCTACCTTTGCAACGACTATATGCTATTTATTTTTTCTAGATTGGATATGTTTTTGTCTTGAATGCATTATCTCTCAAAATGAAATAAGTAATGAAAATTGGAACTTTGCTTGAACAACTATTATGAGTCAAACGATATATTATTGAAATGTTTATGGGATGAACAATTTGACGAACCAAAAATGTATAGAAAATTGAACATTTACGATATCTAACCTGATAGAAACATGGACATTTCACGACAATGGCATTATTCAGTAAAGAAAAAGATTGTGAGAAAGCACAAAATCCGATTTCTATGCGGATATTAAACCCTTCGCATACATGTATTTACATATTTGTGTTTACAGAAGAATTTTGACTTTGCCAATTATGAACATAGCGGTAGGAGATAAAACGAATTGTACAATGGATGAAGACAACAATTTTCTTTTTTATCAGAAACAAAAATATACAACAGAAACCGACATATCCTTGATTCCTTATTATTCAACCCTCGCTCCCATCGATATACATGTTATGATAAATATCTATACGGTGCCTCTTCTGCATACAGCGAAAACGTGTTCTGTGAGTAGGAGAAGATTATACACATCTGAATGCCATTGCATTTGTTGCAGAGAATGCGGGAGAAGGGAGAGAGAGAGAGAGAAATAGAGGGACAAAGAAAGAGAGTGAGAGAGAGAAAGAGTGAGACAGAAAGAGAGGGAGAAAGAGTGGGAGATAGAGAAAGAGTGGGACAGAAAGAAAGAGTGGGACAGAAAGAAAGAGTGGGACAGAGAGAGAGTGGAAGAGAGAGAACGAGTGGAAGAGAGAGAACGAGTGGAAGATAGAGAACGAGTGGGAGATAGAGAACGAGTGGGAGATAGAGAACGAGTGAGAGATAGAGAACGAGTGGGATATAGAGAACGAGTGGGACAGAGAGAACGAGTGGGACAGAGGGAACGAGTGGGACAGAGAGATCGAGTGGGGGAGAGAGATCGAGTGGTGGAGAGAGATCGAGTGGGGGAGAGAGATCGAGTGGGGGAGAGAGAGAAAGAGTGGCTGAGAGAGAAAAAGAGAGAAAAAGAGCGTGAGAGAGAAAGAGAGGAAGAGGAAGAGAGAGTGAAAAGAAGAGAAGAGTGGGAGAGAGTGAAAAGAAGAGAAGAGTGGGAGAGAGAAAAATAGTGGAAGAGAGAGAAAAAAGAGGAGAGAGAGAAAGAGAGAACAATAATCAAAAGAAAAAGAAGAGGAGGAAGTCGGCGCGTCGCCGTGGAAGAATGCAGCGGCGATAAGCACAAGAAAGGGTGCGGGCCTGGGGGCGATAACGGCCTCGGACGCAAACACGGGCGGAGCGATAAGTGGCTTGGCTCTCCCCTCCGCCCCCGCCCCCGCCCCCCGCCCCCCGCCGCCGGCGCTCGTTGCGTGGACAATGCTCCTCGCTGCACCCGAGGTCCGGGCGGCGAGCCGGCCTTTTTTACCTTCGACGTCCCTGCGACCGCACGAAAAAGCTCGGGGGTGCCTTCATTATGTGGTTCAGGTTCACGCCCTTGACCCAGATCAAGGACTTTGGTAACGTTATCTCACGTGTCCTTCAACCATTACAGCTGAACCTGACTCGAATTGTTCTACCTGAAAATTCGTTTCTGATCAACAATATGTTTTTGAAGCTACTCTGAGTATGTACTTATGACTTCATCGCTTACCCGGTAGTACTAAAGGTGACACACAATTAAGATTTTTTCACTCGCTCTGACAACAATTACATGATTTTTATTTGTTTAACATGAAAAATGTAAAAATTTATTGAAGTCAATATTAAGGAAATAAAACGTTTTGTATGTTTCACTTAAACTCCGTTGTCACAACCTTTCTACTTTAACATTTTTGTTTCCTACTGATAAAATTATGGAATATTAATAGCATGTCAGTGATTTAGGGACTTCAAATGCACTTCCTTTTGTAGATTGTATTCCATAGATGGAAAACAGATTTTTATTAATTATATTTATTTATATTAAGGCTTCAAATTAATTTTGAATTATGTACAGGCGTATATATAATCTAAAACAACAATTTTGTATTATTATATATTTACTTTAACGTTTGGCATTTCTATTCTTCTTCTGTTTCTTCAGTTTTTCCATTTTCTGTAAATTCGAAACGAATTTCCGCTTTCTACATCTAACTCCTGGAGGAGTACTTTCATATCTTTGTGCAAACGTCATGCAATATTTAGCGTCGGATAATAGATTGTGACTCGAAATGATATATTGCCACATCGGTGAACTTCAAGAGGCGAAGCGCATGAGCTGATATGATGAATCACTTGTCTTGTTATATGAAAGATATGACAAACCATGTAAACAAACGAATTATTTTCGTGCAAATATAGAAGTGACAAATTCTTTTCTTTATATCAAAGTAAAAATAATATTTTTTTAAACATTTCTTTCAGAAAATAAAGTTTAATGGATTCCCGTAAATATTGGGTGTGGGGAAACATTTATTCTTTAAGAAACGATGCTTTCAAAAAACTCGTCTTAAACATTTTTGCTACATACGAATGTCAAAATGTATATCACTATACAATAACCAAGAGTTTGATACAATTATTTAACATAATAGTTAGTTGGAATATCACAATAATTTACATTTCAGCTATAAATTACGTTTCGTTTATTCTCATTCCTTCCACGTTCGACTATCCCCAGCCGTGTTTTATTTTTTTGATCGCGGGTGCCAGTGGTCAACACGTGTTTGTGTCGAATCGCTGTTTGTTTTAATGCCGTTACTTCGCTCGCGGATAGCAGCGCGAGGTGATAAATCGCGCTGTGTTTCGCCAGAATGATTAATTACAATCTGATCGCCGGCGCGGTGGCAACCGGTTCGAGTCGCAGAGCGATCGCCCGCATCTTAATGAACGCGTTCCTCTCCCGCGCCTCTGAACGCCCGCCTCCGCCCACGCACCCACGCACGCCTTCCGCGAATTGCGCCTTGCATTCACGGCATTCGCCCAGACTTTCCCTCGACTCTGTTCTCGCGTTTGGGAACGACCGACTGAGATGTGTCTGGCAGCGCTGCCGTTGGCTCTGCAGTGTCTCTGACCGAGAGATCCTAGGGTTCGAGTCCTGGCGGAAGCAGATTTCCACACTAGCTACATGTATGTATGTATGTATGTACTTGGCGCGAGAGCCAACGGGCGTGAACGGGCTCAGGCATACCTACCTCACGGCCATGGGTTAAGGGGGTACGTGTGGTTAGCACGTAGACATCCCCCACGCCGTAGTCCGGTCTTCTCATCCTGAGAAGTGAATTTTCTCATTGTCACACAGCAACATACACTGGGACATTGAAGGAAAACGTACAATATAGCTCTACTGGGAATCGAACCCTGGGCAGTGTACCGGAACACTAGCTACATTGCTATGTCAAATTCAACTGTTTACTGGGCGAGAATCCTCTAGAGGACGGGAACTCTGATCGAAAATTTTTCGTGCTTTCTTCGATCAATGCCAAGCGAATGTCAGAGTGGAGCCCTAATAAAGGGCAACGGACCGGGCGCAATTTTGCTTTCCTCATTCTTGTCGAAGTATAAAAAGTATTACACTGATAAAACTAATGACTGTAGCAGTTGACGAACCTGAAAACATTAAGTAATAAGTAACTCTTGGGAATGGTGTGAGACGCCAATCTTAAGTCTAATCTTTCAGTGACCTAGTCCTTGTCACATGCTCTCACGCATATTTTACGACAAGTCCGCAAACTGGTATTTTCGAGTTTAAAAAGACCAGACGATGAAACATATTTTGTAAATGATACAAACATCTGTAGAAGTTGCTTTCGAAAGAAAAATACATCAATATCACCAACTGCGGAAATGTAAATTAATATTGAATGTCATGTTTCTTTCGTAAGTTTCACGTACCTGAACATCATGACTGCGAACCTTGACATAAAATGATTTTAATTGTAATCGGCCCAAATTGTAATTGTTCCTTTGCATAATGACTAAGGTAATCTAAGGTAATATTGTGGCTTGTTGATGTACTCTGTCACGCGTGCATTATTGGCGAATCAGATAATGAATGTTAAAAAGAGAAGGAGAAAATGATTTATAACAGTCAAGCAGGTTGAAGCACATGATTTATACTCGAATCATTTCATGTCACCTTTTTAACAATGCCGTTATGCAATTATACAGTGAACTCATAACACTAGATTAGAAAATCAATCATTCGTTTTTTCTGAACAATCAATGAAACCAATTTCAGTTTTATTAAATTGATTAAAAATGTTGCTCCAATCACACTAACTTGAACTGAATTGATGCCTTATTTTACGTAGCGAGACTCAGGCCATTAGGCCTGCTCTTCCGTCTGACCACGCAAATTTCGCTCCGCTCCTTTCACCCACTTGCGGAGAAAGGATGTATTTCTTGGGCGACAAAACGGGCGATTTCAATTTAGCTGAGAGGCGTCATTTAGGCTTGAGGATCTTTTACATGCAATTAAATCTACTAACAAGGGACAGCCGGCTTTACTTCCCCTCCGAAGGAAGGCGGACCAAGGATTTTTTCGCCCTAACTTCACGTATTTCAGTGAAAGACAAAACCGGGAAAGATAGACAAAAAATGAAATAATTATTCTATAAAAAATATGGTCTAATGTACTTACTCATGATGTGATATGTCAAATTCAGTCTATTTTACACGTGTTACGTATTGTTATCGTTCCCTGAGAAGTATAGATATGCGATCTTATTTCCCAACACTCATTCCAGGATCAGTCTAACGCGAAGTAGATCTATGTAGAATAGATTGCAGTTCATTAATCTCGCTGTTGGCATACGACTTTTAAAGACATTTTGTACCTGTCAGTATGAGCGTTAGCTTGCAAGGTGAGTCACTATGTGTAGCATCTGCACGATCTGACCCTGATGTGTTCGTTAGAAAGGAATATACCGGACAATATGTTAAAGATTCTAACGTATGAAATGTAATGAACATAAAAAGTTATTCTTAGTGCAAGAGGGGAGGGATATAAACTGAAAGTAGGTCACAGTAATTTAAAAAGAATATAAATATTGAAATAAGACAAAATAGCTTTTTATTTTTTTATTTTTACATATTACTGTGGCAATGTAACAGGTCTGTTAATAAAAAAAGAATTGGATGTCATTGATCAGTGATACTGGGCGCGGTAAGAGCATAGGTCATTAGTTCCGTAAGTGTAATGCATGTTTTTATCGCGGGAGGTGACAATGATCTTCCCCTGCTGAACGACGAGATCCGTTGCCGACCCACCCGTCGGCTTGCGTTTTTCCCCATCCAGGTATCCCCCACCAGCGGGGCACCACCCCAGCCCGGACACGCTCTAAGCTCCCGTCTGATCTCCCGTCTGAGCGGTATGTGGTTGTGCAATGCATTTCAGTGTGTATGTAAATAGCATGTGAAGAGAGGACAAGGACGAGGAAGGAAAGATCGCGCGCGGTCCGTGGCTCGTTTGTTGAAATACTGCTCCGGCATTCGCTTGGTGTTGGTCAGAGAAAACACGAAAAACTACCGATCAGAGCAGCCGTCCGCTGAAATTCTCCTCCAATCAACGGTTGAATTTTTCATAGTTGGGTAGCTAGTGTCGAAAATCTTTCCACCGTCAGGACTCGAGCCTAGGACCTCCCGGTCAGAGGCACTGCAGTGACATCAGTTGATGCCGGTACTGGGATATGAATCCTTTGTATGCACTACGCGGTCATTGTGTCTCTCCGCGAGTGGCTGTGTGACGTACTGAGAAGCATCGAGCCGCAGAGGTCTGCATCCGACCCACAGGCCGAGTCGCCGGCGGCCGCTGCCCCTCCAATGTACACGGCACTCGCGCGCCACGCCCCCGCGGCCTGCGCCGGCCTGGCAAGGGCCCCCGAGATAAGAATGCGGTCGGCAGACAACGCGCCCGTTAAAAATGCAGGTCCATCAGCCGCGTTGTTTGTCCCCGCCCCTCTCGCACCTCCGGGCACCCTCGCCAAGCCCAGAGGTGGATTTACGCATAGGCACAGTAGGCACGTGCCTACGGCGGCAAATTTTCAAGGGCGGCAAATTTTCAAAGGCAAAATTTTCTTGATATTTTCTAAAACAAATTTAGGTTCTCTAAAAACTATAACAGCATAAATCATATTTTTATTTTAAAAATATCATATTAATATTTAATACAAGCTATTTATTTGTCTACTTCATTAGAGTATACCTTATGATTTCAGAAGTATATGAATCTGAAACTAAGGCCCGTTGACGAAAGAAAACATGTTACAATTCTAGTTGTCATGTTTTAGTTTCCTTTTAATGTTAACGTTTCAGTGTTGAAACGTTAATAATGTTGAACGTTACTTGCTATGAAGATACAGTTTATATCCAAAATTAACTAATCAAAATAAAATATTTAATTTATGAAAACAATGTGCAAAATATAATGTTATTTTTAAAGTTAAAACGTTTAAATTAATGAGGAATTGTTACTGAAACGTTACAATTTGAAATGTAACATTAATTTTAAACAGAAGGCGGCAAATTTGATGTGCCTACAGGCGGCAAAAATATTAATCCGCCCCTGGCCACGCCTCATCCACGGGCCTCGTACATCTCCTGTGACCTCGCCTGCCGCTGGGCTGGCTCCGTCGACGTATGCCTTGGCTTGCAAAACCTTGTAGTACGTACTCTTCCTGGTGCTGTTCCAGCATACAATGGCTGTCGTGACACATATTATTACAATAGTAGTTTGGAAAAGTGACAATTGTAAACGATAGACTGAATCTGATAATTCACCAAGCGTTGTAATAAGACTTCCTCACGCATGGTAGTATTATATTAGGCACTTCTTTCTTTACTTGATGAAGAATATAAATAATAATTGATCTTGGTTTAACAACCAATCTATTTAACCGATTAACCGATTGTTTTGTTGTTGTTTTTTGCGAGATATGATTCCGTTTCTCTCTGTAGAAAACAAATATCTGTAATGCATCATGCGCTTTTCAATGGTCACTAAAAGCCATATATTTAGTACACGTTGAATTCATTTAAGCTTAACCCTTTCTTGGGTCGACAAAATGTTTGGGCATCGATCAAATAAGGAACTGTAGGAAATACGATAGTGCGAGGTGTCGATGTTCATGTCGGTGGTTAAGTCGGCAATCCTGGATGTTGTCGGACATGTAGTGTGTGGCGTCTTTGCCGGGGCAAATAATTACAGACGTGAACGGCTTGTAAATATTTAGTATTTATTAGAATAAAGATACTCCGACACCATAACACTATATACAATATTTACAATTAAAGTTAACCGTTACAAGAAGGAACCTTCCCTGGTTACCACCACCGCTGGCCCGATAATTAATTACCATCCCCGGTGTGATGCACCAGTACCCTACGCGAGCATACCTGCGAGTACGCCGCACCTACCGTCACGACGTAGCACGCCGGCTTCGGTTCCCCGCCTCGGTAGCCTATGCATTACAATGCAACGCCGCGCACAAACCTCACGACGCCCTACCGACGCGCTCAAACCTGAAGAATCAGAAGAACAGAAGAAAGCTCTTAAGTCGGAGTCCGCTTATATACCCTCTGGGCAGGCTGACGGAAGCGCGTCACCCGCAGTGTCCGCCGACGCTTTTCCGCCGGCTTCGGGGTTTCCAAACCTGCACCCACGACACGGCACTCCTTCCCAAGCCTTTGTGCAGCCCGGCGTCACTTCCGCCAGCGCTGTCCACATGGCTGATATAGTACGTTTGTGCTGGCGACAGATATGACGCCACAAGTGACCGAAATGAAAACTCAAAACATGTTATATCAGCGTGGGTGGCTCAGGGCGTCAATTGACGTCAAAGTAGTGCTTTTGACCGGGAGATACTAGCCTTCGCATCACGACAATTGCGATTTTTGACTCTAGCTAGATATCTGGGTTTAGTTCGGCTGCTGTCTAGAAAATAATTCTACCGGCCAGCTTCTCTGATCGGAAGTTTCCGTGATTTATACGATCAACACCAGAGGATTGGCGGAGCAACACTCTCACAAATGGGCCACGGATCGTGCGCGATCTTTCCTTCCTCTGCATTGCCCTTCTCTCACCCCTAACACGATTACAGCTGCAGGCTCTACACCACTACACATGCCGGGAGACCTGTCGAGAGCTTAGGGCCCCTTCCCACGGCGCGGCCGCAGCGCGCTTCGCAGCAGCGCGGCGCGTAGCAGAGCATTGGTTTGAATGGACGCCTTCCCACGTGCAGCGGGTGGCGGTTGCTGAGGCAGCCAACGCCGAACTCCAGCTACGCGAAGCGGAGGGGCCACGCGCCACGGCTAGCAGTACACAGCTTTAAATGGGAGCGTTCCCACTGCGCCGCGGCCGCAGCGTTCTACCTGCTCCGGTTCCTTTGTTCGTCGTCGCCGGAGGGTCGGCGAAACCTACCCCTCCAGACCCCACCCCCTTCCACGGCGGGCGGCGGTGCGGCCGTGGCTCCGGCGGTGGCTGCGTCGGAAGGGCTCTGCTCCTTGAAGAAAACGCGCTGCGGCCGCGCCGTGGGAAGGCGCCCTTAGAGCTTGTCGACTGGAGCAGTGTCCCACTGGTGGGAAATACCTGATTGGCGAAATCCTACAAGCCGGTGGGTAGGTCAGCGCTGGATTTCGCTTTCGTGGAATGATCACTTTAACCTCCCACGATAAAAAAACAGACTGTACATTTATGGGACTAATGACCTTGGCACGCCTGGAATCACTAATTAATCAATTAATCAGGACGTGTTAGGGACCTTACCACAACGCAGGTAAAAACTGAAATGCGGGCGTTGGGCAAACGTAGCTATTGTAACATCCTCAGTCGCGCGCCAGCGTCGGCGTCGGCGTCGGCGGCGGAGCCCTTTCGTAGTCCCGGCGATCGCGGCCGCCCCTTCGCAATCTAATCTTCCGCAAACAGGGCGCGCGGAGCGGAGCGGCGGGGCGGGCCGAGGCGCGAGGGGCGGAGCGGCCGGCTGGAGAGTCAGGTGCGAGGAGTCACGCGTGTGTGCCGCGGCGCGACTGTCCCCGAGCGTGCACACATGCACGCGTGTGCCTGCTTCCGCCGACGCCGCTTTCGCCCGAACCGCCTTCCGTCGACCGCCGCTGGGCGATATCCGTGAGTAGGCGCTGTGCAGGGGGTCCGCAGCTTTGGGAACCGGAAGAAAATCGTTTGCGAGGCGAAGTGCGTCATGGTGTGGTTGTGAAAAGTGTTGTGGTGGTGAAATGTTATTGATATGCGTCTGCTTCGAAAGAATTTACTGTCCCATTCCTTAGATTAGCATATCTATGTTTTGCTTGCTTGGAAATATCTTCAAGTTTAGAACTAGGTGCCTTACACATTATGGTACACATGCAGCGTTTCTTCTTCTTCTTCCTATTTTATTTTGATGCACATCTTTATTATGTCACCTATTTTTTCTTCATTTTAATATAAATGGTCTAAAGAAAGTTACCCCTTTTTTTAGAGAAAGGCTCATTATTTAAATAATAAATGATTTCATATTCAATTCTATCCTTTACTTTACCGGCATATTCTCCATAAATGTTGTGAGTTCATGAGCAATTATGGGAGTATCACAACACGCAGAGATATGAAGAAATGAATACGCCCGACTTCTGTCAGAGATGACTGTTTGCGAATTATTCCTAAAGAAATTAATTTTATTGCATGCGCATATGATAGACCCTATGTAAGATATTTAACTTTTATTAATGTATGATCTGGCTTTAAAAGTAAATTTGAACGTTACTCGAGTAGCCTAACTAGGAACGCATCCAGTATCAGCATTGGCAATAAGAAGCGCTCCACCTAACATCAATATTTGTGTGACATATCTTTATGGACGTCAAAATACCTCATTCTCTCTTCTATGCTGTAAGCACACAGTTATATCATCTGCAATCATTCGATTAGTCAAAACAAACGTTTTTAGACGATGTACTGTATTACAGACGAGTAGTCACGAGGTATGAAAGGTCCTCCGTGCTTCGCTCAGGTATTGGTGGCGGGTCGCTTGTCCCCAGAGGCTCCTTCTCAGCAGTGGCCAGCGCAGCGGGCGAACACGCGCTCGTCCACCGTCGCCCCAGCCCCGCCCACCCCCTCCCTGTTGGCTCCCCGCCCTGCTCCACTCCGCGCCGCCCCGCGCCGCCCCATGCCGCCCCATGCCGCCCTTCTCCAGCCCCGCCGTCCCGCTCCGTCCCGCTCCGCCCCGCTCCACCCCGCTCCGTCCCGCTCCACGCCGCGCCGCCCCGCGCCGCCCCATGCCGCCCTTCTCCAGCCCCGCCGTCCCGCTCCGTCCCGCTCCGCCCCGCTCCACCCCGCTCCGCCCCGCTCCGTCACGCTCCGCCCCGCGCCGCCCCGCGCCGCCCCGCGCCGCCCCGCGCCGCCCCGCGCCGCCCCGCGCCGCCCCGCGCCGCCCCGCGCCGCCCCGCGCCGCCCCGCGCCGCCCCGCGCCGCCCCGCGCCGCCCCGCGCCGCCCTGCGCCGCCCCGCGCCGCCCCGCGCCGCCCCGCGCCGCCCCGCGCCGCCCCATGCCTCCCTTCTCCAGCCCCGCCGTCCCGCTCCGTCCCGCTCCGTCCCGCTCCGCCCCGCTCCACCCCGCTCCACCCCGCTCCGTCCCGCTCCGCCCCGCGCCGCGCCGCCCCGCGCCGCCCCGCGCCGCCCCGCGCCGCCCCGCGCCGCCCCGCGCCGCCCCGCACCGCCCCGCGCCGCCCCGCGCCGCCCCACACCGCCCCGCGCCGCCCCGCGCCGCCCCGCACCGCCCCGCGCCGCCCCGCGCCGCCCCGCGCCGCCCCGCGCCGCCCCACTCCGTCCCGCTCTACCTCGCTCCGCCGCGTGCCGTCCCCGACCCACCACGCTCGACTCCGCCCCACGACGCCCCGCCCTGCGTCGCGTCGCCCCGCCTCACGCCGCCTCGCCCCGCGCGCTCCGCCTCGCACCACCCCGCGCCACCTCGCGCTGCCCCGCCCCGTCTCGCACCGCTCCGCTCCGCCCCGCCCCGCCCCGCCCAGCGCCGAGGCAACTTTGTGGTCCGGCGTCGCCCAAATTGCTCCTGTTTACTGTAGATGGAGCCATGAAGGGGCGCGGGGCGACCTGGGGCGAGGCGACGTCCAGCGGTAATTCGGGGGCTAAACGACGCCTTGCGCCGAATATAAACCCGGCACCGCACCCCCGCCGCCCCGCCCGCGCCCCGCCCCGCCCCCGCGCCGGCGGACGGTGGCCGGCAGATAAAACCGCGCGCCGGGCGCCGCCGCCGCCACCGCCGCCGCCGCCACCGCCGCCGCCGCCACCGCCGCCGCCGGTTGATCGAAAGCCCTAAAGTCGCGCTTAAAAATGCATGGCGCGCAAAACATATTCCGCGGGAATCGCCCGCGAGATAATAACATTAGTCTCTTCATCCGCCCGCCCTGTCCCGAGCGCCAGGGGTGCCAACTCTCAAGTGCGCCTACAAGACACGCGACACTCTCAAGGGTACAAACCATATTATATACTAACACTAAGTTCAAGGATATCGTATTCGTCATGAGGATGATTGGTCCTTAGAAATATAATCAAGAATTATTATTTAAGGGGATCATGTGACGGTGATTAATACAATTCCCTTTTTTAAATTAATTTAGAAAGTTGTTTATGAAATCACTGAATAAAAACAATCACTTGACGTTGTCTTTAAATAATTTCATTTCTACGACTTTTATAAAGTTTAATTATTCAGTATGGTTCGTTGACAAAAAGTTATGTCAGGATATTATCTGAATTTACTTAACCATTATGGAAGAAATATATTGTTACATTTTCGGTGACGTTTCCAAAACAAGGTTAAATAAAATTCTTATCTTATTTTTCCGAAGGGTAGTCAAAATGATAGCGTTCTGTATCATCCGTACAACTCACAGTTGAGCGAAACACTGCCAGTCCCTACCTTTCCGCGTGGGCGTCTTGGGAAGCCCTGGCCAGCACTGGCCAATTACAGCGGGGGCCCAGGCGGCCTCTCCGCTCGGCGACGCCCCCGCACCGCCCGCCCCAGCCTCCTCGCCGCCTTTCCGCCGCGTCTTTATGAGCCCGTAATACGGAGGAATAACAGCGAGCCACTGCTGCCTTATTTAAAGCTCGCACAGCGGCCGCCCACGGCGGCGGCGGCGTCGCGGTGCCTGATGGAGCCTCCCGTATTCACGGCGCCTTATGATTGGCCCCGTTACGCGCCCCGGGCGTCGCCGCAGGACCACCCGCCGCCGCCGCCGCCGCCGCCACCGCACCCGCAGTCACAGCTGCCGCCGCCGCCGCCGCCGCCATTAACGCCCAGAAAACCCTAATTACGGGTAATAAAGAGGTGTTTGAACCGAACCGGAAACCGTATAATTTTGGCGAGCGGGCGTCGACGGCTCCCGCGCGCGAACCGGTTCGGCGCGGCCGCGCTCAATGACAGCGCCGCTCAATGGGGCTCCGCATGCGCGCGCGTGAGCCCGCCATCAGCCGGGATTTCTTCGGCGCTGGCGGAAACGGCGGCGCCGGCGTCCACCCGCCGCGCCGGAGGCCTGGCGCGTGTAATTGCTCGAGACATTCGACGCTGTCGGCATTGCATTCACCCTTTCTTTGTTTTATTTTTTCTAATGTTCCTACTAGCTAGCCAGTTGCTGTCTGGAGGAGAATTCTTGAAGGCACCGCTCAGATCGATACTCTTTGTGGTTTCTCCGATCAACACCAGGGAATGCCGGAGCAGTTCCCTAACAAACGGGCCACGGACCTCGCGCGATATTTCCTTCCTCGTCATTGTCCTATCCTCATCCCTTACATAGACACACTTACACTAACACGCTCTGCACTACCATACATGCCGGGAGACCGGTCGCGAAAGAATATTTTGACCCAGCTAGGGCGGTTCCCCCCTGGTGGGAGACGTCTGGTTGGGGAAAAGCCCGCTAGCTGACGGAAAGTCGGCGCCGGATCTTAGCATCCAACGGGGGAAGATCACCGCCACCTCCCAAGGGAAAGCATGCACTACACTAATGGGACTAATGCCCTTAGCAGTTGACGTGGCCGGATCATTAATCAGTCAATCAATCGCACGCGCCCGTGATCACCAACAATCAATCAATCTAACGTTCCTTCTTGGTATTTTATGTAACAATACTCGCAAGATACAATAATTTGTTGGTTAGAAATGCTTAAAAAGGCTTCTGCATTTTGATGTCATGATTCGCAAGATGCGAGTAATTTATTTTACGATTTGTTCAAGTTCACTTAATGAATCTACGAAAGTATCAGAGAATGTTCAAGTTGAATGACATTAGTAGCGAATTTTTTAGTTTATTGTCTTTGCATTGCTTCCGTATTTCAATTGCGGAGTATTCCTGCGCGCGCGTGAGACCATCATCAGCCGGAGCGTCTTCAGCGCTGGCGGAAACTACGGCCCCGGCGCGCACCCGCCCAGCGCCTGTTATTGCTCGAGGCATTCGAAGTTGTCGGCTTCGCATTCACTCTTGCTTTGTTTTATTGTTTCTAATGTTCCTTCTGCCGACCAGGATGGCGAGGAGGCTGGGAGCGTGTACCGAGTCTGCGCTTCGGGCGGAAGGGTCGTGGGTTCGAGTCCCGCCTTGGAGATGGTTGTCTCTTGTCTCTCGTGTTGTCGCGGAGGATCTCGCATTCTGTTGACCCGGGATCGGAGGAGCCGGCGTGTGTATTGGTGTCTACTGGTTGGTCGAAAAGGCGTCCCATCAGGACGTAAAGTGTAACGGGCTGGATAAAAGCCTTAAAGAATAGACGAGATGTTCCTTTTCTCTTTTTATGAAACCATACTCGAAAGATACAATTTGTTGGTTTGTCTTGTTTAATAAGGCTTCCGTATTTTCATTTCACGATACGAGCCATTTGTTTGACAATTTCTTTAAGTTCAAATAATGAATCTACGAAAGTATCATGGATTGTTTAATTTGAATGTTATTAGAAACGAATTTTCTCGTTTATTATACTTGTATTACTTCCGTATTTCAAAAGTTTTAAATACTTAGAATGCCGCTTTAACGAGAATGAAAAAAAAATAATACATGTAGTTTCTGGATGTATTTTTCAATTAAATTACATTTCCATTTGGTATCTCTTAACAATCATTACTTCAAGTCGGTGTTTGGAAAAAAGTAGATACGCAGTCTCTGGCGGCGTTTTGAAGCAATCTTTCTTATAAGAAGCGTAATTTGATGGTGCTGATAGCTCGTATAATCACACGTCCAAGATCTGCACGGATGAAGGCTTGTTAGCACATACCCGTCACGCAACGCCAACCACTCAACCGGCGCCATCCAAAACTATGCAGCTCTGCCATCCCGGTCAATAATTTCAGCAGAGAGCTCTATTTATTTAACTACAATCGACCGAACCAAAGGGAGCGCGGTATAGGTCATTCATGCTTTATTCTGTGCTTATATTTTTTTTTGTTTGTATTAACGGTTCTTTACATATATATCACACTAGTGAAACACGTAATTCACTAGTGAAACACGTAAAGCACTAAACTACTACACATAGAGAGAGACTGTTCGGGAGCTGAGAGCTTGTCCCGGCTCGGGCGTTGCCTCAGTGGTGAGAGACACCTGGTTGGGAAAACCCCGCTACCCGTCAGGGGAAGATAACTGCCACATTCCGAGGAAAGAACATGCACTACACTTACGTGACTAACGACCTTAGCAGTTAGAGCGCCCGGAATCATTAATCAATCAAAGAAAACTGTCGCATTTTAGAATTCTACGAGTAAAACACATGGCCGTTCTACACCTGCTCTTCTTTTCCCCTCACAGTCTTAATTTCTCCACCTCGGATCGAGCTCTCCCCCCTTGCCCACTTCGCACTATTGGGAGAGGGGATTTTTATTATCAGGCCAATGTCCCCTCTCCCCACAATTCGCGCACATCCTCTACGCCGTCATCTCCGTCCGGCCGCCACCGGACGGTCGCGCCCCGCCGTCTTCTCTGCTCCCCACTGCCTTCGCTTCCGCATCAGCCAGCACCATTCTAGAAGCCTTCACCATCACAGTCCAATTCTAGGAACACTATCAATAATGTTAATGCTAATAATAATAATAATAATAATAATAATAATAATAATATAATTCATTTGGCCATTAAACAGTGCTGTAGTTGTTTGATGAGCTTTTTACCTTCTTTAGCTACTACACCTTCAACCATCGCCATTATTTCCATATTTTCCTCGAGTTTTCGCAAATATTTTTCGTAGACTTCCCTGTATTTTTTCTTCCTATATTGCAAAAGGTAAACAAAAATGTCGCCGTTTTCGTACATCTACGATATTCAAGGTATAATTGAATGAAATCTGTTCATCAAAAAGATATATTGAAAAAAGGTCATGTTCATATCACTGAACTACCAACCACGATACTCCCGGCCAAAGCCGGCCCTTCCTCTCCACCTACTCCCACGCAGCGTCATTCCCACCGTCCCTCCTGCATTCACACCGCCTTCTCCTCACGGCCGTTGTCACCGCCGCTGCAGTCTCCGCCAGGGCTGTAACGATCGGCGGCGGGCAGGCGGGCAGGCGGGCGGGCGGCGGCGGCGCCTGTCACCGCCACCTGCGAAGAAGCAATTTCTATCCCATTTCCTAGAGACGACACGCGCGGACGAAAAATGAAGTGAAGAAAAAAAAGACGGGAATATAAAGAAAGAAAAAATAATATAAGAAGAGACTCGACGCGACGCGACGGCGAATACAGAGAAGCCGGCGACTTCGTTTGCTGGCAGAGGATGGCGGATATCCCGCTCGCAGGGGGACCCTTGACGCAGGCGGAAATTATACCCCTCCCGCGCGGAAGCACGCTACTTTGGCCCCTGCGGAGCGCCCGAGCTGCGGGAGAGCGCCGCGTCCTCGTGTACTGTCTCGCGAAGTCCGCCGACCACGCAGTCCACGCGAGCGGGTTGCAAAACGAGCAAATAAGCGCGTTTTCTCATAAGTCCCTCTGTTGATTTGCATAGAGCAGGCGTTTCAATCCGCACCCGCGCAACTACTTGCCAGCCAGGGGAGTCTGGCTCTCCTGCCAGCAACTTCCCCTGATTCTGCTTTCAATTCCCCTCCGAATCTGAGAAGGGCCAGCTCAAGCGGTGTGAGGCGCAGAATAGTGGCTCTATACAAAAAATGCCGATTTGTTGTATCAAAACAGCTGGTATTTGTATTAAGATTATATTCTTTAGTACGTACTATTTAATGTTTATTTCCTTTTTAAATTCTGCCTTATACAAAATGTTGACAATCACGAATTATTTCCTCGTTTTTGTTTCATGTTGTATTAAACCATTCAGTTATTTTTTGTTTATAGCAATATTGTGTAATGAATTAACAATTTTTAATAAGTTAACCTTTATTGCTTATGGGCGCGCACAGCTCGTTTATTAGACGAGAATAATTGTCTGTGAAACCTTCTAACCCGGCCATAGGAATTAATTCAATTATTGTACACTCTTGTAAACAGATTACGAAATCAAGATACTTTCGATTAAAAATGTTTAATTTTACACTCATTTCTTGACGAATTGAAAGATGACTAATGTATTATTTCATTTTAATGTATCATTTCTTTGCTTTAGTAGAGGAAATGGGAATTAAAAGAGCTACATTTGGAGAAATAATTCTCAATGCCTTTTCTGAAACACTATTAAGGGGCAATGACTTAACGCCACTCCAGAGCAATTTGTGGCCCCCTTACTTTTAAATCTCGCGCCAGTTGCTCTGGATGCAGTGCCTGCAAACTCTAGTAGGTGAGTTACCTTGCTCGCGATCGTGACATGCCTGACATATAGTATTTCGAGACGCACTGTAATTTAAACCACGTACTGAAAAAAACTTTAAAATACCTAAAACCCAAGTCACCGAAGAAAGTGACTCGTCACAAATAAAATATTGAAAAAGGTTTGTGAAGAACACATATTTGAAGGTAAAATCGTGTCTTTATATATTTATATATTACAAATATACACGACACTTTTCAAGTTCAGTATTGCAATTTCAGATCAGTACATTCTCAATAATATATTTATACAGGGTAATTAAAGAATGGGATGTACAAGGAATTGCTTCGATTGTCGAATTTGAACTTTTAATTTTACAGTGAAACATTTTAAAACTTTTGTGCTAAATATTTTGTAGACTATTGGTGGAAGGTTTTCAAAATGTGTTGTGGAATTGTATTTTCCGTAGTTAAAATATTGGTTAGTTAGTTACAGATAATATATAAAAAATCCAACTTCAATTTCAAAATTAATTGAAATAATAAAAGTAAGCCCCTGTAGAATTCCATTTGTATCACTCACAGTTCTACTACATCATTATATTTTACTTGAAGTCATATCATAGATGCTGTATTTCCTCCTCCATCTCCTCGACTCAAGAATGTTCTCGACCCATCACACTCCATGCAGGCAGTTTGCCTCTCGGCCGAACCGAAGGCGCTGCCTGAAAAGAGCAGAAAGGTTTCAAATCGAAGCGACCTCCTTCCCCTCCCCTGACTCTAACACCCCCTCCACCGCCTCCTACCGCGGCTGCCCGTTGGACGCCACCCGCAAAACGTACAGTAAAACGAGTGCGCGTTTTAAAAACATCCCCCGTTCGGTGCCACCGCGTGATAATAATTCTCGCGCCCGCATCCACCCCCCTGGACCATCCGCTGGGCCACGAAATAAAAGAAGCGCCTCAGTGCAGTCAATTTCTACACCCGGGCGCTCCATAAATATAGATCTTTCCAGCCTTCTCGCCAGCATTACATCTTTCTCGCGCTCCGTCCTTGTCCAGCGGCGCCATCCCTTGGTCCAGATCTTTCATAAACTTCTTTTATGCCGCGCGGCCTGGCCTCGGGCGGGCGCGTCGTTCGCCCAAGGCGCCTTCGCCACCCCCGCCCCCGCCCCGCAGTGGGCCCTGTGCGCGCCCAGCGAGCCACGCAACCACCCGAGATTTCGATTGATTGATTGATTGATTGATTGTTGGTGATTCCGGGAGCGCCAACTGATCAGGAGTCCGCAAGTGTGTTGGTGTCTAGTGTATGGTCGATTATGCGTCTCATTACGACGAAACTGGCGTTCAGCTGAATTAAAACCCAAGAAAAAAAAAGTATCATAATGAGTCGAAAAACATACTTTTCTGAAAACTTCCCCATTTAAAAATTTATTCCCTAAAAAATAAAATATAAAGGTCCTTAGTTCTGTCAGTGTAGTGCATGTTTTTCCCTCGGGAGTGTCTGTCGACTTCCTCCGACGAATGGTGTGACCTAACGTTAGCTAGCGAAGTTTTCCCAACCAGGTATGCAACCGGGACAAGCTGTAATGTCCCGACCGGTCTCCCGGCATGTGTGGTAGTGTAGTGCATGTTAGTGTAAATGTGTGTGAGAAGGGAATGAGGATAGGACATGAAAGAAGAAGGAAAGATCGCGGGCGGTCCGTAGCCCGTTTATAAGTGTACTACTCCAGCATTATCCTTACGATCGAAGAAAACACGGAGAACTACCGATCAGAGCAGGCTGTTGGTAGAATTATCCTCTAGACAGCGACTGAATTCGATCTAGCTGACATGCGCTAGTGTCGAAAATCCTGCCATACTCGGGAGAGTAATCCTAGGAGCTCCCGGTCAGAAGCACTGCAGTCACATCGGTTGACGCCTTAGACACCTCGTCCGCGTTATTAAAGGAAAACTTTTATCCAACATTCAATTACAGAAATTTTCATTTATGAAACAAAATTTAATGAACAAAACGTAAAAGCAAAGTTTCTTGCTCAGTTGAATTTTATTTTGCCGACCTGGATGCTAAGAGCGTGTATAGACTCAGCGCTTCTTGGGCAAGGTTGTTTGTCCCTCGTCTGTCGTGGGGTCATGGGTTCTCGCGAATAGCCTCGCGTTCTGCTGACCCCAGACTAGACGAGTCCGCAAGTGTGCTGGTCTCTGGTGTTTCTATGCTCGAATATGCTCTATTCTCGAAGTTTCTATGCGCGAATATGCGTCCCATCGCGACAAAAACGGTAATTGGCGGTAAGCTGGATAAAAACACAAGAAAAAAAATATTTTCATAATGAGTCGCAAAACGTACTTTACTGAAAACTTCCCCATTTAAAAATTTCTTCCCACAAAAATTATTCATAAACACACGATAAAATGAGTTGATAACGTATGCCGATTATAAGTACACCATGACTATGAAAAGTCATAGTTAATTATTCTCTTCAACTAAAAGAAATCAAGCTTTTTGCGACAACTGGTTTTATTTTTGTCCTAATCCGCGCCGTACGGTGTTTGGGAGCAGTGCGCGCCGCCTCCGCCGTAAATTTGAACCAGTTTCCATTGAGGAGGCGGCGAGGGAGTGCGCCGAGTGACGCCGGAGGGGGCAACGGGGGCGGCGCGGGGGGGGGGGGGGGAGGGCGAGGTAGAAAGCCCCGCGCGGACCCGGGCCCGATGTATAATGTATGGCGCCCCGACGACATAAACCAACAAGGAGAGACGGAATTTGACACGGATAATATGGTACAAGGGTGGTAGCGGCGAGAAGAGGCTTCCTAGCCGCGGAGAGGAGTGGAGGGGAGGGGAGAGGGAAAGGAGCGGGGAGGACAGTTGCCCGCGCGAGGGGGAGAGGAGGGGAGATCGCATCCGTCCTCTGGCAGCGGACTGGCGTTTTACAGGGCCCGACACTGTGCACCTACATACACTAGTTTTGTTCCTGCCACCTCCACACAAATCTCACCCCCTTCTCTTGTCATGATCACTATCACCCGCAACGTCGCAATCACCACCCTAACGATATCAGTGGTGGATCGAGAGGGCATCCCCCCTCCCCCACGCCCTATAATTTTCGTTTGTTACCTTCTTTTTTTGGCAAAATTGATTTAAACATTTATGTTAGAATTATGTAATTATAAAAAAAATAATATTAAATAGTATCATATCATATCATATATCATATCATAACTACAATAATAATATACAATATAATAAAAAATATTATTTAAAAAATATCTTTAATTGCTCCCTCCGAAATGATCGGCTGGATCTGCCCCTGAACGACGCTATCATCGCCTACGACATCAACACAACGAAATCTTCCTGTGTGGACATCTGTACCGCTTCAGGCACAGCCGTTGCTGCCACTGCATCAGAATAAATGTCACTATTCTCACCCCTTCGGGCAGTTCTACAATCGTATCAATGTCTTCTTAAGAAGCTACTTCAGACAAAGATCATTGGTTCCTATCCCTGCCATGACTTTCCACTACCACTACTTCTGTACCTTCAGCGAGTGGCACCGCACTATCCTTCCTTTTCGTGTCCAGCCGCGCCTCCTTCAGCGACCCTGTCTCCCACTCCGTCTCTGCGAGCAGAGCGTCCGTCGCCACCGCCGCCATCGCCTTCACCGTCGCCGCTCCTTCGGCGTCCCGGAGAGGCCCTGCATCTTGTATGACGTGACTCAGCCCGCGCCGGGGCTCACCCTTCTCCTCGGCCCGCAGCGGGACCTTCTCGCGCAGCCCTGCGGACCCCGTATAGACATCCATACTATAAAATATAAGGCCCGATACATTATTGTGGAGGCGTTGGGCGGGCGGCTGTAATTCATTTTTCACCGGACCCGCGTCAATTATTCAAAAAATTGCGGCCCCCTGGCGGCGCTCTACATATACGGCCGGCGCCTCGGCGGCTCTTGCAACGCCCCCGCCCCCGCCCGCCCCCGCCGATATTCATGGGCCCTCGGTGCGGATAAAAAATAGAGGCGGCGGCGGCCGCCGTCGCGGCCTCCGATACCGCGTCTAATGAAGATTTATACGTTGATTACCCGCTGCATTGTGCCCCCGGCGCACCCCCCCCCCCCCCGCCGCCGCCCCCGGCCGCCGCGCCGCCGCCGGGTCGGGTTCGGCCTTTGTGTGGCGGCGGCGGCCGCCGTGTCCCGAGAGAGCGCGCTCGCGTAAATAAAGATAACGAGAGGGTTTGCCCGGTGACATTTGCCGGTTTGATGGGGAGATCGCGGACTGATGACACGTGACCTGGCGGGAATGGGGAAAATGTTCGATTTTTTTGTAAGTTTTTGTGTTTTGTTGAATTGTTTCTTTGTAATAGAAAGAAATTTGTTTTGTGTCTCCATCAGAGGTAATTATCAATTTAATTCACTACAGCATGACCGAATGCGTATTTTGTTTCTAAAATTTCTACTTTTCCTCAAGATCGGTTTTGTCAGGTTTTATCAACCATTTGCTATTAAATTGTTCTTAAGATAGCGGAGAAAAAGCGTACAATGGAATTCGACTCAACACTAATAGCAAATATTATCTAATGTGCATATGTAATAAATTTATTTTATATCCCAACGTAAGAAAATGCCGCTAATTAAAGTAATGGACGAGTGTAGTAATACGAAGTTCATGAGAATCTTTGAAGGCATTATTTTTTAAATATCTAACTAATTGTTTAATTGTAAACTGTCTATTTCTTCATGTAGTTCAACTCATAATATAATATTTCTAGGAATTTGTTGGCAATAGTGAGTGTGTATGTGTGTGTGTGTGTGTGTGTGTGTGAACAAAATGGTAACAAATTACACGATTTATCACAATATTTCTCAGCGTATCGATCTCACTTAAGAAGTAAACCAATTTACTATAGCAGCCATAACAAAAATGTTGTTATACGTAACTGATTTGCGATGAATTCCTAGAATGTCCTCATACTTTGAATGTTGTTCAATATTTCAGTAGCCCTCTATCAGGAACACTCGTTCGCTATCCGAGTGGCAAATAGTCACCGCGAGACCAAGACGCGAAACAGATACACGCATCCTCTCCCTGAATTTTCAATCGCAGATCGCTCACGTTCCTCTCCGGGAAAACGGAGAGAAAGATACGAGCGTTCGTTTTACAACCGCACCGCGAAGGAACTGCGCCACAATTTTCAACTGCGGCGAGCGCCGCGCGCGCGGGGCGGTATCATACATCGATTCTCCCGAAGGAAACAGGAGGCGCTTCATAACTCTGGTCCCGGGGGCGGAGGCGGGGGTGGGTGGGGACGGGAATGGCGAGTCACGTGGGCGGGCGGCCGGGGCGCCTCCGGGGCCCGGTCGCCCCCGCCCCCGCCCCCGCTGCTCTTTCTTTCCAATCGAGCAAAAACCCCATTGATCGCGACGTCCGTGGAGAGAGCTCTGGGGAGGAGACGGGTATTCGCGGGCCGTGCGAGTTCGCCGGCTGCATCGGGAGGATGTTGGACATTCTTTCCCCTTCAATCACAATTGAACGAATTGATTTGAATATTTGCTCGGTTCTGTTTCTGTGTTGTTCTCCCAGGTCCCTTCACATTTACTCTTTTCCCCTTATTTATTACCTCTCATTCTACTCCAACACGTCTTTTCCATGCATTATTTTTATATCTGAATGTCTCATTTTTCAGTTGAAATTGTTCTCCATTTTCTATCCCTTTTGCGTTTCCATTAATTGCTTGAAAGTTCTTGTTTTTCATTTTCTTTATTCTTCGATGAGCCTTTTTATCATTCTTTAATATTTAAAACTAATTAACATTAGGACTGTTTTAAGTTACTACATTTATTTAATATATGTACATTTTCTTCTGTTTCAGGTAAGTAGTCGGCAAATTCTGAGAAAAGCTCTGTGAACAAACCCTGAGATGTAAGTAAAATGAAATAATAGTATTTTTCTCTTCTTCTCGTAACGGACCCGGCCGCGGTGTCGAAGGCTCTTGTAGCATAGGCCAAGTACTCGGTCCTGGCTCCTGGAATTAATTTCAGTGGAAGAGAGCTATCGATTTATCGTTTTTGTGATTTTATCTAAAAAAGAAAAACGTGGCCACTGATCAAATGAGGTGCTACATGTTGTGCCTATAAGCGATGTCTTCACAACGTCTACCTACGATATATTGCATGGTCACAGAAAAATATCTGCTGTATCTGTACGCTCTTTATTCAAACCGTTTACTATACAGTAGTGTCTGCATCAACTTACATCGCCCAATTGCTACCTTTTTGTTTCCTTATTCCTTCCCTGTATACATTTTTTTGTGTTATTACAGTCCTCTGCTTTTATTTTTCATTGTAAGTGAAGTTGCTAATATTTCTGACTCTTTGCCCGAATGTATTTTTGTTATTATAATTCATAATTATGATTGCCCTCGCGTTATCATTTAGTCCATGTTGGTAATGGAGTATTTGTCTAAAACAAATAGTGGTAATTTTGGAGCTGTAAAGTACTTATTAAATTCGTCAATTTCATTATTTTCTTTACTTTATTCTTACGTTACTGGAGAAACGCATGACTTGGCCTTATAAAATGAACGTATGAGAGTTCGCGCGGTAATATTAACTCCCAAAGGCAAATCCTCCGTTTTCTCTCCTCGGCGATGGCACACTTACCTCGCCGGTAGCACTCGTCAATTCCATCGCAACTGTCCTCCGCCTGAACCACTTCTATTGATGCCCCATTCCCACCCTTGGCCGGAACGCGCCTCCCCCCCCCCCCCCCCGCCGGCGGCCGAACAGCGCGCCCCCGAGCATTATCCCAGGCGTCGTAAATTCCAAGTTTGATGTGAGTAACGCGGGCGCCGTGTTCTCCGGTTGCGCGGCCACCCACCCCCTCTCCCCCTCCCCTCCCCACCCAGTTTCCACCCGCCCCGCCCCTCCCCGCCCCTCGCGCCAAGGCCCCCGCGGAGATGCTCTTCTTTCTGAAATTATTAGGAAGATGGGAGCTTGAAAATGAGAGTAATATGTAGCGCTCGCCGCCTGATCGACATTTCATCCATGAGAAGTGCCCTCCTCCACCCTCGCCTGGCGGGGAGGGGCGGGACCAAAGGGAAGAGAGGGAGGCGGACGGAAAGAAGAAGGAGGAGGAAGAAGAAGAAGAAAAGTCTTGTTTTATGCGGCCCAGAGGCCAGCGCCGCGCGCGCTCGCTGCGCTGCGGAATAGCCGCCCGGGTCGGAGGAACTTCGCAGAAGCCACGGCCGACAAGCTGTTCCCAACAGAAGTTGCCGCCCGGGGCCCCGGGTTGCGCCTTCTTACTCCCAATGCACTCGAATGTCTTTGGAGTCGTCCGACTGCTTCAGGCATCCAACTTCAGGCATAGGAGATAGGTTTTATTGTACTCGCTGTATGATATTCACTTATATAACGATATTCTCCTTTTCTAAGCTATCATTTTTATTATTTGTTCTTAAAGAAATGATCTTGATGAAATTTTATCAAGGCATTGTATGTCATATCAGTATTTTGGGTACTCCTGTAAATGCATTAGAATTATATTATTTTTTTGTTACGTATACAGAGGAATGAAATGTATACAAAATTCTTCTTATATTTTCATTTATCTCAGCTTTTATTATTCTGAAATTTAAAAAAATATTTTGTAAAAACATTTGCGGAAGTATTCCGTTTCTATGTCTTCGTCTTCTAGCTATGAAATTATTTCATTCATTTGCTATAAGTATTTTCTTTTTAATACTTAGTGTAACAGATTCAATTTAAATTTAATCCCCATCGTCAAAAACAATAAATAGAGTTCAATATATATAATAAAAACATTCTTGAGATAAAAGTTAATAATGTTGCAAAACATTAATTCTGAGATTTTGCTTATTTTTTGTTGCACTATTGTACAAACATGTAGGAATAGAACTCGGTGCACTGCATCACATAACTGCAATGTCAACTTTCAGTTGAATTTTCAGAACATTTGCATTAGATATGTATTTTATCAAACCTCTTGGGCGTCCTTGATATTTACATTATAAATAGATTTTTATTACGAAACGGGTAGTAAAATGTAAAGTAAATGGACATAATGTTCATTGTTTCAAACAGTTTTCAGAAGCGAGTTTTCAGGAATTTAGTGAAATGTTAAAGTGAATCATTTGAGTCCAACCTAATATAAATTTGAAAAAAACTTAACAAAATATGTGATAAAGTTTGTGCAATATTTCTGCACCACCAATTTAAGAAATAATTCAGATTTATCTTAATAACACTATTCCTACTGCAAATGCCAGTCTCGTGTTTCTAGCAGAATAGTCAACCTTCATATGACAAACTTTCAATCTTCTCTCCTGGATCCGTGTTATGTCAGAAGAGTCATCGATAAGTGCAAAAACCGTGAACATACACTTGCTTACGACAATAGTTGTTGCCGAATCTGTTTGTACACTATACAGCGGTGATATCGTATCAGAAAGCGAACAAATTCTGGGAGACCTTGTGTTGCGGTAACAACTGCGAGTAGTCACAGTGCAAAGAGGCGTGGCGTTTGCAATCTTCACCCGCAAAGCCAGAACCGATAACGTTCCTAAGGAATTCGATAAGACGACAAAAGGGATACAAGAAAAATTAACGGTTTTAAACTAGAATATCTAAAGAAAATTTATTTTTTACATTTATGGTCGTTTTATTTAAAAACGTCCGCTCAGGCTGTTTATGTGAGATATTGGGACTCCTCATACGAAATTTACATAAATTCGAGAAGTGGTCTGTAAATGTAAGAAAAGCAGTTTATACTCACTAAAAATCACTCTTTCGTCAGACAATTTGAAAATATCTGTAGAACTTATAGAGTTGCATAAGATAATTAAATTATATCCGAGTAATATGTGGGTAGTAGATAGATTCTCACATTTTTGAGGTGTGTTAGTAACTGTGGGTAGCGCGGAAAGAGTACCCCTGGACCGGAGCAGTGATGGCCACCCATTATTTGCGCCGTTCTGCAGCCTAGCATTAAGCGACGGCTTCCAGTATCACAAATGCCACACGCTTCAGCAATCGCCAAACCAGGCCTGCTCGCGCGATCCGACAGCAAGCCAATCCTTCCAACAAAAGCGCGCTCTTATTTTAGTGGCGAGGCCGCCGTTGCGACCCGGCTGGCTCCTGATGAACCTGTTTAAATCGATCCTTCGAAAGGCGGTCGATACGTCTCGGAGCAGGTGGCGGCACGCCGCGGCAGGTGCAAGGACCTCGAGGAGGCGAGGCGAGTAGACGATCAGAAAAACGTGGAGGCGCTCGCTCTAGCTCGCGCCGCCTCCGCGTCCCGTGACCGGTGCTCGCCGCTCGCGCGTCGCCTACGCACTGACCGGCTCGGGCAGCGCAGGGCATGAGTGCAGTGCCTCCGACCAGCAGGTCCTACGGTTCGAGTCCCAACGGCGGCGGCGATGGTGTAACGGTTAGCGTTTCGGACTGTTGTACCCAAGTTGGCGGGTTCAAACCCGATCGAAGCCGTGGATTTTTCAGGGCGAAAAAATCCTTCGTACGCCTTCCTTCGGAGGGGAAGTAAAGCCGGCTGTCCCATGTTAGTAGATTTACTTGCATGTAAAAGATCCTCAAGCCTAAATGACGCCTCTGAGCTAAATTCAAAAATCGCCTGTTTCTCGCCCAAGAAATACCTCCTTTCTCTGCTAGTTGGTGAAAGGATCGTAGCGAAATTTGCGTGGTCAGACGGAAGAGCAGGCCTAATGGCCTGAGTCTCGCCACGTAAAATTAATTCAATTCAATTCAACTCTGGCAGGCTTTCCGACGCTAGCTATGTCGAATTCAGTCGTTGGAAGAGGATTCTAGCGCTCGGATGCTCTGATCGGTAGTTTTCCGTGGGTTCTCCGAGCGACGCCTGGCGATTGCCCGAGCAGTTCCCTATCAAACGGACCGCATGCGATCTTTCCTTCCTGTTCCTTTTTGGTCCTTACTTACACATTTACACTTACGTTCACCACACTACCATACATGCCGGGAGATTAGTGAGAGCTTAGAGCTTATCGCGGGGGAAATACCTGATTGGGGAAAACCCCGCAAGCTGAAGGGTTGGTTGGCACTGGATCTCGCTATCCAGCGGGTCAAGATCTCTACTACCTCTCGCGCTAAAACATGCACTACATTTACGAGACAAATGACTTTAGCAGATGGCGTGCCCGGAATCGCTCACGCCTACGCATTACATCGCGCTCCCCTCTGCTCCGATCCTCTATTTTCCAAGCGCGTCACATCCACCTGACTTCATCCCATCTTTTCTCCGTCGCACACTTTCATCCACACAGTCTCTGCTACAACTCCAGATAAGTCAAGACTTACCCCACATCGTTACAAACCACGTTCAGGACGCCAAGATCTCTCTTCCACATCACTAGTATGCGTACACATTTTCTCCACACTTCTCTACATCGATATCTTTACTACTTCCACATCAGTCGCAAACTATCTAGGGATTCGACTTGCCACATTTGCAGCTAACACGACGTGACAGTCCAATACTTGACGACTGTAATTTCTAAATTGGATACATCTAGAAAATCCTCCACTAGATCATTCGTCTTTTCTCTGCTTTCACGCATGAATAATTACCATGAGCGAAATATCCTTCATCTCTCAACTAGTAGTTTTCAGTAAAAAAAATATCACTTTTAACTGCTGTATTAAGACATTAAGACATTTTCATCTTATGTTTCACTTCCTCAATAGTATCTGTATCAATTAGCTCGCATTTCTCCTCTACATCATAATTATCACCAGTCCATCGAGAGGAATGCTCTTTACGCAACTTCTTACGTAATGACTGTAAAATTATCAATTCTACCATCATCACCGCTCTCGCAGCTTTCCGCAATTGAAACACCGTCAACAAACTGCCCCACTCGCCTGGACCGCAGCCATCTTTACTCCGTGTCTCGTGATATATGCGATGGTGTAACGATTAGCGTACCGGACTGTTGTACCCAAGTTGGCGGGTTCAAACCTGATCGAAGCAGTGGATTTTTAAGGGCGAAAAAATCCTTCCTTCGCCTTCCTTCGGAGGGGAAGTAAAGCCGGCTGTCCCATGTTAGTTGATTTACTTGCATGTAAAAGATCCTCAAGCCTAAATGACGCCTCTGAGCTAAATTCAAAATCGCCTGTTTCTCGCCCAAGAAATACCTCCTTTCTCTGCTAGTTGGTGAAAGGAGCGTAGCGAAATTTGCGTGGTCAGACGGAAGAGCGGGCCTGATGGCCCGAGTCTCGCCACGTAAAATAAGGCAAATTCAATTCAATTCAATATAATTGTCGAAGGCCATCGTGCACCACCTCGCGAACGGCGGGGCAGCTTGTCACCTCCGCCGCGCGGCCGCCGCGAAGCGTAAGAACATAACGCAGGCGAGGCCGATCTCTCGACAGCCGGCGGCCGCGCGTGTTTTCAGGCTGCCTAAGTGGATAATGAAGTCGATCGCCTTGTAATGCGTCGTTTGTTACGCGCATTTCCACGATCCCGCCGCGCTGTTGCTCTCTCCGTGTGCTCCCCGGAAACGCCACCAGAAGGCGCTAGTGAGTCCGGAACGATGGCCAGTATTAGAATGGATCTTACGTGCAGAATATTAACTTGTCTGTATTTTAGTTACGATCGGTGCAATAAAAGAATGTTTCGGTAAATACGTGTTCAATAACTGGTATAAAGATATTTATATTTACTAATTTTACAAATAAAAAGAAATATTCACTGTTTAAATACTCAGTGACACTCAGTAACTTTATGATTCACGCAAGTGATACACAGTATATCCATTTTAATATATTTCTCTTTTTCGTCATCAATGTTAAATTACTGTATGGAAAGTCATAATTAAACGGGAAGATGTAGTTAGGCAATTAGTATTGTAATCACGATATTATAATTCTACAGTTGTAAGACACAGTGTTCTGGAAAACAGACCGTCACACTTTTTATTTCGTTAATGTGACTTCTCCACTTGTCAATTTAAAACTAATTGTCTTTAACTATACATATAAAATGTCCCAACCAGGATGGTGTATCTCAAAAAATGTATGGGATTTTCTATCCTATTTTTCGTACCGCTCCTCCCTACTAACTTATAATAAGCTGCGACTCATCCACCTTGAACCTTAGAACCACTTTGAACAGCTGCACTCACCCAGAAGGCAGAATATATTGATCGCTGTGTTGTCGTGCAATAAACCGCATATGCATTATGTAACATAACATCTTTGCTTTTAACATAGCTTTCAGTTATTTTCAATATTTGGCGCATTTTGGGGCTCTGTTGGACGAAATTGCATTCGTGAAACAGTGCTATTAAATACCACTCGTGTTTTGGAAATATTCAGATGAATCCCCTTCTCGCGATATCGAGTTTCCGAAGCACTCGCGGCATCACCTATGACACTGTTTGAAATAATGAATTCCCCAATTGTGACCAGAACCGAAGAGCAGAAACTCGGCGTTGTTAACTGCCGGTCGCCACGAAGCAAGAAAACCGGTCGGGGGTAAGCGCGCGCGCGTAATGACATATGCATTGTGTAACATAGCATCTTTGCTTTTATCGTAGCTTTCAGTTATTTTCAATATTTGGCGCATTTCGGGGCTCTGTTGGACGAAATTTCATTCGTGGAATAGTCCTATTAAATACCACTCGTGCTTTGGAAATACTCAGATAAATCCCCTTCTCGCGATATCGAGTTTCCGAAGCACTCGCGGCATCACCTATGACACTGTTTGAAATAATGAATTCCCCAATTGTGACCAGAACCGAAGAGCAGAAACTCGGCGTTGGTAACTGCCGGTCTCCACAACGCAAGAAAACCGGTCGGTTGTAAGCGCGCGCGCGTAATGACAAAACGCCGAAGCGCGCGCGGCGCGCGGAGCAAATCTGCGCCGGGGAGACGCGGGCCGCGCGCGGCAGCTGTTCCCGCTGCGAATCATCGCGCTGTCATTAGTCATCGCCTGTCGGCGGCGTGGCCCCGCTCAGGAACGCTACCGCCGACCGCCTACCGCCCCCCTCCACTCCGCCATCCTCCCCTCTGGCAGGGCGACGCTGCAAATTGTTTTAGCCCCTGGCGGCTCCTCTCGTGCCGGCATGCTCCCAGTGTGGTGTCCTTCTGTTTGTTCGACTCGTATCGTTTGCGTTTGTTTCATTTCTTTTCGATTTCCTTCAATTGAAGAGTTAATCACAATAATGGTCTACCCCCCACATACACACACACACACACACGCACAAAAAAATGAAAAATTAGATATTGAAACCATTTGTTATCTAAGTAGGTGAGGTTTCTTTGTACATTGTTAGTTTGACAAGTTTTCTATAAAGTTATAGATGAAGTCACTATTTTTCTTTTTACACATCTTTCTAACCACAACTACGTAACTTTAACTTGATATTTCTGCGTTGTTTTAAAATGTGACTTAGACTACTATTGCACTGACGCCTTCAATTAGTTTCACCTATGGTTATTTTTAATATTTTTTTCTAATTCTCTCTGTTATTGCGCATTTAGTATTAATTCTTGTTCTGTCATTAACACTTCGCATTATTTTATCTTTCATGTCTCTTTTCTCTTTTTATCTTCAAACTATTCTTATTAGTCATCTTCTTTTATGTTTTTCTGACACTGCAAAGTTTTGCCATATCTACCATTATTACGATGCTGAAATCCTTCTCTTTCGTTCCATCCATTGCAACCGAAATTGCTTTCTTGGCAAATTCTATTTATGGTTTCTCTTTCTGTCCTTATAGATTAGGCACAAGAATCAGCGGTCTCTCCTGTGCCATCACCTTCTTCCTATGTTCACTTCCATCACCTCTCGTTTTTTGCGCTAAGCACTTGAGTTTCGATTCTAACCATATCACTATCGATTTCGCGGCTTAGTCGCGATTGGTCTACTCTTCTACCCTCCATATACGTGCTACAACGTCACATGCAGCAGTAGTCTTCAAACGGGCTGTGTTTGAAGTATAAGGCACTAGTTTTTTTCACTATTGTTGGATAAAAGTGCAAATGCTGTGATGAGTGTACGACGAAGAAGTATTCCGCGACGAAGGAATATTCATGTAATAACAGGAAAAAAAATCAAGAAATAATTTTGTGTGTAATCGGACTGCGTCTAAGATAACGGGAGTTGCTGGTGGCGCCAAGAGATTGCCAGGATTAGTTCTATCAGTACTGACGGAAGAACACCTCAGTCGGATGAGATGGCAGGAGCGCCGACGAAGAGGTTAGAGACGATGGCTCTAGGTGAAAACGAGGGCTGCAGCGCTCTCTCGCGAAACTCGCGCAGAATAGACTCGAAGACAAGACGGAGCGCCGCGTTACGAGCTCGGGCCAAATTAGGAAAGTTTAAGTAATTAATGAACACAAGGAAACGAGAACGCGTGAACAAGCGGCGGCGCGGGCCCGGGGACGCAGCGGCACAAAAACGAGCCAGGAGAATAATTTGCGGAACAAAACACCGCAAAAAAGAGAAAGAGTCAGACAGCTGTTGAAGGAATTGGAACAATAATGAACTCTTTGACGCGCGGGCGGCGCGGGGAGGGCGGGCGAGGGTAGTGAAACGGGTGGGGACGGGGAGGAGGAGCAGGATCAGGAGGGGGAAACTAATGAAGCGCCCGGGGCGGCGGAGGGTTGAACTGATTATAAATTAACCCCCGCATCCGTCGTTTAACCCTTTCTGCCTCTCCCGGCCCGCTTTCCCCTCGCTTCGCCGCCGCCGCCGCCGCCGCCGCCGCCGCCGCCGCCGCCGCCGCCGCCGCCGCCGCCGCCGCCGTTCGGCCTGGTGTAATTAATCCCTTTGTCGTGCGGTTTGTGCGACAAGGCGCGCGGGGCACTGCTGGTGTACCGCAGGGTATTAACCCTCCGCCGCCAGCGCAGATTTGATTCAATGTTTCGGCGTCGCTCCCCGCGCAGCTCGACGCGCGCCTTATGGCTTCATACACGCTATTATTTCCTCATCATAACGCACCCGCCCGGCGGAGCCGGGAGATTTGTTGGCGTGGCTCGGAGCAGGTGGCAAGGGTCGCTTTAGAGCGGCGTGTAAATGCTGTTTGTTACACGCTGTCATCGGTGTATCGCGTCCGCTTCAGTTGACGGCCTACTCGGAGGATGGTACTGCGACGCGTGAGGTATAAATTGAGTTCGCTTCGTTTGTTGACATAGGAGGGAACGTATATATTTTCATGACTTATAGGCGAAGGCGTAGCAAAATAAACCACTTGTGAGATTTGTAGGAAGATTGATCGTTGCAAATTATCTTTCATTTCTCTATCGATATTTGCACCCTTTATGAAGACGCATAAAACTACATAAATATTATTATTATTATTATTATTATTATTATTATTATTATTATTATTATTATTAGAGGAAATGTGATTTCCAAGAAAAAGTCAGAAGAAACCGTAATGAGAACGCATCATTAAAGACCGTAATGAGAAAATAGTCTTGAGACTTGCAGTGCCGGTTGAAAGTTGTAACCCTTTCCTTTGACTGTTACAATATTGATTATCGTTGACACAACAGCAGATTGTGTTTATAAAGAAACTTTCCAATTCTTTCTTAATGTCAGCGGGGATTGTTATTTTTACCCGTCTAGTAATGCCACATGGCACAAATTACGCGAAGACAGTGAATGACAGCGCTGCATAAAACATCTTATCTTGCTCGGCCCTGAGGCGCCAGCTTTCACCGCCCCCCCCCCCCCCATCCCCACACAGTCGTAGCTTTCACAAAGTCTTCGACTTATGCTCTCATCCAATGCAAGTCCTGTCACATTAAGAAAATGTAGGAAGAGTGCCTACAAGAAGGTTGGTTTCGCTGGGATAGCTTCGTAGCATTTGGGTAGGTTAGGTTTTGAGGTGGCATGCGCTGCCACTCTGATCGTTCTCAGAAGGCAAAACGTGGTGAAGAATGTCACAGACGTTGGACTAGGAAAAACTGACAGGAAAAAAACGATCGCTGCTTAATATCGATAGCTGATTCAAATCGATCCACGTGTATGCATGGCTAGAGGTATATCCGATCATTAAATGAGCAGTTTTTTCCTTTTTCTTCGTGGAACCATCATACAGTAATATTCTCCTCAAGAAGACGTATTTATAGCTTTCAGGTGTGTGTTTAATATGCAGTTGGTATGATTATGTGCCCAACGTTTAGAAACAAAGCGTACATAAGACGTACATTCCAGTAGAACAGTACCATCACCATGCAATGAGCGTTTTGAAACTCTACGTACTTCACTCCCTGCAGGCGAGAGCGTGTGTCTTGCCGTTTGTGATTCTCGCACCCTCTCTTTCGCCGTCTCACCGGCTCTCCCGCTGTTCCCGCCACGCCACACGGAGATCCACCGCGGCGGCGATGGTGTAACGGACTGTTGTACCCAAGTTCGCGGGTTCAAATCCGATCGAAGCCGTGGATTTTTAAGGGCGACAAAATCCTTCGTACGCCTTCCTTCGGAGGGGAAGTAAAGCCGGCTGTCCCATGTTCGTAGATTTACTTGCATGTAAAAGATCCTCAAGCCTAAATGACGCCTCTGAGCTAAATTCAAATCGCCCAAGAAATACCTCCTTTCTCTGTTAGTTGATTAAAGGAGCGTAGCGAAATTTGCGTGGTCAGACGGAAGAGCAAGCCTGATGGCCCGAGTCTCGCCACGTAAAATAAGGCAAATTCAATTCAATTCAATCCTTCGCCACCCACACCCGTCCTCTTGGTCGGCGGCGTGCCCCCGCCTCCTCCGCTATCAGTTCCGCCTGCGCCCCTCGCGCGTCCGCTGCCCCCCACCCCACCCCCCACCCCACCCCACCCTCACCCCTCCCCCACCCCTCCCTACCCCGCCTCATTAGCCCGCGTCCCGCGAGCGACTTGCGTTATAGCCCCGTCCTCCGCCGCAGCGTCACAGTAAAACCCAGCGTTTTGTTACCAGCGCCACGAACGTCGTATTGCCGCGATCCACGTTTAACAGGCCGTTGGATCTGGAGGGTCGCCAATAAAATTGCACCATTGCGGAGAATAAACAAGTGAAATAATTGCTTCATTAGCGAATCCGCTGTCATGCATGCGCCGGTAAGTGAAACGGAGCGCCGTAAACAGATTCGCGTTGCGATCTCGTGGCCTCGGGGATGCGTCGTGCACGGAGCAAGGGAGGGGGCAACGACCTCGCTGGGGACGCCGAAGAATCCGACGCACTGAACCAGGCGCTCGCGCAGTTAACAAAATATCTTTTCACTATCCGTATTCTAATGTTTTTCCACAATATTGGTACTAATGCAATAGGAAGCGAATTAACCCGTGCTGCAGTTGTTCACTCAGTCTAGATGCGTCTGTCTCGTGCTACCAGATGTGAACAATCAAGAAGACGCTGACACATTCTGCGATGCTTGCTGATGAATTATTTGGGGAATACTCATCAGATTGATTTCTTTCAGAATTGGTTGCTCCTGATCTAATGAAGTGTTTTTAAATACATTTATTCATTAACCTCTTTGCTCCAAATACTTTGAAAATGGTCTCATTATAGAACAAGAAGCAAAACTGTTCTTAACTTTTGTTGTATTTCCATTGCAATATACTTTAGTTGGAAATGTATCCTGCTCTGAATTTTTATTTAATCACTGTTCTCAGTGATTTTTTAATGTACCACAATTGTATTTATTATTTTTCTGTTATCATCCAACGTTTTCCTGAACAAAACCTTTCTTTTTTTCCTTTTCATTGCTACGTCACGATTAACTTTTATGTTACTGCATTTCAAATTTGTTAGATTTCTGTAATTTTGTAATTATTCCCTATTCTCGAGTTGTTAATCTCACTTCCCTAAACTATTTTACAAGGACAGAATGGATGTACGGCTGTATTTTCACAAAAATTACCCAAACGTCTTCGATAAGCACGGAATTTAATATAATAATTAATTAACACCGAGAAGAAGAAAAAAGTAAAATTAAAATGGCCCCTGTATGATGGTTCATAGAAAGCGTACTAGTTTCCCATAGTGTCATCCCGAGTTCGATTCCCGGTGGAGGCAAGAATTGAGTTGTAGCTTTCCATTAAATTTGTGTCTGCACTTGTGTGACGAAGAAAAAGCTCTGGCGGGCGGAGTTTGCTAGTTACGATGAATGGAAATACGCCATGATCGTCACAGTCTCTCTTACCCCTCTCTTACCCAAGCACGGGAGACACCGTAATGTCGAACAGCCGGCGATGGTAAGGTCGAAATGCCGGCGATGTCGAACAGTCGAACCAAAAAGACCAAATACATACATAGAAATTTAAATGGCTTCAATTCTGTCTCCTTTTCTCGATAAGGTAATATCTCAGGAAGTGCACCTAACACCTTTACGTACTTTGACTTTCAAACTCGTGAAATGTATTGTCCTATCGGCAGATCTCTTGTTTAGCACAGACCGCTGACCACCTCTCAGACATGCAGTATCGTTTTAAGCCGCCACTAACACGTGATGATGCAATGCCCACTCGTTCACACCCCCCCCCCTCTTTTGACTGACGCGTGAACTCATAATTGCTTTTTCTTCTTTCATTTTTTTGCTCGCCTGAAGTAATGTTTGCGCGCGTCTAATGAATTTTTTTGGTGTTAATTTGCCGTAATGTGATTTCACGCTTGACATATTACGGCCTGCAGGCAAGTGAATACTATAAACGTTGTCAGAGACGTTCATTCCTGGAGCAATAATTCTCTCAGTTTATTTATTTTTGATTGTTGTGTGCTGTGAAACACCCGTTAAATGTTTCAAAGTACCATTATGTATTTATTTTCGCGACATGTTAAGAGGAAGCTATTCATAACTACCCTTCGTCCCTCGGGGAAACAGGTGGTCAAGTGGTATCCAACTATTGGTTGAACCAAGAAGTCGTTCATCTGTTGTAGTAATTTACAAGGAGCGAAAGTGTTACATTACGAGTTGAGATGTTTCCAGAAACAGATAATATAACACTTCCGTTCGTGTGTCGTTACACGGTTTATTTCATACAATATTTTGCATTTTTTTTCCTTTTAATTTAATATTGAAACCTGCTTTCACGATGCAAAGCTATAAATAAACAACACTTACATTGACAATGACAGGGAACTGAAAATTTTATAATGGAAACTAAAGAAAGAGTAGATCTTTTGAAAGCTGCGATAGAAAAATCCTTATATAGTACAGTAATCGAGTAACTTGTGTCCGCCCGTTCGTTCGTCTATCCGTCACTCACCGTTAGACCACTTCCGGTCTATCTATTGCGACAAATAAGGCATCATTCTACGCGTCTCGGTCTCCTGATGGGAAAATGATGTTTTTTTGCGGATTCATCCAAAAAGTTCTAAGAACTTGTTCTAAACAACGTGTTTTTGTTAAGTTTTTTACGTAACAAAAAGTCGGTTTGGCTGAATTACGGTACATTTAGAAGGTGATCAATAGTTTATTCAAATACTCTCGGTAAAAATCAATTGTATAATTCTTAAGCGCTTCTCTCTAGTATATCATGAAAAAATCGAGAAAACGTTTTTGATGGTTTCAGTCCATCTAAAAGTACATTGGTATAACGCTGTGAATTACTATGCTTTCTACAATTACTTGAAACATTACGACTTGATTCATGAGATTAAAGGTAAATTTAGTTTTGTATTCCATGTACGGGAATGAACAACCCAAGCATCTGTAATAAGTTTAAAATGTGTGTTTACTATCAACTTGCAAAGAATCTATCTTATTCTACACACAGTTCTAATTTAGGAGCAAACATTCATTGGATTAATCTCGTGAATATATTCTCTCAATTATATTCATTTTCAAGAAATTGACTGTTTATAGAACTAATTCTTTCAAGTACACAACAACCCAAAAAGTAATATTAGTTTCCGAGGTCATATGTAAATCGTGTTCGGTTTTAAACTACCACGAACAATATTACAATACACATGGTAATAAGTTCTCCAGCTAAACGGCAAGCAACTTTTTATGTCAGTGTATCCGTAATTTGTCTGCGAATGAGCCTTTTCACCTTTCCTTCACCGCAAACCCGTCACCAGTGACACCCGAGTCACCGTCGTGCCAATGTGTATGGGCAACAAAAAGACGCCTCTTTTTCTGAGCATCCTCGTGCTCCAAGGGAACAGTTGAGCGTCGACTTTACGAGTTGCTCATTAAACGCCACGCTCGCTTCCGCTTGCTACTCTCCCGTTCTCTTTTCTTTCGCGCACTTCCCATTATCCTTGTCTCTCTCCCTCTCTTCCTCTCCCTCCCTCTCTTCCTCTCCCTCCCTATCTTCCTCTCCCCCCTCTCTCTCTCTCCCTCTCTTCCTCGCCCTCCCTCTCTCCCTCTCTCTCTCTCTCCCTCTCTTCCTCGCCCTCCCTCCCTCCCTCTCTCTCTCTCTCTCTCTCTCCATCTCTCTCCCTCTCGCGCCGGCTGCGAGTTCACGGCAGAGAAAAACAGGGCGCGAAAATTCAGGGTTATGGCTGGCGTAACAACACGATACGCCTTCATCTCGCGTTCGACCGCGTTAACACTCTGCTAAGTGCCGCGTGCTTTTTGGACACACTCTGCGATCAAAGGGGGAACCCCCGGAGGCGGAGGAGAGCCCCTGGCGGCGCTCCAAGGAACTCCGGGCCGCGGGGCGGCAATCTATTGTTATGCCATCGGAGGGGATGTTTTAAATCCTCTGTCGTGATCACCTTCACGAAATTGTCTTTCATAATAATTTGTATAACGCGCAGCGGTGTGTTTATTGGTTGGAGAGGAAATTTAATATCGATGGCCTATCACAAGCTTCCTTAAACGTTTTGACATGTGTTTTGAAAAGTAGAATAAAGAATCCAAACCCGGGTCCCCATTTGTTTTTGAACATTTTTAAATTCAATTTGCTGCACAATTAAATTAAAATATATGTAATGCATTCCTTATTTAGTTACACAAATGTTATATTTTACTTAAAATTATTAACCAAGTGGATTAAGAATATTTTTTCGTAAACATTACATTTTGTGGATTTTTAAAAAGTTTTACAAACGTGAGCCTCCCGCAAACTTTAATGAATGGACGGTTCGGCACTCCGTGTTCGAATAATAATTACTTTTTCTATTTATTCAGTTCCTTTAATCGCTTTAAAACTTGTACATTGGTTTGTAGTATTATATGTCTGTGTTCTGTGCAATTCTCATAAACAAAAAAAATCGATTATTTTTTTTTGGAAACATCATTTCCCCATCTGTAAATTTATGAATATATCATAAACAAAATTGCGTTTCACTTTCAAATCCAGGGTCTAATTTGCAGGTATTTTTGACGAGTAAGATATATCCTCGAAGATGAAGAGTGGCAAAGCCAGATTCGAAACCCAATAATAAACGAAAACGTCCACCGCAGCTCTTAAGAAACGGAGCACCGCTCAAGCTCGCCTCGTCCCTTCGGTTGGCAGCATTGTAGGGTGGGCGTCTTTTCGCGTCGCAGCGTCTTTGGGCTGTCGCGCGGGCGCGGGCGGGGGCGGGGGGGGGGGGGGGCGCCGGGCGGCCGGGACCGCGGCGCGCGCCAGCGCATCCGGGAGATGAGATGTCGTCGGAACGAGCTAATAGTTGCTTAATTCATTACGCGGCCGCCGGGCCTTTCCAATCTGGGCGCCGCGGGGGCGGCGGGCGTCCGACGACCGGATTGGTCGTCCCGGGGCGCCACATCAGAAGACGCAGCGGCGGCGGCGGCGGCCCAGGCTTCGGGGAAGCGCAGGAGCCGCCGCCGCCGCCGCCGCCGCCGCCGCCGCCGTCGGCTGGCTCTTTTTTAATTAATAAGCTTACCCGTGTATACGCGAAACGCCACAACATTGACCAATGCTCTCTCTCCCTCTCTCTTGTGAAGCTTCAGCAAATATGATGCGATGGGACTTGAGGAGTAACTTCGTGGCACGGGCGTATCAGCCACAGCGGCGCGGAGGGCGAGCGGGGCGGGGAGGGGCGGGGAGGGGCGGCGGCCGGCGCCTCCGCGGACCTTTGATCTCGACGTAGAAGAGAGGATAGCGGCATAACCATTAGCGGCATACACATTCGCCTTCTCCGCTTCTAACTCCGCCACCGCCGCCGCCGGCTCTCCGCTCATCTCCGCCCGTAATCCCGCCTTCCTTGTCTTTCTCTTCCTGATGACCAGAATGAAGACCAGACGCGCGGACTCGGGCCAGTATTATGTATTTATAAAAACGACGGACCTCTCGCATCAAGCAGCGGCCGGCGGAGGCAAGAAGGAAGGCAAAAAGGTGTTTTTTACAGCCCCCTTCCTTCCCGCGCTGCCCGTCGCCGCGCCGCGCCGCGTCTGCCTCATACTGCCCGGCCCGGGCCCCGCCCCCGTCCGGGCCGCCCCGCCGGGCCTCCTTTGCGCGCCCGTAAAAGGAAAAGTAAGAACGGGGAGAAAGCTCGCGAGGGAGAAAAGACCGAGAAGCGCGTCCGAGCAATCCGCGAATGATGTCCACCAATGTGTATATCTGCTCGTCAAAAGGAAGCTTCTGGAACAAAGTGATGATCAAAGTGGCCCTCCGGCTTGGGCTGCAAGAAAGAGCTCACTAGTCGCTATGTAGCGGTAGTGGTGGTGGGGGTGGCTCTTCCGGCAGATGCGCTGGAGGTTATTCTTCGAGAAAGAGAGAGCCAAAACGCCGCATGCCGGGCAGAGTGCGCTGATCTGGGAATGAAGTGGAGGCTGACTGACAGTGGATTTGGGTGGCTGGTCCCAGTCGCGAGAAATGTACCCCGAGCAGGATCAGTTAAATTCAGTAGTAGTATGGCGAGTTGTATTACACCCTAGGATGTGTCTCACATCCCAGCCTCCATTTCTCTCTTCGCGTTTTCATTACTCAATCTTTCACCATTACCTCTTCTACCCCCTTCTCCCCATGTAAGTCTAGGTCTTCCTCTTCTTTGATATGTATCACATTGCCAGTTCAACAATATAGTCGACCAACGTTCTTTATGCATTCTTTGCATGTGCCCATAACGTTTTTGGTATTTCACTTATATTGTGTCAATTATATTAAAACTTACTTTCGCTTTGTGTTTCATTTCAAGAGAGAAAGGAAAATTAAACACCAAATAACTGCTGCGCAAGTCAAATCTCTCAGTCTTATTTCCCAGGTCACCGCGACTTTGAAAAAGCCTCGACCCTCGGGCGTCTATCGCGACACAACACCTCCCACCTCCCTGGGAAGGGTAACGTCAACCATTGCACGAATAAAAATTGAGTTTTTAAACTTTCGTTCCCCACTAGAGTAAATAATAGTTGGCACATGCTGACGAGAGCGATATCAGCATATTACAAATGCAATTGCAATTTGTCTAGATCTGAAGTGTCTTGTCCTTACCAATGAAAAATTATTGTTGACATAGGATATATTTTAATGTTAGAACATGTATGTAAGAATGTCAGCAAAATCAAGGCTTGCGTTGTTACCAGAACTTATGTAGAACGCCAGGTCAAAAGAACAATTACGTTCGAATGGCAAACTATTATGTATGTACATCTAAAAGTTTTATTCAAGCAACTTAAACCAACTCCCTGAAGTGAGTCTTGGTGAGTCTTGGTCCCTTCTAACCTGCACAGGCAGGGAACTTTGATGGCGCCTGATAAAGAGAACTTTTCCTCTTAAACGCTGAAGAAGCTCCGTTTTCATCTTTACGACCTGTCGTCGTGTACGCATGTGCGTTTATTACGGCCATGTCAGGAATGTTCGGTTCTGTTGTAATTTGATGTATAGATAATGGAAGATTACCATACACTAATTAAAGAAGCAAAATTACGGGCTTCGTTAAAGAGAGCAGCATGCATCTGTTGAAAATGAGGTAATTTACACTTTACGAGGAAGTCTGAGTATATTTGTAAATGAAAGAATACGGCAGGCCGCCGATACAGTAGTCATGCGGGGCGGGTCGGACACTGGAGAGCGGCTATTATTTATCTTTTATGGCCAGTAATAATTGGCTCGAGGTGTTTTTATTTTAGCTGTAAAATTAATAACGAAGCAGCGAGGGGAGTGGGGGGGGGTTGTGCTGTGTCCAATTTGGCGTAATTACGAATGAGCGGCCGGCGACGAGGAGGACCCGTCCCCTCGGCGGGGGGCCGGGGGCGGCGGGTCCAGCGCGGCCGCGTCTCTGCCGCCCGGGGCGGGACTCGCGTGTGGCGCGTCATTAACGCCGCCTGCCCCGGGGCCAGGCCTTCGAATCCCACCGGCCTTCCGGGATCAGCGAGCCCTTTGTCCGCGCCCGTGGCCCTTCGGGGGCGTCCGGCGCTGCCGCGGGCGCGCGCCTCCGACGGGTGGGAAGCGACAAGCCGCTGCTGTCACAGGATTGAATTTTGAATTGAATTTGCCTTATTTTACGTGGCGAGACTCGGGCCATCAGGCCCGCTCTTCCATCTTACCACGCAAATTTCGCTACGCGCCTTTCACCAACTAGCAGAGGAAGGAGGTATTTCTTGGGCGAGAAACAGGCGGTTTGAATTTAGCTCAGAGGCGCATTTAGGCTTGAGGATCTTTTACATGCAAGTAAATCTACTAACATGGGACAGCCGGCTTTACTTCCCCTCCGAAGGAAGGCGTACGAAAGATTTTTTCGACCGGGTTTGAACCCGCGAACTTGGGTACAATAGTCCGGTACGCTAACCGTTACACCATCGCCGCCACTATTACACCATCGTCGCCACCGGATGAGTTATTCTGGTAGATAACTGCTTTGTTGGTGGCGTCTACAGTTTCTTTTGTTAATAAATGGATTCAAAAAGGTTTTTCATGCCTCACAATTTTTTATCATTTTGAAGATATGAATAATACTTTCTATCGAAGTTTAAATTCAAAAGAAAGTGTTTTGACGAATTCTACTACAGTTTTTCATGCCTCACATTTTTTTTATCATTTTGAAGATATGAATAATACTTTCTATCGAAGTTCAAATTCAAAAGAAAGTGTTTTGACGAATTCTACTACAATTCAAAGCCGTAGAGCCTGAAATGTTTTTGTGGGGCTTCGAAAGTCTATTGCGCCAGACCGCCGAGTCCTTGTTCGTTTTACACGTAAACAGAGTACATACACGAAAGACCAAGTACCCTGAATAACATTTTCTATGTGGAATTATTTTTTTTTCTTTTATATGAAGTTGCATTAACTCTTTTCAGTGCAGCAGTGAGATGTTCTTAAAACATTTAGTAAATTAGTAGCAAAATTTAACAATATACTTCGTAGAACTCGTATTAGCTCCGGAATTGTTAATATAAAAAAGAAAACAAAACAAAAACCGGTGTCGTCTACAGGGGGCATTTTAAATATTTATTGTTCAGTAAACTAGTTATTAGCTACGAAGTGATAAGTTTAATGTTTCGTTACTCATTTTAAATTTGACATAATTTGATTAGGGATAAATTAGATGTTGCATAAATCGGCTCAGCTCTAAGCTTCAGATTGATTTCTTATATCTCCTACATAGACGTGAGAAATATGTCACTTTCTATTCGGACCTGACGCAATCTTCTTTAATGGCAAATGCAAAGGGCTTCCAGAAGAAACTGTGGTTACTGCGAACTAGATCACATAAATAAGAAAGAATACGTAAATTTGAAGAGAACTCGCACTTTTTTTCCTCTATGAAATGCTAGTATATTTGATAAATGAAAGAAAACTAATGAGTGCATTTTATTCACATCAGATAGCGGCATAGTATTAAACATACAAAATATTAAAAGCAGTAAGATTGACTGTTCAGATATATAGTAATTTGAAGCAAGAAACAGCGACGCAAATTTATTTGTAAATGTATTATAAATTGTGCAGTTTTTTTTATTGAACATACCAAACAAAACATTGAAATGACTACTACTAATTTCACGCGAATATCAAACTGAACTTTTTTGTATAGTTTGGGATAAAACTGAATACTTGTTGCAAAATAACGTGGTTCTTACTGCAGAGTCTCCGTTACTTCAGAGGCAAGACGTACTCGTTCGTACGGATACAAACACCCCACTACTCTCGGCCTCGTTCACCTGTGCGTGTGCTGGCTGATTAGTGAACGTCAGCTCAGTTCTCTTTGGATGTAATTGCCTGCTCCAGGCAGCGTTCGTTCGGTTATTGTGAGAACCTCTTACTCACAGAGCACTCTGTTGTACGGGGCGTTCCAGCCGCCGGCTCCGTCCGTTTGGTGGATTCACAAAAGTACCGGGACATACAGAAACTTACTCGTATTCTTTCCTTTTATAGACATGTTAATTTTACCGTAAAACTATTATTTCTGGGGACTAAAGATCGCCTTATCTTGTTTAATGTGAAATAAAAAAACAGAAATGAGCCACAGAAAATCGTATTATGTTCTAACAATTGTAAGTAAAACATAAATCAGTTTTATTTTGTAAACATTTGTTACATTTTTTAGAAATATAATTATATTATTACACATGACTTCATATTTGTTAGAAAATTAAATAGACAAAAAATTGGAATAAGAAAATACAATTAACATTAATTGGATCGCTGGTGAGTTAGATACCTTTTTATTATGATAAATAAATAAAGACATTGTCTGGTATCAATACTTTTTATTCAGCTTATGATCGTTTCGATCGCGTAGCGATCATCCTCGGAGCTTGCAGCTTCTGCAAGAGAGCAAGAGAAGCTGCAAGCTCTGAGGATGATCGCTACGCGATCGAAACGATCATAAGCTGAATAAAAAGTATTGATACCAGACAATATCTTTATTTATTTATCACAGTTAACATGATTAAATCTACGACCATTACAATTTTTTTGCAGATGGTTGATCTTTAGGAGTGTGAATTGATGGAAGAAAAATATTTAATTTCGTATGTATCTAGAAAAAATAGAGAAGTACCTCTCTTCAGATATATATTGTGAAGACAGGCTTCACGAAAGTTAAAAAGCCTTATATTTGCGTGCATTTGTACTTGGTTCTACCCAGTGGGGGTTTCCCTGGGTAAGAGAGGAATGTTCTCTTCACACATTTTGTTCTCTAGAATGTAATTACATAATTCAATACTTTATTTTATGTAAGAGGGAAAATGTATGTTTTTTTTTTAGTTCATAGTTATCGGAAGTTACCTTTGATCGGGCTTATAAACTGCAGGCGCTTTTTAGTGACACGAAAACTCAAAATCTCTTTGAGAGGGATTCTCTCCTCCCTCTTCTCGTGTAGTAGTGGCCTATGTCACAGCGCTGCGGTGGCAAGAAGAGGAATCTTGTTTAATGCAGCTATACAGATTGAGGGAAGGAGTTCCTCCTGCAGAATGCCATCTATTGTCAGCTTTTGGAATTAAGTGAATCCTCAAACCTTGCTGAGCGCCCACTAGCGCATCAATCATGGTCCAGAGAAGGTAGGAAATGGCACGTTGTAACATTCATACCCGTAGCTGCAACGTGGACTGGCGAAATCCGGGTGATACGACAAATCGAACCTTTTCGTTTATATCTGCATATAATCTAATTTGTTGCATGTTTCATTTTAATGAAACAGTATTTGTCCGACTTCTTTTCCTCCTCTTAAGAATCCTGCATGAGCCGCAGTTGATTCTACCCGACGCTCTTAATAAATAGAATAAAATTTTGCCGGCCTGAATAGCCCAGGTCGCTAAGGCTTGAGAGGCGTACCTGCCTCGTGCCTAAAGGGTCGCAGTCTCGAATCCCACTCGGGGCAGGGATGTTTGTATGAGTCCATATGCCGTAGCCCCCAATGTTACTTCAAGTGATCGCTATATGACGTTAATAGTTGAAAAGCGATCTAAAAAAGAAATGTAAAAAAAATTATCGATTTATAAACTAGGACTTTTAATCGCAAGAAAACAATCAAAGAGACGCTTATTGTGAATTGTTGTTTTTGGAGAGGAAGAGGTGAATCTGCAAAGAACGCACCGTCCTTTCGGAGACACCTGAACGTGTGGAGCGTGTTGTCACCTGTGGAGGAAATTTCGACATTCCAGAGCGAGCGGCTGCGGCCTCTGCCCCGCCGAGACCCGTCCCCCCCTCCCCCCGCCGTGCGTGCGCCGCCGCCGTCGCTTAGTCAGCGCTCTCCGCCTCCGCCCCGGCTGCGTCGCGTGGCGTCGCGCCGCGTCGCGTGGCGTCGCGTGTCGCCACCTGCCGCCGGGCGGTCGCCCCGGCGCGGCCTGGCGCGCGGGCGGGAGGCCGCGCTCGATCTGTCCTCCGCTTCCGGTCACGTGGGCCACGCCGCGCGTGTGAGAGGTGTCCGCGGCGGCGCTCATTTGTCTGTCCACCCATTTGTATGCGTCTCTGGATAAGCCGGTTTCCTGGCGAGTAGCGGTCGCTGTGGTATGCCGCCGGAAATTCCGTATGTCATAGGGATGATCGGCTGTGAAATACATGATATGACGTATTAGAAATTCTATTCTATTCGAGATGAAAATAATTTTCAGGACCGTTTGATGAGTTAGTCACTAAATTAGAGAGAGAGAGAGAGAGAGAGAGAGAGGAGAGAGATGAGAGAGAGAGAGAGAGAGAAAGAGAGAAAGAGAGAGACAGAGGCAGAGAGAGAGACAGAGGCAGAGAGAGAGAGAGAGGGACAGAGAGAGAGAGAGAGAGAGAGAGACATTTTTTACATTAAAAATGACATGCAATACATGAGCGGAGAAACTCCGTCAAATTCGGATTAATGTTGAAGTACTGCTGGAAGATATCATGCATCAATGCAGTTTTCTTAACTAGTAAAATAAGGGTTGACTGACAAGGAAAGCGTATGAGACTATTAGTAAAGTAAATAATTGTCTTTGAAAGAAATTATTCTGTATTAATTTTGAATATCTACAACTTCTGATATTCAACTCATCTTTCACCCTGGTTTTCAGATCAAAAACCCCAATTCAATGTTTGACTTCACAGTGATTAATATACTACTCATTATCTTAGTCATTTATTTTAGATCCATCACCGAAATATATTAAGAAAATAATTATATGATAACCGTCTTGTTAACTTCCGTAACTAACTTAATACATAGTCCGTCTCGTTAACTTCCCAACTAGTATCAGTGAAAAATAATTTGTTAAAAAAATTAAAAACATTATTTTTAAAGAAGAAATTTTTTCTCAACGTTAAATTTTTCGTTTCAACAATTTTCACAGAAAGTGTGGGTAATTGTCAATGTAAACTGAAAACGGTTAAACTGAAATATATTATGATGCGAATTAATTATTTGGAATAAATTGAAGAAATATCGAATATTCAAAATGCGTTCAGTATTTAAATAAATGTGTGATCATCTCTATAATGAACCTACGTTACCTATTAGAGGGACACTCAATTTCGTTTATTTTTGCCTCCTGTTTTCATGTTTACAGTTTTTACATTAAACAAACGCATTTGCTTTGTATAGTTTCGTCAATAGCCCAGCAGATTGGCGAACGAGAAAGTGACAGTTCAGAATAGCATGGCTACGACTGCACCAGTGGGGGCCGAACCGGGGCGAAGCCTGTTTGATCGGACTTGGAAGCGGATCCGCACGTGCTACAGCGCTCTCCAAAGAGAACCGTTTCCAATCCCGGGAACAGAAGGCATTCAAACAATTGTCGGGGGGAGGGAGGAGAATGGGGGCAAGAGTTGACTGCGTATCGCTGCCCTCGTTGTCTCCGGGGAATCAGGTTGAAGGCGCGCAGGAGGGGGAGGGGAGGGGGGAGAATGACGACCCTATGAAGCCCTCGCGGCCCGAGCAGGTCGCTGCGCCGGGGAGGGGGGCGCGCTCTATCTGGCGATCTGGAGCGTAATCGACCCCCGCGCCGCGATTGGACTCCGACGGGCGCCAGGAGCGGGGGGGGGGCGGGGCGGAGCGGAGCGGGGAGGGCGGGGCGGGGTGCGCTGGTGATAGCATCTCGGCGCGCGCGGCCGGTTCGCCCGGAGGCGGCGACGGTTGCAGCGGCGCTGCGCGGGGCGGGGCGGGGCGGGGCGGGGCGGGGCGGGGCGGGGCGGGGCGGGGCAGGGCAGGGCGGAGCGGGGAGGGGCGGAGCGGAGCGGGGTGGGGCGGGGCGGGGCGGGGCTGGGCGGGACGAGGCGAGGCGAGGCGAGGCGAGGCGAGGCGAGGCGAGGCGAGGCGAGGCGAGGCGAGGCGAGGCGAGGCGGGGCGGGGCGGGGCGATGCGATGCGATGCGGGGCGATGCGATGCAATGCGGGGCGATGCGATGCGATGCGGGGCGGGGTGGAGGGGGCGGGGCGGGGACGGCAAGGCTAGTCGGCGGGCCTCATTTTGGCGGCGCACTTTTTGCTTTCGCCCGCTCATCATAATTGTCCGAAAAAATATGTGGTATGGAACAACAAAATATGTAATACATATGAATATGATTGATTGATTAGTAATTCGGGAGCGTCAACGGCTAAGGTCATGCGTCTCGTAAGTGTAGTGCATGTGTTTATCGCTGGAGTTGGCGGTGGTCTTCCTCCGCTGGATGGCGAGATCCGACCCCCTTCCCGTCAGCTGTGGGGTATATTTCCTCAACCAGGGATCTCCCATCAGCGGGCGCCATCCAAAGCCGGGAGAAGCTCTGCGCTCCTGACTGGTCTCCCGGCATGTCTGGTAGTGTTGTGCGTGTTAGTGTAAATGGGTGTAATTAAGGGATTGTGGCGTCATATCTGTCGCCAGTACAAACGTGCCAAATATCAGCCATGTGGACAGCGCTGGCGAAGAGACTCTGGGCTGCACAAAGGCTGGGGAGCGAGAGAGAGGGGGTGCCGTGTCGTGGGTGGCAACGTGGAAACCCCGGAGCCGGCGGAAACGCGTCGGCGGACACTGCGGGTGACGCGGTTCCGTCAGCCTGCCCAGAGGGTATATAGCGGACTCCGACTTAAGAGCTTCCTTCTGTTCTTCTGATTCTTCAGGTTTGGTGCGCGTCGGTAGGGCGTCGTGTGGGTTGTGCGCGGCGTTGCATTGTAATGCATAGGCTACCGCGGCGGGGAACCGAAGCCGGCGTGCTACGTCGTGACGGTAGGTGCGGCGTACTCGCAGGTATGCTCGCGTAAGGTACTGGGGCATCACACCGGATATGGTTATTAATTATCGGGCCAGCGGTGGTGGTAACCAGGGAAGGTTCCTTCTTGTAACGCGTCAAATTTATTTGTAAATATTGTATATAGTATTATGGTGACGGAGTATTTTTATTCTAATAAATACTAAATATTTACAAGCCGTTCACGTCTGTAATTATTTGCCCCGGCAAAGACGCCACAGGATGAGAAAAGGATAGAAACAGGAAGGCCAGTTTTTTTTGGGTATCGTTCCGGTATTCACCTGGCGTTGATCGGGCAAACCACAGAAAACTATCGATCAGAGCAGTCAGCCACTAAAATTCTCCTGATAGCGGCTGAATTCGACGTAACTACTGTCGTTAATCCTGCCCCGTCGGGACTCGAACTCTAGAACCTCCCGGTCAGAGCCACTGTAGCGACATCAGTTGATGCTCTAAGCCACGTAAGCCGCTGATAAGAATATGTAATCATTTTGTAGAAAGGGATATACGGAAATATATAACATCAAATGTATGGAACATTTACAAAGTATCCAAAAAAATTTACAAAACTTGAAATTATATTAATAAAAGTGTATACCATTAAAAAAATCCTAATGCTTGACTTACTTTTTTAACATTTTAAGAGTAAATTTTTATTTTGGAGAGCAATAAGATCGTGTTGACGAGGGAACTCAATGAAAGACAATAAATAATTAGTGGTACATGGCTGCCACAATCAATATTTAGGGAGAATTGGGATTGGAGATCAAGAACAGTGATACTTTTCACACCTAAAGATCATATTCTCAACGCTGATGGGCATTTGTTGCCACAAAGCTTGCGGACGGAGGTTAACCCAAAAGGACAACCGTGTATCTGACTACATATTCGCGTGGCAACACAACTCGCGCCATCAGTACGCAATTCTAAATTAGCGTAACAAAAAACGCTTGATTGTTTAAATATTTTTGTATTATATATTAAAAATTGTTAAACTCCCGGATCCTTAGACCCATATGTGGCACGCAAGGATTAACATGCTATGTTTTAGCGAAGAGCATCTCTAGGATCGAATTCTCTTCAGTCATCTACAAGTGCTTTGGTTTCGGGTCAAACGTAAGCGATGTTAGTACTTGTGAAATCCGCGTGCTAGGTCGCAGCGCGCGCATCGGCGGAAGAGGTTTCGGGGAGATTGAATCGGAACACGCGATGCGGGGCGCGGAAGAAAGCGCGGGTCCCCGGGGCGGTGTAGGCAGGAGCCGCGACGCGGGGGCGCGAAATATCGCGCGGGAGGCTCATAAATCGCGCGTGCAGCGAGTCGCCGCGCGTCGCCGGCCGCCGCGCTGCCGTCCAGAGCCCACCGCTGCCCCGTGTCGCCTGCGCGGCACGGTGGGGCGACCCTCGACTTCCATCAGCACAATGCACGAGCGGCGCAGAGTGTAAGCAGAGCCCCCTTCAGGTGTGGGGAGATTTTTTTATTATTTTTTATAAAGAAATAAAAAGAAAATCTCACCAACGGGGGAGTACGTGAGACATCAGCCTCCCTCTCTTAGAAGTCAGTGACACAATCTTACAATTCTGTTTGTTTAATAATTTAAAAATTCGATTGAAATATTTTAATTATTTCAGTTGTTTGCTGTGTGATGTGAGTTAAAACAAAATAATTTCTTCTGTGATTTTTAATCTTCAGATAAAATTAATTATGAAAACTTCAAGTCATATGAAAACAACACCTACAGCCCCTTCCATTGTAAAATTTAAGTTGTGACTCTGAACAGACGAAATTAACGAATTAACATGATAACATTTTAAAACATACTTACTCGTACTGAAGCATAGGGTAACGATTTAAAAAAATATTCTTGCTTTTTTCGTCCAGCAAGACTCCGGACTCCCCCAGCTCTCGCGCATGTGCAGCGTTGTCCGGATAAATGCGGCCCTGGCGACTCTCCGATTGGCGCCCCCCGCCGCTCAACTGGCCCCTAGAGTCCCTTAAAGCGGCTGCCTTGAAATAGTGACCACTTAAAACGCCGGGGCCTGCGCGTTAAAAAACACCGAACGGCCAATGTGACCGGAATTGAAGATTCCATTTCACGCCCCTCGTGGCAATGGGAGGGAGATAACTGAGGAGTTGAGGTGCGCCATTTTTCTGTGGTAGCAATACATTGACTTTTGCTCTTTATCTATCGAAAGTTTCTATCTTTATGACATTTGTGAACTTGGCCTGCACTCCTGTAATTTCCAATTTTTATTACTGGGCGGTTTTTCCGATACACGTAAATAGTTGCATTAAATTGAATGTGAACCGACTAGGAAATAGAAAGAGATATTTGTACACACTTGCAAGTTTGTGGATTCTGGGAATTTATATCCATATACGACAATCCTGTTCGAGTAGCCTGCGCCCGTTTCTGAGCACGGTTAGACGGTTACACCCGTTCACCAATCTCCCTTCTCGACAAATGAAGTGCCATTCAACGCGTCTCCTGATAGGCACTTGATAGTTTGTTTGCGAATCCATCCAAACACGCTAAGAAATTTCTCCAAAAAAACGGGAGTTTTTACGGTTTTTAGAGCTGCAATCTAGTGGTGACCGTGAGAACCACGTGTCTCCGTCACCACGTGCAGCTGTGATGACAGGTCAATGTGTCGCCATTGAAGCAACCCAAGGCACCTACGCGAAGAATGACATATCGCTAGAAATTGTATCGCCCGGACATCGCTATTTATAGAAGCCGGTGCAGAGCTTGGAGCACTAGAAAGTAAAAGATTCATTTGCAACCGTTTGCTGCACCATAGGGTATTTATCGTTTCATACGATAATGTGCTAATAGGATAATCCTCTTTTGTGGGATAATTTCCACTACAAAAATATACTCTTATATAAATCTACAAGAAAGGTATGATGAGTGGTAGAAAAGGAGCTTGCAAAAGTACACATTTAAAAAAATAGAAATTTCCCTCGTAATGCCCTGAAAGTGTGCACTCTTCAGGTCTGTTATTATTACGAAGACGATTTTATTTCACTGCAGAATTTCGCAGTTTTGCAATTTTCGCAGTTTTGCAATTTTCGCAATTTTGGGAGTTTTAGGGAATACATTTTATTTAATTTAATTGTAAAAGCAGTTCTAACTGTATATTTGTTACATTGTATTTTTGTTAAATGTGATCGCGACTCATGAATTTGTAAAAATGTTAAAAATCACGTTAAAGAAGCCAAATGTTTCTCATTTGAAAAGTTTGCAAGCTACTCACATTTCTGCAGGAAGACATTGATGCACTA